>JACWFT010000010.1:2495494-2993475 GCA_019775415.1 Penicillium sp. VS I D KN
AAAAAAAGAAAGGAGGGCCCGAACCGCGATTCGAACGCGGGGGCTCCTGCAGTTAGGATGTCAACCCAAAGCAGGAATCATACCACTAGACCATCCGGGCACCAATTTTCTTAATAAGCAGGGCTTTAGATATATGACCAGCCATCTTTATCGACTCAAGGAAATAAAAAAGCAGATGGAGTTGATGGGCAAAACCAAGGTAACCAAGGTCATCATCGGTTTCCCATGCCAAAAGGATTAGATGATAAAGATAAAGAAAACAAGAAGCTGAAAAAAAGATGGGAGGCCCGAACCGCGATTCGAACGCGGGGCCTCCTGCAGTTAGGATGTTAACCCAAAGCAGGAATCATACCACTAGACCATCCGGGCACTTATGATAAAATTGTCCGAATAACCGCTCTATACCCCATGACTCTCCAACCTAGAATAGTACACCTCGATCGAGCGGCTACACTTCAGGGGTGTTCAACATGTAACATCCATCTTGACATTGAAATGATATCCATCACGGTGACCCTGCTCTTGTCCATGACTGTTTCAGATACGATATTCCATCAATTATGATTGGGTACGAAAGGAAATGACGAATTGATTTTCAAGTTTCGATGTTCGATATTGGCTGGGAAACTGGTACTTGGCCTCGGGCGCTAAACTGCAAGTGGAATCAGGACTTAGCACGCGGCCCAGATTTCAAACCCCCAGCCACCGCGAAAAGCACATGGCTGGGAAGGATTCATCTTCCTTTTAACGCCATTCAAATTCCACATTTTTCTTCTCTCAACTTAATTCTGCAAGTCAGCCTCACACCTTGCTGCTTTTCCACATTCTAAGCAAGAGAGGGGAAAGTGTCGTGCTATCTATACATTGTCTACTATCAACAGTATACAAGTATACCTACCCCTCACCGCTGCCAACACACTGCTAAGTGTCACCTCGAACCGCATCACCCTACTCAGCCGGCCAGGTGAATTGCCAAATCCTCGATCTATACCCGAAGCGCAGCTTTGCTTTGCCTCCGACCTACAATTTACTGGTCATCTCTCAAAAACACACCACCTATTCTTTCTTGACCCTTGAGGTCCTTGCGAGATAAGATATGCAGCGCAACATTACCATCGCGATCATCATCATCGTGCTTTTCATTCTCCTCGCTATTGCCGGATTTGCCATCTTTGCAGTCCAGCATCGCATCGCATTCTTCTCCAACGGGAAGAGGGAGGCAGATGAAGAGAGTGCAGATGGAGGGTGATCTCTCCAGAAACTTAATTCTCATGTCGATTGGTTGATCTCCAAAGTTCAACCTCTCACAGCTGCGATACCGATATATCGCCGACTACCCGCCTCTGAAAAAGATATGATATCCCCTTTGATTCTCTTCCGTCTTTGTTTTTTTCCCTTCTTGCAATCATCATGACGAGCCGCTTTACGAGCCCCTATACGGATTTGGAGTTTTGACGACATCTTGCGCTTTCCTTGTACAATGCTGAGCCTGCTGGGCCATATATACACGCATGCATGCTTTGAATTTTGAACTTCGGAGTTGATTTTCTGTTTGATTTTGGTTCTGGGCGTTATCTCCTTTTTTCTTTTCGATGTACCTTTGACGAAGCTTTGATATGGATATGCGCTGCCATTGATACTATGATATATGACTTTTGCAATGACCAATGCATGCACTTGCCCGTTGGGCTAAAGACCAAAGCCGGGCATGTAGATAATAAATTAGAATTGAAGTGTTGGGGAATGCGCACTTGGATCAACTGTGAGTCCGTGTGGGATTAGTCAGGTTGTTTATAAGGAATTTTCACGTCACGAGTGTTGAGTGTTGAGCGGTGAGTGTCCACTAGTGTATACAAAGGGGCATCGAAGTTGGAGACTAGAACCTTGGAATTGCCCCAGAATGCGGGGAATGTTCGGTCCCCACAGCAAATGGAATCATAGAACTCAACCCCGGCCCGGCGGCCTCCCGAGTCATTTTCTGCATTTCTCTGAAAATAGAAACCTATTTACTAAGAGAAACGTAAAATTGAACAAGGGGAGACACAAGTGCTTCCACGTGTGCAAGGTCACTTGACGAAATTTGCGCGATATTACCTAAAACTTCGCTTTACCTCGGGGGTTTACATACCCGATCCAGCCAGTCCTGACGTTTGTGATCACGCCTGAGCCTAGAACCCCTTGATTTTACGTGATTGTTCATGGATCCCATGACGATGGCTCAATCTTTGGTTCTCATACCTTTGTTGATCCAAATAGCGTCATATTGATCTACCTCCCCCGCAAAATGTTTATAAAATGAGCTGTTCCCCGGACTTTTGGAGTACCAAACAAGCTCCTCTATACTTGGCTACCTCGAGTACCTTATTCACTTCATCTTGCTCAACTCCAATTCAGTGTGAGTAATACATATCTCCCTTCATCTGCCAGTCACTTATACAATATCTCAGTCAATGCGACAGAGTCCACCATCTACCATCATGACTATTCAACTGCTCGAACGCGCGACACAGGGCTGGAAGTGCCAACAATGCGGACTTCCGGGAGTTCGTCTATCCACACGTCCTGGTAGCTCCAGTGCCACCAGTCGGGCATACTACAAATGTGTCCCGTGCAATCGCTCCCTGGGCCTTTGTCCTTGCACCACCCCCGGAGACCGGACGACCTCTACGTGTCCGTGTAGTGACTCGGAGAGCAGCGATGCCGAATCACCCAGTCTAGAGGACGAGCCTCATGGCGGCTTCATGTTTTCTAAGAAGCAGACCTTCAACCCACACAACCCGAACTCGGGGTTCGATGAAGATTGGGAAGCAAATTGCAGTCCCGCCTTCATGGTTTCAAGGTTCAAGGCTACGGGCAAGGAGTTGCTTTTCTGAGCGCCAAAATTATGCATCAACTGTTCTACATAGCGAGCTTACTTCATTAATTAAGAGGCCATGTACTGCTCCGTGCCAGTGAGCAAGTCGGGTTACTCCGGGCGTCTTCAATCTAATTTTACCTGGTGATAGGTGTCAGCACTAAAACTGAATGAAAAGCCAAATGCCTGGCATTTCCTAGTAGCTGAATGGATCTAGACCAATCTTGGAAAGTAATAGAAGGTGTAGCGCATATATATAGGAACTTCGGAAGTGGAAATGGTTGAAATGCAGTCGTGTCATTCGCTTTCACAAAAATCAAACTTATGCCGCCGATGGTATATCCACGTTCCCCGAAGAAAAATATGCATGCAATGCACCCATGAAACCATCATCCACATACTAAAACATAGAAAGAATATAAGACAGAAAGAAATCCAGAACGCCGCCCAATCCGGGTATGACCATGTCCTTGCCCCTTAGAAAACATAGCTCAGGAGCTCCTGCGCACGTAATGCGGTGGCAATATGCCATGGCAGCGTGTTGCCTTGGACGCTGCGCATGCCTCTTGCCCGGGCCAGGGATGCAAGATCCCGATACATCCCTAAGATGTCCTTAAGGAGAGCTTCGTGTGATGAAGCAGGCCGTTGTGAATAAATAAGATTGGCGGTCATTGTGAACACGCCGTCGCCATCGGTGATGCCCTTCCGGCGAAGAAGGTACCCGCTAGCCAGCGCGGGGCGGAATTCGGTAACGTGTGGGGAACTATTCAGACGGTGGGATAGGGTAACTGTCCAGGATTCATCCGAAATGTCAGTGAGAACGACATCTGAATCAGGTTCTAAAGAGAGTTCGGTAGGGGTGGGTGCATTGTAGGCTGCGCTGGGTGTCGGGGCGTTGCCAGTTTGCTCGGGCGAAGCAATGCTGACACTTGGGTTCGGAGTCGAGACGGGAGTGGAGGAGAAATGTGGGTTGAGAACGCTAGAGGTAATTTGAGAGGCAGTTGGCTCGAGGGACAGGTCGGGAACAGTGTTGACGGCCACGATAATCAACTCCATGAATCCTGGCCGCATCTTATTCTGTTGCTCGGCCAGAATGCTCCACGCTAGTCAGAGTTAGAAAGGGGGCTTTAACAAGGGGTGAGGACGTTTTTTTGCGAAAATTTACCTTCCACTTCATCGGGATCAATAGGTTCGGAATTGACCAAGATGACTTTCCACTGAGCTTGGAATCTCTCCATGATGTGCCGCGTGGTTGCCCATATCTCGTTGCGCACCTCTGCGATTGCTCTAGCCGTACCGCGATTGCGATATCGCAGGCAATAGGACATACTAGTTTGGAGGCTGCCACTGCTATCGGACCATGCTACGGACAACCAGCGCTGATCTGAACTTTTGGAGTAGGCGATATGGAGACTTCGCCCATCCTGCAGAGGCGAACCCTTGTCGGGTGCAAGGCGGAAATTAATAGCTTTTGGCAACGGATCACTAAGAAGGACCGCCGGAGCACCAAGTAAAGGGCCTGAGCTGGTGTCCTTGGGGCGACAACGACTGTAAACTTCCAGAGCTAGGTTCAGGTATTCCGTCTGAGTAGGCACAACCATGGAATCCTCAGACATAATAAAGTCCATCGGAACAATCTGCAGGGCAACCTCATTGATTGGCTGACCCTGTTGACGATCTGCGTCAGCAGCCATTTGCTGGAAAAGATTCCAAAATGCCGCACAGATATCAGCAAGTGCTGCGGCATGGGGGAACGGATTGATGACATAGACAACACAATTGTCTGTGCTAGGTGAGTACTGAGACAGATCGGTTCCTGGTCGACAACGTCAGCAAAATCCATCAATATTGTTGCAAAATGGTCCCTGGCATACCGAGTTCTTCACATAGACTCTTCAGAGATTGCATCATGGAAGCATAACTGGACGACTCTGAATCCCATGATCGAAGTCCATTCTCAAAACCTAAGGATTTGTCGCCTCTGGTATGAGTCCCTAGATTGCAACTCTGGTAATGAAGGCCAAATCGATTCAAAAAAGTATCAGCTGCACTGGTCGCGGCGTAGGGATGTATACAGTAAGCCGATATATCTTTTGGCCCATGGGCGGGCTCAAGACCGAATGTCTCCCAGAAAGAAACGGCGGGGGGAAGGGTCTCTAGGTACTCCTTGCCCCGACGCATGCGTACATGTGGAGCAGCTACCTTTGAAATAGATCCTTTGGGGGAATCCTTAGGCGGCTGCTGCGCAGGCGTTGCAGTCACCTCATCTTGCAAGGACGCATATGCCTTGAGATCAAGCTTCGCGACCTCACCCAAGAAGGTTGTCTCTTCGAGGTTAGTCCGCCAAGTCAAGCTCTCATTTTCGAGTCCAAAGAGGCCAATGCAACCACCAAGCGGATGATCCAGCGAGGACTGCGTGATCTGGTCAACAAGCAGCTGAGCGATGGGAATCTGGTCTTCTCTTCGCACAAGAACTGGGAGTTGCTGTGCCTGAAACGCAGAAAAGTAACCAATAAAAGTCCAATCTGAAAAGTTGGCGAGGAAATTCCCAAGAAAAGTACAGTTCTCAACCTTGAGATTAGAATTCACATCAAGCCCCCCGGCGGATTTGGCGGGGGATGCGGCGGATTGTACATCAGACTCAGAAGGCACTCGCTTTCTCTTCAAAGATGGGACAATGATTGGGGTGGGGGCATGTTCGGAGGATGACTCGTCGCTATCACCACTGGTTTCACTGTCTGAGTCCGCAGCGGCCTCAAAGTCATTGTCCAAAGTGACTGGCGAAGCATTTTTGCCTGCCAACTTTGCGTATGCGCCTTTAACCCTGGACCGACTGCGATGAGGGAGTCCAATTGTGGGAATTGAGTTCGGGCCTTGATCTGAAGAATCAGGCTTACCCTTGGAAGCAAACCAAAATTTACCCGCAGCTCCATACTTTTCATTCCAGTCTCCAATTTTCTTTTCAAAAGCCACTGGATGATAGTGCCCTTGTAAAGTACGGCCATCTAGAGGGCGCTGAGTGCCTTCTTCTTTGGCTCCAGAGAACAGGATCCTCTTAACTTCCACGGGGCTAAGAGGGGGACTGATGATGGCTGGACTCTTATGGTCTGGTGAATTGCCAGGCGACGATTCCACGGCTACAGGTCCATTGATTGGCTCCGCATCTTCGTGTGTTGTCTCCTTGGGCAGCGGTTCCTCCAATGTTACGCCTTGGGCAGGATCATGAATATTCGGAGGGGCGCTGGTGGGTAGATCATTTGTATTCACTGCACTCTCCTCAGGCTTACTTTCTTCCAGCACAGGCTGTGAAGGTTCCTGATTAGGGACAGCAGGGGAACCGTCATGCATGTCATCAAAATCCGGGTCATCGAAAAAACTGAAATCAGCATCAGTGATTCCTTTCGATCCAAAATCCCTCTCGTTCATTTCGCCAAAAAGATCTTCGTCATCACTGGCGTCGTAGCGGCCCGTTCCAATGCCAACTTCGGGAGAAAGCTTGAGATTAGGGCCGGTTTTCGGGTCTTGCTGTGCATCCGGGGACATTTGGAAGTCGGTATCGTCATGGAAGTTGTCCATTGGATTTACATGGTTCGATCCTATCACAGCAGCCCCTTCTGGAGGAGTTGGGTAAACCAGGTTGGCAGTTGGGAGGTCGGTATATTGGGCCATTCGAGAGAGACTCTCGAAACCGTCCAAACCGTCAACTTTAGGTGATGCCATGTCTTCATCTTTGGATTGAGGTTCATCTATCACAAGGGCGGGTGTCAAATGGTTATTCGCTAGGAAAGATTCAGCCTCTGATGGCCATCGCTCTGCAAAGTCAAGTGGATCGTCGGCAAGGCTCAAGGGCCAAGATTTCTCGTTTCTTTGAGACCTTGTTTCGGAAGAGGTTCTTTTGAAGCAAAATCTTGCGGGCCACAGCATGCGTTTCAAAGGGAGTGGAGATTGGGGCTCATCAGTCTGCCGCCATGCCTCCCCGGCCAGCCTTGCGAAAAAGGGCTCCCATACCTCTACCTCAACCCACAATTCCTCATCAACAGAACTAATATGCAAACCGAAATTCACTAGCCAATGTACCACATCCGATTTCCATTGTCTCTTTTTCGCTGTAACATTTCCGGAAACCGCAAACCCGGGCGAAGGGACCGTTGGAAGTTCAACGTTCGCGGAGATAAGCCGTGCAACGGTTCCATTTGGACACAGCCAGAGATCGGTACCTGGCTGCATTTGTAGAACATCTTGCATGTTGTCCTGGGGACCACAAAGACGTTGAATACCAACCTGAGAGATAGTTTGTGTGGATATCATCAATGTCCCGGAGCTGTTTAGTTGGATATTCATTGACGTCAAGCAAGACTTAGAAAACGGGCTATCGTTATCGACACGTGGGCTCTCGTAGCCCACTTTTTCCACCGCTGTAAATAGAGTGCGGGAACCGAGCGGAAAGGCACCGTGAGAGCGAATCATATGTAGGCTGATTGCGCCGGTAACGGCAGAAATAAAGGAGGCATAGATAGCAGCGGAGCTACTATGGCTCTCGGGTCGCCTGGAGTTGGGTTGACCTTGCTGGGGTCGTTGCTGCCCAGTCTGAGATCCAGCCTGGTTTTGAGTCTCCGACGAAAGGCTTCTAATCAAGTCTTGGGATGCGATGCTGCCCGATGCGGAGACTATCTCAGAAGTTAGTAAGTGGGGGTATGCCATAGCCTAGAGCTCACTCCTTCGATCTCATACCTTTGAGAATGGTCGTATCAACTAGTATTTTCTTGGACACTTCGCTTCCCTCCTTCACATATAAAGTTCCTAAACCCTCAAAGTCCGGAGTAGGGGAGAAAACCCACAGCCCAAGGCGCCTTGGGCATGAAGCCAAACAGTTGAGAAGTCGTAGCTTGGCCTCTAGATCTTTTAAGCGACTGAGATGCTTCAAAATTGTGTAACCATTGGGTGGACCGTCGGGTGAATTGTTCGCAATGCTTGTCTCCTCCGTGTATATCCTCCAGTAGATCGTGGAGAACCCATCCTAATTTTGGGTCAGATATGGGACAAGAACAACAGGGGAGCACTTACAATAAGATGAATATTGGTACTGGCATTTCCGGGAAAGTCCATGATTTATCTGTCGCGGACAGCCCCGGGAGCCTTCACAAAACGAGAGGAGGTGGTCGCAGTTGAATCCGGGAGTCATTTCCAGTGCTGGAACATACTCTGTCGGGAACCATATGCGCGTGCAGTCGGTAATTGATAGTAAAGCCCCATCAGGTAAGTCGAGTCATCTTGGTATTGGCCAGCGACGCGCTCATCTAGATTGTCGCAAATGCAAAACACCGAGATGCTGCGCAATTCCGGGGGAAGTTCACGGGGACGCTCGGGCCAATCACCGAGATCCGCTGCGGTACATCACGTGGCCCCTATCGGTTTTATCTTTTTTTTTTTATCTTCGACTTTTTTTTATCGCGCTAGTTGCAACTCGCTGAGAACTTCGCCGCCATGAAGCTCTCTAATCAGTCTGAGGTGCCTGTTTACACCATCTCGGGCTCTAACACTGCCCGACCACTCCCAGAATGGCTTGCTAGACGCCGAAAGCGCAGCTTAAAAGACGATCCCGAATATGCGAACCGGGTGGAGTTGCTGCAAGATTTCGAGTTTGAGGAAGCTAGCCAGTGTGTTCGAGCCAGTGAAGATGGTGAATGGGTCATGAGCACAGGTATGATCTATCACCCACAGTAATTCTTGAAGCGCATAGCTAATAAAATATTTAACAGGAACTTACAAACCGCAAATCCACACTCATTATCTCCCTCAACTGTCTCTGTCCTGGGCTCGGCATACAGTCGCCCTGAACACAACCTTCATCCTTCTATCCTCCGATTACACCAAATCCCTCCATCTTCAGTCCGACCGTTCTCTCGAATTCCACACACCGCAAGGATGCCACTACACAACCCGTCTGCCCCGATACGGACGTGATCTCGTATATGACCGACAGTCGACTGAGGCGTTTATTCCTTCCGTCGGTGTGAATCAGGATGGCATGGGTGAGGTTTTCCGTTTGAATCTGGAGCTTGGCAGGTACATGCGCAGCTTTGAGGTGGATGTTGGTGGAGATGATTTCACTTCCACTGGAGGCGGCACCCTCCAAGGTGGAATTAATACTGGATCTGTCAACACTGGCGCGATTGCGGAGGAGAGTCACAACTTGCTCGCCTTTGGTACATCTACTGGAACAGTGGAGTTGTGGGATCCTAGAGCTAAGGGCCGAGCGGGTATCCTCTTACCACCCACTCAACAGTTCAATGAAGGACGGGCTGAGATTACTGCGTTGGAGTTCCATCGCTCTGGTTTAACTCTTGGAACCGGTTCCTCGAACGGTCTGATTCACCTTTACGACTTGCGGTCCCCAGTCCCTCTTCTGAAGAAGGATCAAGGATACGGCTTCCCCATCCACACACTCAAATTCTTGCAGCCCTCAACTGCAACCCGTGAAGCAACTTTGGATCCCAAAATCATGTCGGCAGATAAGCGTATCATCAAGATCTGGGATCCTCGCGATGGTACTCCATGGACCTCAGTGGAACCCGCAGTGGATATTAATTCAGTGGCCTGGTGCAAGGACAGTGGAATGCTTCTTACAGCCAACGAAGGCCGACAGCAACACTCGTTCTTTATTCCTCAGCTTGGACCGGCCCCGAGATGGTGTTCTTTCCTGGACAACTTGGTGGAAGAAATGGCCGAGGACCCCAACGACCCGAATGCCTTCACCAGTTCACAGGCTGGTGCTATCTACGACAACTTCAAGTTCTTGACTGTTCCTCAGCTCCGCACCCTGAACCTGGAGCATCTTATTGGACGTACCAACCTCTTGCGACCTTACATGCACGGTTACTTCGTGGCCCAGAGATTGTACGAGGAGGCGAGATTGATCGCCAACCCGTACGTTTGGGAAGAGGAGCGTGCCAAGCGAGTCAAGGAGAAGATCGACAAGGAGCGCGAGAGCCGCATTCGTGGCAAGAAGAAGGCTGCTGTCAAGGTGAACAAGAGGCTGGCCGAGAGATTGATGAACGCCGAGGAGAAGGCTGAGCGTAAGAAGGCCCAGCGTGTCCTTGCGCGCGGTGGCGACGACAATATGCCCGATGCTGTTCCTGCTACATCTGAGAGCAATGAAAAGGGTGTCCTTCGCGATACTCGTTTCACCAAGCTGTTCGAGGATGAGGACTTCGCCGTCGACGAGACATCCCGTGAATTCCAACTTATCAACCCGAGCACTGTGCCTGACCAGGCCACAAGAAAGGAGCGTGGCCTCACAGCAGTGGAGCAAGAAGCCGTCGATGATGTCCCTGGATCTAGCGATGATGACTCTGGCTCCGAGAGCGAGCAAGAGAGACCCGTCAAGCAGAAGGCTTCCAACAAGATTTCCTCCGCCGACTACAAGCGCACAAACCGTCCTCCTCGTATGCAGGTGTCTTCTTCAGCACGCACAAACTCCACGCGCGATCGTTCATTTGGCTCGCGTGCTCAGAACATGAAGTCGAAGCCGAGACAGTCGCGACAGGGTGGCCCCGTCGGCGAGAGAGAAGTCAGCTTCATGCCCGCCTCCAAGTCCAAGAACCAGAAGTCCGAGGTCCAGTACGACAAGACTCCTTCTTCTTCCTTCCGCTCAAAGGAGCGCCGCAGTGCTTCGAACAACGCCTTCCGGGGTATGTAACTTGGCGATTCTGTACTGGTACCGCCAGGTGCTATGCCATTGAAATCTCACATCACATTACCACGCCCCGTCCCCTACCGCAGGAGTCTCTCAGCAAATCTATATTACCAAAGATGCTTATGGGCTAGCCTTGGTAGGCTCAGTGCCAATTCAAACGCCAAGCACCTGAGCGCCCTTAGTTTGGGACCACTGTGTCAAGCGACATCTCTTGGCCCACTCTCATTGGAGGAGAACCGAATTCCCCTTATCTTCTAGCATGTCAGCTGGATATGTACTGTTACTATGCATACGTTGAATGATCGGGTCATTGTTCTTTGCATTTAGAGCCTAATTCGTTAGATACCTTTTTACTCGAGTTTGGAGAAATAAAAGTCTTGAAGTTTCAGTGTATTTTGTCAGTGGCTCCTCTATATCAAAACTTATGTAGAGAGAAAGCTCTACGGGAATTGCAAACTTCATAGGATACCATAAATAAGCCGGAATAATTGTTAAGTGGGATAACCCGCATGATATTCAAGCTGCCTAAGACAGAACCTTGGAACCAGACCACAAAATGTCAAGATGAAAAAAGATCACGTTATCATGAGAAGAAAGAAGTCACCCAGAGCTAAAGAAACGAAAAGCAAGGCGCCGGGTTCTCAAGTAACATAAATTCATCTCAATCATGCAGTTTCGGAATAGCAAAAGTAGTATCAGAAAAGACAAACCCCGCTGACAGAGAAAATCGACCAAGAACGCAGAGAGAAAAAAGAAAAGAAAAAGGATGAGACACGATTTCTATGGACGAAATGATCAAACCCTGAGTGTTCAGTCTATGAAGCAGCCGACCGTTAATGAAAAGACGTGTTTTGAAGAAGACACCAGCCGATGGAGCGCAAAGTATGAAATGGGTATTCGAAGATAGCGGATTGGGAGAAATCAGGAAAAATCAAAGGGTATGAGGCGATGAGATCAGAGTAAAGAAAATTCAATCGAGGCATCAACTAGTTCCAGCTAGGAGGCCCGGCTCCACGTCTGCCACTGCCACGTCGAGAACCAGCGCTAGAGTCAGCTCCTCCGTGATTGCCATGTCGATTCTCCTCCAAGCTGCGACGAGAGGCACCGAAATCGCTCATAGCGAACAGCAATGGCTCATCGTCCTCAAATTGGGATGGCGGTGGACGGCGCTGGTAGGAGCTACGCCTGATCTCCATCGTTGAGTTGCCACTGTTGCTGCCACTGGCGTTGCCGTCGCGGTCCTCACGCTCGGTCAGATATTGTGGGAGCGTGTTTCCACGTGCAAGACTGCTAGATGCGGAGCTAAGCGAATGAGGACCACCGGAAGAACCTCGGCCACGAGGAGGAAAACGGGGTTGATAAACGTGGGAAATTGACGATGCGGATGTTGCGGGGGGTACAGAGACAGTCTGGCTTCGAATTGCCTCGCCGTCCCGGTTCTGCGCAGTTGCAGCTGCAGCTGCAGTTCGTGCACTGGGATCTTCCAGGGACAAATTCAGTGAGCCAGGCTCGAGCAGGGTATTCGCATCAGCGGTTTCTTGATCATTCTGGCGTCTGAGATGTGAGCGCTCTTCAGGCCCAAGGCTGACACTTCGCATGCCGAATGAGAAGATATCATCTTCATCAGTAGGAGGCGGTCGTCGGCGCTGAGCAGCAGAGCTTGAACGGCGAAAGGCTGGCGCGAAAGGTCGCGGAGAGGTGGGGATATCAATCGCAGCTGCTGTAGACGACGCTCGTGCCGTTGTGTCCACGCTAGAATTCTCCTCAAGTGGGGAGTCATGCCCGTCATCCGCAATGCGTGGCATTCTTCGGTCGTGCTCGGTGTTAAGATCATCAACCACGCTGTTAGAGCTCAGGCGGGATCGAATGGCAGGAGTGTGTGGTGTGTGGGGAGAGATTGGCTTTCCAGGAGATGAAGCAGTAGAGATGGAAGTACCAGCAACCATGGGTGGGACTCCAGAGAGTTGTTTGCTGGAGGAGATAGACGAACGCTGAAGCTGCACCGAAGCTGACATTGAATCCGATAGCACAGCATTCGATTCACGCATCTGTTGGAAGCGAGCAAGGGAAGTAGAAGCGGCTGTGGGTTTCCGTGGACTAGACCCCTGAGAGGCAGTGCTAGGTGGTCGACGCATTAGATCCTTCTCCTGGTCAAGGAACTTGAGGAAATCAGAGATGTTTTCATCGTCTGCGTGAATCGATTCAGCACTTGTTCCAGTAACTTCTGCAAGTAGACCAGAGCCCGGTTGGACGTTGGAGGATGTTGCGCTTGCCTTCCCGCTGGAGGTTTCATCTTCCATCTTATTGGTGCCTCCGAAAGATGGGCGACTGCGCCGGTGACTGAATGAACTACTGAATCTAGTAAGTGGTGCAGGCTTCGGGGAGGCCGAAGTGGATGAAGGTATCGCTTGGTCGGCCATTAGAGAAGGGGGTCGTCGTGCTGAGGCTGCAGAAGAAGGAGGTGGCATTACACGTGAATCGACAGATGTTCCTGTTGAGCCTCTTGTAGAAGTGGTGCGAGGAGACACGCCCAAAGGAGTATCGATCAACGCAGGGGAATCAGATAGAGAGCCTGCTTTAAAATGGGGGAAAGAAACGGAGGGGCGCCGCGTAATGTTCGAGCTGCCACCCTCACTTGCAAGCTTACTTGCTCGTCCTGTCGCCCCGATCTTTGCAGCAGGTAACAACTTCTTGTAATATGAATCTGTTGGTGAAGGAGAACCAGCGCCAGCATCCCGAGCAGCACGCAAAGCTGATATAGGACTTCCACCAGCGGCTGGACCGACTTGATGAAATGTTGATAGGCTCCCATACGCCCGTGAACGGTCCGGATTCTCAATCGTTCTTCTTTCCACTGGCACAGACCCAATTTCAGGATTAGCCCGACTTGTATCATCCTTGGGTAATGAAGGTCGGAAGATCTCATCATCAGCACCCATAAAGCGAGAGCTCAGCAGGGCCTCCGAATCATCAATTCGAAAATCACAATTAGTTCGGTATGAGACCTCTACCGAGAAGGGTCCCGCCGGAGATTCTGTGACCCCGAAGTTGTATGTATCCACCACTTTGCTCTCTCCTTGAAACAACGGGGCTGTCAAGTTATCCAGAGACGCTTCGGATCGAGAACTCCCATCTACCACACGATACCTAATCTGCAGTGCGGGGCTTCTCCGTGCCTTTGAGTTGCCCCTAGAAAACTTCCAAGCGGGTAGAAACTTGGAGTATGTGAATAACGATCGGAAAAGAACAATGCTTTTCTTATACACCGTCGGCAAAATGGAGCCAAGGTCGGCCGGAGGTCTGCCGGAGGAGGCTCCCAGCTCGATTTTCCATCGCTCCAGAATGACCTCCTCGGATCCTGACTGCTTCGAGCCCAGTATTGGTGACGCCGCAAGGGATTCCTGCACATCCCAACGCTTCCCGTTGTCATCCAATATCACCAGACTTTCGTTATTCGTGAGGCCCCTCGTGTCTATGAAGGTCTCGATTATGAGGGGTGGCGGTCGGTGATCTGTGGCGTCGCAGCTTCGCCAGACTTGCAGTGTTTCTCGCAACACATCGGTTTCATCCAATTCAACGTTGAACTGTCACCCAGAAAAGTTAGACTTCTGATTCCATGTCATGGGAGAGGGCTGGATTTCAATACAACATACCCATCGGTTCACCCTGGGTGAATGTGAACCTTTGTTGTAGGACCGCGGCAGTTCAACCCGGGAGTGGAGAATGATCAAAGCCGCTTTGGTGTGATAGTTCTGAAAGCAGCGAGAAGAACTCAGCGTCAGCATGAGAACCAGGGTGTTCAAAGGCTATCTCCAACCTACCGATATGATCTGATTCAGCTTGGCCAGAGCTTCTGTCCCAGGAGCCACCGCCCTAGTCGGCTCAGAGGAGCCTTCTCCAGCTTCTATTCCTAAGCCCTTGGTCTGATGTGTTCGCATATAGGCGGTTGGGGATGCTGGGGTCGATTCCTGGTCTCTGAGGTCGTTGCGAGGCGGGTGGAGTTTGGAGGGGAGCTTGGGCGCCGGCGCCGCCGGTGGCCCTGCCGGTGACCGGGGATTTTGGTGCATGGTGAACGTGTCTCTGGATTTAATCAGTGAGACCGGTTGAGCAGCGTTGATTCAACACGTCAAAAGAGCTTACCCCGACAAACAGAAGCCGGGGCCGGTTGCTATCAGCGGCGGATTCCGTTATCAGGAGTGCAGAGCGAGTGAAATAGAGCCAGTGGAGACGGCCATGCTAACAGGTACACCAGAGGAAGGGAGACGACCATCTAAGGGAAGTTCTGTGGAAATGGAAAAGGATGGCGAATCGTGGATCAAACAATGGGAGAAACTGAGTACATCGTGGGGTTGGGACCTTCGGAGCCTAAGAGCTTCTCCGCATCAAACTAACGGATCCGGAGATGATTTCACACAGATACGGTTGTGAAACCTATGGAAGACTAGCCATCCTCACGGTTGGGGATGTGGTTTAATGGTATTTGAGTTGCGGAGGGAAGGGGAAGGCGGAGATTGTCTGTGACGCACACCCGGTGACTCGACAGGTCTCGAGTGTCCAAGTCAGCCTGGAACGCCACTCCACAGCTGATGATGGCACCGTTGATATGTTTTCTTTTTCGATTTACATGTTGACTTAGGAATATCTACGAGAAAAGCAAGCATACATAGATTCTTTTATTGTATGCGTTTGGCCATTGTTCTGACAGTTATAGTCTACCTTATAGACAGACCGCTTCGTGATTAGGGAAAGATATGGGCAGCTGATCTGGGCCTCAGGTGATCGACATCGATGGCGCGAACCACATTCTTCTTATACAGGATCCTATATATCACCTGTGGACATACGAGATAAAAGACCTGGTGGAAAGGTATGAATACGTCCAGTTCAAGGTCAATCCCAGACATACAACCAAAATTCTCACGGTCGCGCGACGAGATTCGGGGCCTGACAGGGTGCTCTAGCCCCTTTTCGCATTCGGCAGCAGCAGAGCCGCGGACAAATGACGCAAGCGATCCAAGTGGAATGAGCAAAGTTTAACTGTAAATGACGAGGGCTGAGGTATTTTGTACGGAGTACATGGAATAGCTAACCAATAGGTACATCGTCCAACGACTTATCAAACATTATAAGATATCTCCCATAGATGCCCGGTCTCTCCCGTTCCCCACTGTAGATCTACGGGATCTTCAGTCATTCCAGGGTTGACATTATCTTTACCATTTGACCACATCCTTCAGCACAGTGAGGTTCTGCTTGACATTCGAGTCACTAGTACCAACGGTAGTTAGAACCTCGAGCAGCTTCGTCAGGATAGGTTCCAGCTCCACGCCTAGTGCAATGGGGTTGAGAATACTGGCCAACTCGGTGTTACTCGAGCAACCGCTCTGAGTGGTGCCCGCAAAAGCCGACTCGACAAAGTTGATCGTATCGGGTAGACCGATGACTTCGGTCGTCGCATGGCCACCATTTGCAAAGGTCGTGAATTTGACATCAGCGCCATAGTTACACCACGAATCGACCATCGTCGACGCTTTCGCGTAAGGAATGATTTCATCCTGCGATGCATGGTAGACAAACACCGGTGCAGTCGGGGTCTCCTCTTTCGCCACACCCATGGTGCACTGTTTGAGGACGGATTGAATAGTAGCTTCATAAAGCACATTATCGCCTAGACTCTGGATGCTAGTAGAAAACAGCGACTGATCGGCGAAGTTGAGAATATCCTCAACGGCACAGGTGGTCTTGGATTCCTCGATGAAGGATTGGCCCTTTGCGGTAAAGATTTTATTAAAGACAGGGTTCAACTGAGCGCCATATGCACTAGGGTAAGATAGACCAGCTACGGCTGGAGGAATGAAGCCGCTGAAGGGAGTATCATCAATGAACTCCAGAACACCCGTCAGATTGGCTGGGGTGCCACCTTGAGCCCAGCCTTTGATATCCAATTCAGGAGCGTAGCTAGGCTGTAGAGAAGCCGCCCAACCCGTGGCAATCGCACCACCCGAATAGCCGGTACCAACAATCATAGGCTTAGCACTTGAGAGACCTAGTGCATCGAAGCTGCTCACAGCTCGCATATTATCGAGGACCCCCATTCCTGCCAGGCGACCGGGTCCGAATGCTGTATCAGGGCCTTCATAGTCGGGCGACGCCACAATGTAGCCTAAGAGCAGGTAGGACTGAAGGATCAATTGTTCCGCGGAAGAGATGATATCGGTTTGTGCCGCACCGAGTTGGTAGTTGTAGCTGGGGTCACAAATTGACGCGGAACTATCGTAGGCCGTGTGGAAGGAAACAAATCGATCTGTCTTGGGGTTGGTGGGCTTGAAGATCGTGGTCACAGTCGCAATGGCGGAGCCATTGATGGCAGTGGTGCGGTACAATAGCTGATATGCTTCTACTGGGTCTGGAATAAGGCCTAGGAAAGCGACAGAGATTTCGCGCTGGCGTAAGATTGTTCCAGGGAGTTCAGACTCAAAGCCGGCCGGGGGTTGATAGAACGGATCATCACTGGGAGCCTTGGGAAGTCCACGAACCTCGTAGGGCATATGAGCCACGGGTAGGGCTGCTGGACGGGCATATGCGAGGCCCAGCATGAGGGCCACAAAGGCCAGCATCGTCAAGCGCACTGGAGAACCGGAGGAAACCATAGTGGCTTGATACTGATAGTCAAGGCTTCAGTGGGCTCCGATCCGATCCCACACGGGCGGGAATCAAGATAAATGACTGCCCTAGAAGGGCAGTGAATGTGATCAATTCATCCTACCGAGGCTGCGCAACTTTTGGGGTTGCTGATCGCCCCTGAGGCCATCCGCGCAGTTCCTGGACCCATAAAAGGGACTAAAATCAAGACAAACGTTTGCCCGGTTTCCTATTGGATCCTTCAAGTGGATCGAGGCTTTTTTGGTCACAATGTGCACCCACGATGGAGTTCCATATCCAATGAATTACCTGTGCCTGAGCCAGCGGACTTTTGGCTACATTTCCGTTCCCTGGATCACCACGTCAGGGAACCTTGGGGTAAGCGAGTGGAGGGATCTTCTCAACCCCGCACACCCAGAATTCCCCCGAGGGCTATGATCGACAGGAAAGCAGGCCATTTGCTTCACCGATATGGTTTTTCGCATAATTCTCGGCGTCAAATTTCAAAGCGACGAGGTAGATGCTACCCAAGAACGCACATGCAATATGCATATGTTAACCCGGACCTTACCGGGCATGGTGATGAGAGGGGTCGAGATCTAAGCCGACGTCGATTTAGTTCTGCAGGTAACATCAGCAAAGGTAACGGAATATTGTGAAAGGGCGTGAGGATTATCTGAATTACATGGATTTAGCTTCGTTGACTTCTCTTTCCATTCGGACTCTGAAAAGCATCCCCACAACTTAAACTGACTCAGGATTGAGAGTCCGTCAGCTGTGGAGTTGTTAGGATAGAATTCGGCTCTCAAAATCCACGGGTCTGAATAATAGTAGAAGTGCAGCCTCGATTGTCACGAGACCAATTTGTGTCAATCGGCCCTGAAATTGGTGTAGTCTCAGATGAAGACCAAGCGGACCCCTTCGAATATGCATTACAAAAAGCCAAACTTTGAGTCATCCAAAATTCAAATATATTGCAATACGACCTCAGCCATGCGTCTGACTACAATCCCCAAGATAAAGGAGCCTCGGTATTTTTTCTTCTTCAAAAACAAATCGACGACTTTGGAAGCTTAAAATGTGTGAATTGCAGGAAGCCCTCTGGTGCATTTGGAAGTGATCTTGCAAAGACCTCCAGCCCTGGAGGGCTTGAAGGATGGATCAGGGCAGACCATTCGACGCCTTGGAGATTCTTGGATTGAACAAGGATTCATAGATCCCTAGGTAACAGTCTACAGTATCTCTTTTGGACAGGGGAGAGTCCTTACATTGAAATGTGAATTGGGGTCAATATATATTTCTCCCCCATGGGATATGGAGCTAAGTGACATTGAAACCCTCACGGCCCAAGTGCTCCGATACTACCGCACTCAATGTTTAAAAAAGATATGTGTTTTCCAAGGTTTGGAATTCCAACTATTTGTGAATTCTAACACCACAGCCCCAGAAGCCTTACTGCAGGGTCGAAAAGCAGGTGACGTAATATCGTAAGATCGGTCCGGGAAAGATTACTTTAATTAAGAGAAGGTCACCTTACGCTTCGCTAGCGTCATTTCGATAGATTCTGTATTTCATGCGGGTCTGGAGCTGACTCAAGTCCTGTGGCCGGGACTTCGTATCTAAAGAGTGGTATATCAAGACCCTCATCTCCACCAAATGCGACGTTTTACCCCGCGGGACCTCGGCAGTCAATTGACTTCGTCATTATTATCGTCAAGTTGACATATCGGAGAAGACTCTTTAGCGTCCAATCGCAGCCGGATGAGGCTGCCACTGCGACGCTAGGCGTTAATTGCCAGGTGTTAACACAAAATACGATATACGAAATACGGGGTACGGAAGGCTTTCAGATTCTATCATGTATGATTAGTCCAGTCGGATCAAGGATCCACTCGCCCCACAACAGATGGGAAGATCTTCTATTGCAAGGTCCATGTCTAGGGGCGTTTATCACTAGTTCTTCAATCTAGGCACCCGGAATCCTGCCAATCACTGAAGCGCTCTCGGTGAGTCCGCGTAGAAACCGGGGCTCAGCCTAGCGCACAGAAGATGTTGGGAGAAATACGATATCCTTGAGAGAATTTACGTGGGTATATAGCTTGACTAGTGGCACATTTTGAATTCCGTTTTCCTCAAGCATATAGCAATCCTTGAACCATTTGTCAGACCTTTCAATATGGTGGATTGTCCTTTCGCCCACTGCCCTACAGAGGTTGTCCACACTATATTGTCTTATCTCGATCAGACGTCTCCACTCAGCTTACGGGCGCTAGCCTACACCAGCAAGGACTTCTTATTGGTGTCTTCGCCTTTCATTTACCACACTGTCAAGATTCAACTAGACCGAGAAGACCATGAGACAATTTCAACAAAAACAAATCGACTATATAGGGAGTTGGAATGGGTGAATGCTTTCTCCGAAGTACGCTGTCTGATTATCGAGCCCCCGCGATACGATGGAAAGCAAAGCTCCCTTCCATCGACACCAATCAAGCGCGACGTTAATGCATTGAGACGATATGTACTTGACACTCCCTCAGTACCCCATCAAACAGATTTTCAATACTCTACTACGACACAAGAAGCAGATGACATGTGGTTACCGATTGCGAACCTCCTCAGACAGCTGCCCTCACTGAACGACTTGCTATATGGTGGCTTGCATCAATTTGCTCCGTGTCTCCTCAAAGTCATCCACGAGAATCCCTCTAGCTGTCAATTGTGGCTTAACAATTTCAGATTGCACAGCCTGGGAGCGGAACAAATCGATTCACATGAACTCGCATTGCTCTCATCGCCCTGCCTTTACAGCATCAAACTCAATGGTTCCGCCCGTGGAGACAATGCTTCGGAAAATGGCTCTCTTGTATATGACGAGGAGACTATCTGTCGTACGGTCACCAGCCTGGCTCCAAATCTGAAGGAGATCCATGCGCATTATTGTGGTGACCAGGCATACATCCCCGAAGAACCAGAAGAGCAACAAAACCGCATCGAAAATCCGATCACAAGAGGCTCTCTACAATACCTCAGTATCCTTGGAGATGAGCACAAAACCATCAACAAGGAGACAGTGACCATGTGGAACGATTGCACCGATTTTTCAGCGCTTCGTACTCTTCGAGTCACCAGTCCTCTGCGCCACCAGGCTTTGGAATTCCTTGCCAATGACTGCAGCTTCACATCCCTTCAATCGCTAGAGCTGAACTTGTCATTATTCGCAACTCGGCTCGCATGGCGCCTCGGTCAATTCGATACCCCCGAGACCCGCTTTCTATGTAGCCTCCCCCCTTTATCCACCTTGACTCTTCACAATTGGACCAACAAATACCCCCTCGAAAACTTTCTGCCTCATCATGGTAGCCAGTTAACCGAACTTGTCATTTCAACCGGCAAGAATGCACCTATCTCGCCATCCGATCTGAAAACTATCAGCGAATATTGTTCAAATCTTCAAAAACTCGAAGTCACCCTACGTCGCACCCAAGGTGATGGCACCGAAGTTGAATGCTATCGCAAGATTGGCGGCCTGTCGCAGCTTCGAAACCTCACCATTAAGTTGGACGTGACGAGTATCAAGCTATGTAGCTCAAATTACGGAGGTATCGAGGCACCTGCCGCTTCCAAATGTGTCATTACTGCTCCTGATGCCTCATTCAACGGATTCGATCTGAGACCTTGCGTGAGACGAGCAAAGTTCACCCCCCGTGGATGTCTCTACCGCAATGGCGACATCCGTGAGATATTGATCAATCATGCTATCGACGGGAACCTGGCAAAAGGGATATTTAAAACCATCCAAGGCAGTAAAAGACCAGGGACTGAGCCACTCCAATCGCTGGATATCTCTTGTGTTGGAACAGTGGGTCTGAAGAAATACCACACGGGTTCCATTTGGCGTTTCCCACACCAGGAGGTGCTTTCTGCTCTGAAGAGACCATGGCGTGTCACTCGTATCTCCGAGTGTAAATTGGAAGTGGAAGACATAAGGTCATCTATGAGAGTTGAGGCGAACGGCCCAGAGAATCGCCCACTTCCAGCCTGGCTGGAGATACCATTGAGGCGCATTTGGCCGCAGAAGCAGGAGGGCGGTAGCTGGTTGGCTGATTGGCATAGTCTTCCACTTTGCATTACTTAAACATTGGGATGTGTCTTCATGGCGTCAAAGTTGGATGGAACTTTAATTGGGCTTGTATCTAATAGTCATAAATAATGAAATGCGACAATGAAACTGTAACCTAATGACGAAATATATCCTATGAGCCTGACATACGTCTACCTACTTGTCTCATGTCACTAAAAGGAGGGTCAGTTCTAGAGTCTAACCTTCTTATTCCCCACTCCCCCCTGTTATGATAAATAACCCCCCCAACTCCCCCTTCGATGTTGGAAAAATCAAGGCCAGGATGAGAGAGTGGGGTGAAGAATGTAAAATTGAAAGAAGAGAAGGTTTGTATTTCGAGATAGCGGGGGTTTGCAGTCGGCTGCACCCCGTCTAAAAAATAAATTCATCGTTATCACGCAGCGTTCATCCCACCAAGATATTTGTACCAAATACAGTAAATACGACAACAACGATAAGGATTCGACCTCGGTAATGCAGTTTCAAATGTATACATCAGTGGATAGGTATGGCCAGAGATTGACTCCACTTAGTCATACATCTTAGCTTTGAGACCGGGAATGATGTCAAGATCGCCTTCGCCGTAGGTGAATTTCCCCTTCTCAGAGATCTTGATGTCCTTGTTACGACGTTGCTGCTGGGACTGTCGCACCTTAACCCACTGTTCCATAGTGAGGTGCTGACCAAGCTCAGTGAAGGCATTCTTAGTGAGACCCAGACGATTCAGTACCGGGCTGTTCTTGATAGGATCCAGGATGATGTGATTGTTTGGTCTGTTTTACAGGTCAGAATTGCAGAAAATGACCTCACACAAGCGACTTCATCTTTCCACTTACCGAGCAAAGTACAACACACCCAGACGGTCAACATGGGCCTGGTCTGCGGGAGGAGTGTGAACACGGTGGATACTAGATTTGATATATCCTCCAGTCAAGGCTGTAAGGGCATCACAAGTGTTGATTGTGATAGTTCCATCTTGAGGCTTCACCCACTTCCACTCCCCTGCGGAGTTGAGGATCTGTAAGGCGGCTACGGGCTGGCGGAAAAGCAATGTGATGGATCCCAGGTCTGTGTGGCCAGCACTGTATAGACCGCCGACCTTCTTGTTCTCTTCGGCGCTACGCGCTGCGTAGTGCATGTAGCGGAGATGGTCTTCGCCCTTCACATCATACTGGTGATCGCGGACCAGCTGATCCTCGCTTGGAAGCTCGAGGAGGATGGCGAATAGTCGAAGTAGCTTTTCTACAACCTCGGTGTGGCATTTCTATGTTCTGTGAGTGCTGAAATCAATTGGAAAAGATGGGCAGTTGACATACCCTGCTGAAATCTTCAATCTCGTCAATGTGATCAGAGAGTACGGGGGGCTGTTGTCGCTTGTGGTAGCCGTCAAACTTGGGAATGTTGTAGACCTGAACGTTATCCTTGATACCATTACCCATGCTGATGAAGAGTCAGTAGATTTCTATTTCTTGAAATTTAGGCCTTTCTCACATGCGGTGACCGGCAGGTCTGTATCCGTTATACTCGCCGTTGACAAGGTCATTGGAGTTATGATACTTCAGTTTCTCCTCAAGAGGGAGATCGTAGAATTCGCGACCTAGAGCAAACTGGCGATCGACTTCTTCCTGGCTGATGTTGAAGCCCTTTACATAGAAAAAGCCTACAGAAAGACAGCTTTAGCGACGCATAAATATATGTTCGTTCACCGATAAATGCTCACCAACATGTTGTACGGCATGCTCTAGCTGCTTGGCAAGCTGCTCTTTACCACCGGGTTGCTCAAAGAGGCTCAGATCGAGGGTGACAAGTTCAGCCCAGTCCACTAGACCGCGTTAGGAGGCGTGCGATGGCGCTCAGGTAAAACTTAAATATACTGACAGTCTTCCTTGGTAACTGGGACATGATCATATTGATCAATTATTTTTCCGGGCATTTTTATGACTCGCGTGTTTTTGCTGTTCAACGCGTTGTGTTTTCACCGTAGAATGTGGCGCAATATGTGATCCGGGATGAACAACTCGGATTATGCAGCACATATATAAAGTACAGGACTTAACTAGGCTGAGTCTAACCCCGCACTTCTCGACCTCTCAGACTTTGCGTTGATAATCAAAGCACGTCATTTATGTATAGAATGAGACTTCACGGTTAATCGTCGGTGATTGAGGGCCGCGACCACGGGCACGCCATCGCGGCGTACCATGTCGCAGTCATTGCATTGACAGACAGGGGTGTCAGCACCTATCAAGACACATTATAACCGATTGTCATCCAACTTTCTTTGGATAATCCTGTTTCAATAGGGAGATAGTATTCGGGGTTCTTCCGATAAATATGATTGCGACAGGAGGTGGAGAAATTGCACCGACATCAGCCATTCATGTAGATATTTAGTATCTGATGAAGTCCAGATTTTGCTGATATAACAGCCGATAAATCGGCTATACTAGCGCAGGTTCTTCTCTTTGTTAGAACGCGCATTTGTTCAGGGATCTGTTTGATCATCATGTCAGACCTCCAGAAGTCAAGGCCTGCAAGGCCGACCCTTTGGGGATTCTTCAGGGAAGTGTTCAATTGGTACCCATCTTCTTATCCTTCTGAAGAAAGAAAGTAGGTGATATTTCAGGTCTGTCGATTTTTCATGCCTGACCATCCCGTCAGATTACTCTTCAAGCTCGACGTGTCAATCCTGGTATTTGCTTGCTTATGTTGTGAGTACACCCTTCTCTGCGAGTTGACAAGTCATGCTAACAGGACAGTCTTCGTCAAATACTTGGGTAAGCCATTTGAACCATTTTTTGCATTCTAGGACTCACGAAAATACTTAGACCAAACAAATATCAGCAATGCCTATGTGAGTGGGCTTAAGGAGGACTTCGGGCTATATGGCAACGAACTCAATTATTTCAATGTCTGTTATTATACGGCATATGTTGTGTTCCAGGTTCCTGGTCTACTTTTATTGTCACGTCCAAAGTTGTAAGTTCAGGTCTAGTGACCACTGATCGTGAGCATACTCTAATCTCAAACAAGAGCTCGCTGGCTGCTTCCCGGACTTGAAGTCCTCTGGGGTATTTGTACATTTGCCCAAAGTCGTGTCACCAGTGTCCATCAACTTTACGCCCTCCGATTTCTTGTTGGAATGCTGGAGGCTCCGGTGTTTGCTGGAACTCATTTCATTCTTGGTAGGCCCATTATCAACAGAAGTTGAGCGTGCACTAATACTTGACTTAAGGCTCCTGGTATTCTGGTCCTGAACTTTTCAAACGTGCCGGTACCTGGTTTATCTGTAACCCGCTGGGAAGCATGGTCAGCGGGTACCTGCAATCCGCCGCGTATACCAACCTCTCAGGAGTTGGAGGCATGCCTGGATGGAGGTGGCTATTCATTATTGACGGCATTTTCACAATCCCCGTGGCTTTCATTGGGTTTTTCATTTTCCCGGGCATTCCAGACTCGCCACGTCCATTCTATTTGACCGAGAGTGATATTGCTCTGGCTAAGGAGAGGGCACGCAGGGCAGAGATCCGTCGCCCTGGTAAACTAGGGCTTGATGTATTCAAGCGGTCTCTGAAGCGGTGGCATATTTGGGTGTTCGTGGCCACTTATGCGTGAGTTGTTGATCGAACTATAGACACAGATTAGAAGAGTGTTAATACGTTGCTACAGGTGCATGATTATTTCATCTTATCCGACGTCTTATATGAACCTGTGGCTCAAAGCTGAGGGATACTCAGTTACCCAGGTCAACCAGCTACCGACGGTTATTTATGCCATTCAAATTGTCGCATCTTGGTTTGGCACGACTATTGCTGCTATATATCCTTCTTGGATCATCTATACAATTGCTTCTTTGGGTTGCCTCTTCTCGACGTTATGCATGATCGTATGGAATATCCCAAAGGGGTTAAAGTGAGTACTCTTGCACATGTGAGATCCAACAGTATATTGATCAGATATCGTAGATTTGCTGCGTGGTATAGTCTCGGTCTTTCGGGCTGTCTAAGTCCTATTCTATATTCCACGGTCAACACTATTGTCAAAGATGATTCCGAAGAGCGGGCACTCATCCTGGGATCGATGATGACATTTGGCTACTCATTTCAGATCTGGGTTCCACTTCTTGTGTTCCCAACCTCTGGTCAGTATGGGGCTCCGCAATGGATCAAAGGATGGCCCGTGGCATTTGTGTTCTATTTTTTATTGTGGGCGGGTTTCATTACTTCCCTAGTTATTTATCGACGGTAAGCACTGAATGAGCCTCGTGAACACCACCATGCTAATTTACGGTGAAGGGACCAAAGGAAGAACGTCACTGTGATGGCATCCGACAGCGAGGATATTGAGATAATCGTGGACCGAGCGCCCCCGAAATCGGCCGTGAAGGACTGACGGGAACCTTGGGGGAGATGCAGGTGAATAACTGTTAGTATGTACCTGGATATAGAACTCAGAAGTATACATCGAGTTAATCCCGAGGTCCCAACCAAGGAAGTAGAAAGTGTTGAGTGCGGGGTGAAATGCAAGCCAGAGCGGGGAAAGAAGATTCTCCTGTAGATCAAAGAATGTCACGCAGACTTTAAAAAAGAAACACTGTCCTATCGCTGCTCCACGGGCGCTTGATTACCGAAATGACCCGCACCTCTCGTCGGGGGACATGGAGGGACGTGCGTGCTGTCATTGGTCGGTGCAACGGGTTCCACGATCCATGGATGACGGAGCCTCGATAAAGCAGAGCGTAACGCCATTCAACTTTGAATATTCTCCTTGACTCTTGTTTCGACAAAATTGCATCTCACTGATACTTCCCTTTGTATCCGGATTGCTCCGCGACAATAAAACTCCCTGCCAATACCACACCAGCCCTAGTTCCGCCTCAACCATCGCCACCGCGCCGCGACCCCTCCCCGAATCCCACAATCGATTTTGGTGTCACTACGCGTTGCTGAACCCCCGGTGGAATCTCATTGCCCAAGGACGCGTCGATCCATCGCGAATCGGCTCCTCCCCCTTTCCCTTCGAGCCGGAATCGTCTTGTCACCCAGCTCTTCCGTCGCGGTCAACCCTGGTGCGTTGACAGCGACGCTTTGGCTCGGGCTTGATAAGAGATTCGGTGACACAACCACATCGGGCACATATGAGTAGCAAACTTTGGGAGTTTTTCATTCAAGATGATGTGGAGAGCTTTCAGCGGCTCCTCGCAAACGCAACGTTTGCGGGGCCGCGAGCTGCAGGGGGGTCCGGAGGTGCTTCCTTAGCTGCGACAGCAGCCAATCTGACCTACAAAGCTGGAAGCCCCGGGTCGATGACCTCCTCCTCCCCAAATCCTCCAAAGCAGAAGAAGAACCTCGGCTCTTCACCAGGCACATCGGCACCTGAGCGGCCGGGCTTTCAGCGAGCAGGCACCACTTTGTCGCGCGCGGACATCAATGCTCGTGACCACTATGGCAGGACCCTCTTACATCATATTGCCTCATCGTCAAAGCCCACTGCC
This sequence comes from Penicillium sp. VS I D KN, assembly GCA_019775415.1. NCBI lineage: Eukaryota > Fungi > Ascomycota > Eurotiomycetes > Eurotiales > Aspergillaceae > Penicillium > Penicillium sp. VS I D KN. The sequence goes on from JACWFT010000010.1 coordinate 2,522,304, forward strand.
ACCAGATTCGCTCGCGCACTGTTCGAAATTCCATTTCTTGACATCTATATACAGGATTGGGAGAGTGGATGGACGGCACTCCACCGGGCCCTTTACACGGGCAATGCTACAATTGCCTTAGCGTTGATGGAGCGGGACCAGCGCGATGCGACCGATTTCAGCAAAGTGGAAAAAACGGGACAGATTGGAACCTTGATCAAGATTAAAGATCGCGAGGGCTACAGCCCGTTCGATGTTTATGGAGCGACCATTACCTCTCGTGATATCAAACGGATGACTTCTTTAAGGCCGTGGAACCATGATCCTGCGGTTGACTCCTTGAGAGACGGCGATGCTGATTCGAGTGCCGGATCTAATGACGAAAATGACGTTGAAGAGGATGTCTATCTTGCTCGATTTTCATTACAATCAACACCAACAGATTTCTCCGCCGATGAAGTTTTCACTTTCGGTAGCAACAAGAACTTGAACCTCGGGCTTGGGGACCAGGATGACCGCCAATTTCCCGAACGTATTACCCTGAAGCGCCCCGAACATCTTTTGAATCGGTTTTACCGTGAATATCAGGAAGAGCTAGGGCTTGAGCCTGTTCTCACAGATGAATTGCCAACACTTATCAGAAACAAGCCAATGAAAATACAAAACACTATCATGTCCAAGTTACACACTGCAATCATCACGGACGACCCGGAAGCCAATTTGTTCATCTGTGGATTTGGACCGGGCGGTCGCTTGGGGACCGGCGACGAAGCTACACGATTCACCTTCTCTTGTATCGAAACAGGTGGGCTGGCAGGAAAGAAGGTCATGTCAGCCGCCCTCGGCCAAGACCACACCCTAGCTATCACCGAGTACGGCGAGATCTTTAGCTGGGGAAGTAATAAGTTCGGACAGCTAGGGTATGGTTTACCCAGAACCAACAACAAGAATGATGTTCCCATCCAGACGACGCCCCGCCAGATTTTCAATCCGTTCAAGAAGGAAAGGATCCTTGGCGCAGCGGCATCTTCGATTCACTCGGTGGTCTTTAGCATTTCCGGTCTATATACCTTTGGCAAAAACGAGGGTCAGCTCGGCTTAGTAGATTCGGATGCACGATCACTTGAAGTTCAAACGACCCCCCGGCGGGTTGGAGCATCACTCTTCAACTCTCCGATTCAGATGGTATCTGCCATTGATCAAGCCACTGCTGTGCTTTTGCAAAACCATGAGGTCTGGGTCTTTTCACAATATGGTTACTCCAAGCTAGCATTTCCGCTGGAGGCCACTTCGAGGTTTATTCGAGACAGCTTCATGGCGACAAGATATGATGCTTCAGTGAATCGTATAGTCAAGCTCACATGTGGTGGAAGCACTATCTGCGCTTTGTCTAGCTCTGGTGATGTGTTTACTGTCCAGGTCAACAAGCCCGAGAATCCATCGATACCGACCTCGACCACAAACCCAGCCAAAACCCGCAACTCTTTAGCCCCACCCGTAAGAGCTTGGTCTGCCAAGCAATCACACATGGCTGCTAGTGATGTGGATGTGGGTCAAGACGGATCGATCATCATCTGCACGACATCGGGCTCCGCCTGGAGAAAGGAGAAACGGACAAAGAAAAAAGAAGGCACCTTCAAGGACTACAAGTTCGCCCGCATACCGGGTCTTTCGAGGGCCGTAGCCGTGCGCAGCAATGCTTTTGGGGCCTATGCTGTTGCCCAACGCGACTACAACGTGACAAGAGAACAAGTCCATATCGCTGGAAGTACTCTTTTGGATGACCTTTTGCCCCTTTCGCCCTTTGGGCTTCCTGCTCCGGATGATGTAGAGACAATGTTGGAAGGTGGGACAGACTCAATTGAGATGTCTTGTGCAGCAGCCATCAAAAGAGCTATATTATCGTCTACGGATATGGAGGACCAATACCTCTCTATGCGCACCGAGGGGACTGTTTGGATCACTAGCTCCCTATCCGATGCACGGATTCCAGTGCACGAGTTTTTGCTAAGTGGTCGTAGCTCTGTTCTCAGGAAAGCACTCCAGGAGTTCCGAGCATCATATTACTCCTCCGTTCCTGATGTCCTCGACGTCGAGTATGGAAAAGACGGTCACATGCAGATCCAGCTCCATGGCGTTGACTTCCTTACGGTCTTAAACCTTGCCCTCTTTTTCTACACCGATAACGTTCTCGATGTTTGGCATAAAGTGAAAACTTCACCTCAAAATGCCACCCGCTATCGGCAAGTACGCACAGAAGTGATGCGGGTTGCCCTCCAGCTTGGGCTGCCAACCCTTGAACGTGCCGCGAGATTAATGCTAGACCCTGAGCCAAGTTTGAAGCATGACATGGCCCTTGCCATCAGCCATAGCTCATTCTTTGATGATGCCGATGTGGTGGTTCAGCTTAATGGTGATACCGTCAAGGTTCACAGCCAGGTGGTTTGCCAGAGATGCCCGTTCTTTGATGCGCTATTTCATGGACGATCTGGTGGCCGGTGGCTTGCCCCACGGAAGGCAGATCGCTCGGGGGCCGTTCATGTTGATCTCAAACATATTGACCGATCGACATTCCTCTTTGTTCTGCAATACATGTATGCAGATACTGAAGAGAAGTTGTTCCATGAAGTGCGGACTAAGACTCTCGATGACTTTATCGACTTGCTCCTCGACGTCACTTATGTGGCAAACGAATTGATGATTGACAGACTATCCCAGATTTGTCAGAATATGCTTGGTCGATTTGGTGAGTCTGAGCTTGGTGACACCGTCGTTTCTTCTCTAACCTTACATAGTCAACACACGCAATATCACATATCTTCTTAACTCAGTCTCCCCTATCTACATGGGGGAGTTCAAAGAGGCTGCCCTTGAGCATATTTGTCTTGACCTCGAGTCTATGCTCACGAACAGGTAATATCACACTGATTAATTCCACCATTTCAGTCACTGACTCAATCATTAGATATCTTGACGGACTTGATGATGATCTCCTCGCTGCGCTTGATAAAGTCTGCCAAGGGAATCAGCTGGCTTCCTATCCCATATCTCGTGGGCGCAACACCGAAGCATATGTGTTCGAGAAGTATCCGGAGATCGTCAGCTCGATCAAATCGGACCAACGACGACGAATCGACGCAATGGCCTTGCAATCCCGCCTGAGCCAAGTCGAGTCATATGACGTTCGATCACGCCCGCCAACAAATGACAAGTTCAATGCTTCTCCGTCTGTTCGTAAATCAAAGGCTGGCGTTTCTAAGGAGGTGACTAGTCCCACCACTAGCCCTATGCTGAAGGCACAGCAGTCGACGGGAGACCTCATGTTCCAGATGGATGATGAAGCTGCTCTTTCTCCATTCGATGCCAAGGGCAAAACACCCGTGCGGGGACTGAGATTCAGTGAAGATAGAGGCCGGTCTCAAACTAATTCTCCGGCATTGGGAGCAAGCATCCCTGAGGATGATTCACTCGGCGATCGAAGCTTCTTGGATCAGCAAATGTCTTCTCCGCGAGGCCCAATGCTTGCCGAATCTCCGACTGAATCTAAAGCAATTGCCATGCACCAAAAACGGAACTTTGGGTCATCGGGTGACGCTTCGACGGCGCCCTGGAATTCCCCTGTCATATCTGATGGCAAGAGAGACCTCCAGGATATCATGAGCGAGACCTCTCAGTCTCGAGTGTCAAATCTCACCCTTGGTATGACAGCCAGAAAAGAAAGCAGTGGTAACTTCACGCCGAAAATATCTCAAAAGGAACGGAAGAAGATGCAACAGCAGCAAATGCAAGAAAAATTGGCCGCACAGCAAAAAGCTAAGGATGCTCCATCAAATCCATGGCAGTTGCCGACGTCAACTTCGTCAAGTGTACAGGGCAAATCTGGTCCTCTACCAAGCCAGAGTGGGTCCAGTACACCAGCTCCTGAACCTGTTAAGACGCCCCAAAAACCCTCCATGACTCTCAGACAAACTGTAGCTGGCACACCACCGCCTCGGTCTCAGCCAGTGGCAACTCCAGTGCAGAATCAGAGCCGCAAAGTCTCGGCCAGCATGCAACAGTCCCCCTTCTCCAAACCATCGCCCTCCGGTCCTGCCACTCCATACCAACAATCCCTTCCCAAACCATCTCCTCAACCGAGCATACAATCAATCCGCCACATTCCGCGCCCTGATACCCATCTTCGCTCTCCCTCTTATGGGTCGTTCTCCATAGCAGCTATCCTGGAGCAACAGCAGGCCGAAAAGGATGAGATCCGGGAAGCAGCTACAGCCAAGCATAATATGGAAGATATCCAAGCTGAGCAACAGTTCCAGCAGTGGTGGGATCAAGAGAGCAAGCGTGTACAGGGCCTTCTAGAGCCAGAGCCAGAACCCCAGCAGCGCGGCAGTAAAGGTGGCCGTGGCGGTAAGGCTGCTGGTGCATCTGGAAGTTCACGCAAGCGTCGTGGGAACAAGAACTCAGCTCCTGACGGTGCCGACTCTCGGAGCCAGAAGCAAGCTTCAGCCCCAGCTTCGGGTCAGGCCACACCGAAGAAGAATGTGAACGGCCCTTCCCCGCTTCCACAACAACAGTCAAATGCAACTGGAAACCATGTTTCGCCGGGACCGGGCAAAAACGCTCGTCGTGGCGGCACTGCAAACAGGGGCAAGGGACGAGACCGTGCATAGGAGTGTCTTTGATGTTTTATTCTCGTCTACTTTCGTTGTCGATACATTGCCTTCTCTCCCCTCAGCTCATATGAGCATATAATCATGAACATTCTACTCCCTTTCGAATTTCATCTTTGCGGCCATTGTCTGTGGCCTTTCTAGCGTTTAGACTTCCGGTTGGATACACCAACTTCGGCACGAACCCTCTTTTATGTGAAGACTTCTAATACACTATCATGATATCTGGGCTCGGGATATACGAAGCTACCATGCTCTGTTGATACTTGAAATAAATCGAAGAAATGAGTCTCGTTTCATAGACACAAAGTTCCTTCTTCCTTTGGCATACACGATTAGAATAGTATGAGTCCACTCCCACAATGGAGCCGACATTTCCATATAACAAGGCAATAGGTCACTCATGCCTACGTTCCCACCGCACAGTCGCAGGCTGCACCGGCCTCGAAAAGAGAGACTGCAAATAAGGAAGGAAAGTTAGCCATGGAACTTAATGAATAGATCCATGAACGAGAACAGACTACATGGAAACATACCGAATAATCCGTCTCCGGAACCCCAACGCGATCTTCAGGGTTATAAAACTTGAACTTCCTCACAAGAGTCGCAACAATAACCGCCAAATTCATATAGGCAAACTTCTCCCCGATGCACCGGTGCCTACCAGCCCCAAACGGCAGGTACGGGCTGCGCGTACCCTTCGACACAGCACCATACCCATAGTCCACCGTATCAGTCTCATCGATCTGGTCTTCAACACGCGATTCCCACCGATGCGGATCCCAGGTCATGGCATTCCGGAAGTACCGATCATCTCGCGCAGTGACGCCAGGAGAAGAAAGCAGCGTATGTGTCGTAGGCACGACATAGTTGGTACCCGGCACGGGAAGAGGATTCTTAACTTTGCGCATGAGGGTATGAATAGAAGAGTGGATACGAAGAGTTTCCTTGATAGTGTATGCAAGAAGAGGCAGTTTCTCAAGATCACTATATGTCAACGGCGGCAGCAAGCCCGAGGACGATCCCAGGGCAGTCATCTGCTCGGCGTACAATTTCTCTGTCATCTCAGGCTCCGATGCCAACCGGAGCAGAATCCAGCAGCTAATGGCGGACGACGAGTGTTGACCTGCCATCAACAACGTGATCATCATATGCGCAATCTCTTTATCCGGGATTGGGGTTCCATCTCGATAGACGCAGTCCATGAGGTGCCAAATCATATCTTTAGCCTGATGTCCTTGGTTGGTGCCGGTCGCGACTTGCTGACGACGCTCATTGATGATGTCCAAGTAGATTTCGCGCATGCGGGCATGCGCTACGTCTCGCTTGCGGTTGTGCGGTAGTGGTGCCCAAGGGAGCATGAAGTTGATAGGGGAGAAGCCGAGATCGAGGTCATGGTAGAGGTCGGCGAATTCCGAGGTCAGCTTTGCGCGGACTTCGTCGCCTTGCAGCGTGCGGCCTGCTGTGAAGATGGTTATCTCGGCCATTGCGGCACCGAGATCAATTGTGCCCGAGCTGCCTTTAAACCTGCTGGACATTTTGACGTATTGCGCCACCTCTTGCTCGATTAGGGGCACGTATGCCTCTAGGGCTTCTTGGCTGAGGCCGAATTTCACGAACTATAGGGGGCACACTAGTAGTTAGAACCAGAGTGTTGGAGAGGCAATCGAGAAGATTGGAATTACTATACCTTCTTCTGCTCCATCAGTTTCGAGTTCGGACAGTCGTACACCACGTCTGATCCGAAAACTGGCGTGGTCAACTTGCCATATACTTCTTCTGCGTTGACATCCTTGAGTTTCCCATTGAGAATGAACTCGTTCCCTTCTATCCCTAGATAGACAGTGGTTTTCTTGCCCAGCAGAATGAACGTGAAGATGTCTCCGTACTGGCGTTGTTGTGAGCATTTGAGACCGAACTCAATCTTCATCAAGCACACATACCTTTTCCCGACACTCAAAGAAGAACTTATAAGGATCCATTCCGTAGCGCACCGTACTTCCGACAATGGGAAACCAATGGAACACCACTGGGGGTTCATTGCGACGATAGAAGAATTGTTGGTTGATTATGTTGACAAACACTGAGATGAAAGTAATGGCAATCAAGTAGCAAGTGATTCGTAGGATTTGGCTAGCGACGAGCTGAACAAGGAGCTCCATGATTTTTCGACGGTTATGAACATGTATAGAGAAGAAGTGTATCTCAATAAGTACAGGGAAGCAAAGATCAAATCAGGAGCTTGGGAATGAGCATTAATCATCATTAGGGCAAAGAGGCCCGGGACTGGGGAATGTAGTGTCAGGCCATGGCAGATCCCCCGGAACACTTGGTACCCGAGACCAATAGAATCATTAGTATTTGATCTAATGAAAGGTACACAACGGGAGCTATGCACACTGGCATTTGCCTAATAGAACCAGAAATCAAAGAACATCCTTCAATCTGATTGGGAAAGAAGAAAAAGAAATACATGCCACCAGCGCCAAAACTTGCAAGTAACTAGAAGCTCATCAACGTAAAAAATAGTTATGCAGGAATATTCATTAGCCCGACGTGGCCACCTCTCGACTTTCCCACATGCGACGGATCATCATGTCAGTCCCGTCGACGGGTGGGTAGTCTTCGTCGTGGTCACCAGGGAGATTATGTGAGGCCTCGTCAGAACTAGACAAGATCCGCTGCGAGGGGTGTTTGGATTTAGCCCCCTGTATAGTGTCAGTGGTTTCACTCTGGCTCGTCTGGTCTTCGGATGCCGAGGAGTGGGGATCAGGCAACTGAGATCTGGATTCGGAGCTTGACGCGAGCCGGCTAGGCTGTCTTCCGTGCTGCAGGAGGGGCAATGACGGGGCAGATTTTACTGGTTTGCCTAGAGCTGATCCAGGCTCTGCACTGGTGAGAGCCTTGGATGCCCGTGCCACCGCACGAAGTCGGTTGAAGCTATCGCCTGTCGGCGACTGGAATCGCCTTACCACAGTTAATTCGAGAGAGGACTTTTCATATGCTTTTCGAATGTGGCGTGCTTCAGTGTCCTGCCCTAGAGCTCCCACACGACCGTTACCGTTCAGGGCCCTGCTAGAATCAAATGGGCCACCGACAGGACGAGTGTGACCTGCTGCCATGAAGTTGGGGTCACTGGTTGACGGAGGTCCCGCCGTAGAAACGCTGTGTGAGTCGGGCGGCGAATTATTCAACGTAGCGGTGCGTTGGAGCCAGAGCTTCTGTTGCGTTCGCGACAGCTCAGCACCTCTGTTAGGTGCCGGGGAAGCAGTTGACTTTCCTGCCCCTCGGTTGGGAGAAGGTGGTGTTTGAGGATGATAATGAGGAAGAAATGAAGACGGGGTATTAGGATCTGAGTCGGTTCGTGATGATGCGTGGAAGCCGGTTTTGTTGCTTGGAATGAAGCGAGAGACGCCACCTTCCATCGAAGAAGAAGTGGCTGTACCTTGAATTCCACTAGGCAGGCTGCTCAGTCCAATGGTTGAGGAAGAGAACGTGCGGCGAGCACCTTCTGCAGCAAGATTAATAGAAGAAGCATTGCGCGATGCGGAGTCCGTCGGCTTAGCCATCGCAGAGATAGAAGACATCGCAGGCGGAGCTCTCGCGGAGTGAGAGGGGCTAAGAAGGCGACTAGCGATGTCGCCCTGTTCAGTCGACTGGGGTTCCTCTTCAGTGTCGTCGTTATCCTGGCGCTCCTCCTCCTGACGCTCCTCCTCTTCGTCGGCCTGTTCTCGAAGGTATCGATTGGTGATTGAATCTGGAAGGCTCGTCGCGCGAGGCACCTGTGGGTATGGGCGCTTCACGAAGGTAAGGGGGTCAACCAAGACTTGGGGATTTTCGGCACTGTGGTTGGACGGGACGACCGAATTGCGTCTCGTGCTTTCGGGTGATTGTGTAGTGTCCTCCCATTCAGCTTCGTCGGTCTCATCGTCGCCTAGCTCAAACCCGACCGTCTTCTTCTTCCCGGCGCTCAACAGAGGCCGGTCGGTAACCAGAGCCTTCTTCCCGAAACCTGAATGATTGCGTCGGAGGACCGGGGTGGAGTTATTTCTTTTCATAGAATGGTTCTTCGGATGATCGTCCACAACCCCGTCCCAGCGTACGTGACTCCGCTCCTTGGGGCTGGCGATAGGGGTTGCGGGGGCGGATTTCTTCCGTTGATGATGACGACCGGTGGTTTCGGGGGCCAGCTGGAATCGTTGCAGCTTATTTATGTTCTTCCCGATCGACGGGTTACGGTGGTGGTTGCGACCGCCGCCAACGACATGGGTGCGATGGGCTTTATGGATGGTGGCCTTGGAGGTATGCGATTCTGACAGCTCACTATTGGAGTTGGTCCGCGTGACAACCGCATGCGAAGAAACGGCGCGGCGGCCGAGGCCGGGGCGTTTGACTGGGGAGGAAGTGCTGGTGGGCATTGCGGCAAAAGGAAGCACCAGGGGAGGCGGGTAATCAGCTGCGTACACGGGGCATCGAAGGGGATTGGCCGAGGCAATGAGTAGGTATCACGGCAGACGGGCGTGCAGGCGAGAAAAAGCAACGAGGCTGGGAGCAGTCGAAAGGCAAGCAGTTTCTACACCGCCGCGCTCGATGCCAGTCAAGCGCGGATGAAAGTGTCAGGTGTCGATTGAAATTTTTACCGGGGTGAGAGAAGAAAGTCGGAGGGGAATGGAAGGAGAGAAAGGGAGTGAAGTCGTTGGCTGTCTCCGGCGATTTGGGGGAAATCGGGTAATATTACCGTATTGAAGATCAGTGTGGAGTTCACGGAGCAACTCTGGAAGCTACCATTTGACTTTACTACAATCTGCTCAAAAGACAATAAAAACCGAGTCTTTAGGTATCATCTGGTACACAGGAAATGAACGCCAGGAAAAAGAAGGATGTCAAAAAGTACGCTACAGCTCAATCAAGCTCTCTTCCACTGGTCGTGCGGGCTGGTGGGATGCGGGGAGTTGTTGTCCGGCGTCCGGGTATTGTCCCGGTTGGCCTGTCGTCATCGGTGGGTATCCAGGAGGGACTGTACCAGGCTGCTGCGGCTGATAATAGTATGATTGAGGTGGAGGACCTGTATGCTGCTGGTGCAATGGAGGCGCCGCGGTAGAATAAAGAGGTGTATGCGCATGCTCGGGTGACTGCGGCTCTGGCGCACTAGGTGTCGGAGCCCCAGGCGCGCTAGGCTGGTATTGCGAGTCTCGCCGCATGACGGGAGATGGATGGTATGGTGCATCCGAGAACTGGGCTGTGTGTGTATCTTGATCGGGTGCTGCTGCATAATATTGCTGCGGTCCAGTGGCAGGAGTAACTTGATTGCTAGGCATAATGCCACTGGGAGGTGGGGGCGACCCTAAAGTGGGATATGCATTATGACTCCAGGCGGTGGTATGTGACTCGTTCACAGCAGGCCCACGTTGACCCTGGGCTGGGTACACGGGGCTTGTAACACCACTAGGAGGTGCATCATATGCGCCGCTATTCATCCGTGGGTGCGAATAACCAGCGGTTGAGGCGTGGGACGGTTCAGTAGCAGTTCCATAGTAAAAGTTTTCCGCCCCCGACTTTGCATCGGCTGCATAGGTGGGTAACCCAGGCATATTCGGGTACTGGGGCATGCCAGGGGGTGCACCATACCCATAGTTTGGTTGAGAATAGGTACTAGTCAGTCTCTCTTCCAGCATTCGATCGTAGTATCGAACAACGGTCGATAGCTTTGCGTGGAGGTCAAGAAGGGTGTCTAGAACAATTAGTCTTAACTGAAATCCAACAATTCAAATGTTGGCTTACCGTGCTTGCTCATAGTCTCTCCATAGCTCCGAGCTAATTTAGGTCGAAGTGCGCCTATGCTTTCATAAAGCTCCTGAATCTGAGGTTCGCGGAGGATCGTACCCGGCGGTTGATGTTGCAATCGATCAACCAGAGTAGAAAAGAGGTGAATATTCTCTGCCTCGACCGGGGTAAGCTCGTACGGGTTCTTGGGAAGTGGGGTTGGTGTGCTTGATGAATCGCGGAATGATTCGTTAGGCGGCACATTGTTCTTCAGCGCGGCCGCATGGTTCTGTTTATGCTGCTCCATGTCGCGCATTGATGCTTCAATTGCCGCCTTCAGATCGGCATCTTCCTCCTCGATATTGGTGGGCCCGGGCGTAGTCTTTGCTGGTTCAGGGGCATTGCCTGTCTGAGGCACGAATCCCGACGGTCCTCGTCCTTCCGCTTCCTCGAGGCTCATTTCCAGCGCACGACGAAGATCATCATCAAAACTCGTATCCGCTTTGGGACCACGAGGTTCCATAGAGCTAGACTTGGTTATAGAGTGATTTTTAAATGCTGATCGATCTGAAAGTCCGGATGGGGGGGGGAACGGCTTTGAAGTCAATTTAGCGTAGCAGCCGTCGTCAACGCGAACCGGCTGCAAAATCCCGAGATGCGGTAACGGGAGAGTCTTGCTGGAGCATTGTGCATCGAAAACATTTCCGCAGTTCCGACAATGGTGTTTGCGGTTCATAAAGCTAAAGGCGGTCCGACACCGCATACAGACATCTGAGTCTATCCACTCCGGTGGCTGATCGAAAATATTAGCGTCTTGCTGGAACGAAAAACAAATTATGGAATTGAGCCTTACAGCATTGCTTTCCAACATGCTACCGCTCATTTCCGTTTTTGGCGGAAATTGGAATCCCTCGTTTTGTAGTTTGCGATATGTCTCCCCCAAGTACATCAAATCCATGCGGCCCTGGGCTGCCATAGCCCAGTTCTGGATCAGCTCCAGAACTTTGCGCTGAACATCGGGGTTCAAAGGCGCCCCTTCAGCCTTGAGCAGTGACACCAGGTTGTCCATAAATTCACGGGAGGCGATCTCGGCCAGGAAATGGGTGCCTCCATTCTTGACGCACGTATCGGTCAACTAATGATTATAACTTGTTAATATTTTCCGTGCATGGGGTGCCCAGCACTCAACCAACCTTCAATGTCGCTAACTGGATGTTCGGGTTCCGGTTCTCCAGTCGACGCTTCAAGGACCGCATTGCATCTTTGGGCTGGACACTTTTTGACCGGACCATATCGGTAATTTCCAAGTTGAGAGCAATATCCTCACTGTAAAACTGATCAGTCAATGGATCATCAAGGCCATACGGGTATACGAAGTAGGCGATCGGCGCCTGTTTAGGCAGAAGGTAATGATAAGGAACACGTACAGTGAGGAAGCGGTTGCCCGCTCGATCTGCTCATCGAGCGGGGATGAAGAAGAGAACCAGCCTGCCATAGTTGAAGGCTCAGCCAATACACAGCAGGTGCGCACAGTCTATTAAATCAACAGGAGGATGTCAGTTGGGGGTGTTGGGTAATCTAGGATGAGATGAAGCTCCTAGGCTGCCCGCCGTTGACTAAGCTCTCCTGGCGTCATAGGCGGCGGGGGCGGTGAATGTATTGTCACCCCAGACCCGCTTTTGTTCCTGGAATCGGCTTGAACTTCTACCTATTACCCGGCCACTCTTTGTTTCTTTCTGCCTTTCGCTCTTGCGATTCCTGCTGCCTTGAATATATTATTGCCTCAAATCATGCGCTGAACCCCACAACCTTTCGCTGCCTCGACCATGCCCCCCGATGCAGCGGCGTTACCATCTCCACCGAACATACCACCGTGGAAGGACAGGCGTCCTTACTCGGTGGGGGGCAACATGCATTCCACCGACCAGGTCACCAGACGGGGCTCTTTTGAGAGCGGCTCCCCAGCAATACGACCCCGATATCCGAACATCAAGGACCTGCAGGATCAGGCTGCTTTATTGGATGTAAACGAAAGTACCTCGGTCAGTTTATAATCCCCAACCCTTAAGGTCGCCACGAGACCAAATGCTCATTTACAGGCACAGCTCGACACTCTCCTCAGTACAGCGTCCGAGGCAATCGCACAAGCCAGGGGTCTTGCAGACGACGACAAGTCCGACAAGGCATATGTGCAGTACCTCCGCGCTTCGGAGATCACCATCAACGTCATCCCCCACCATCCGAACTACAAAACAGCGATCACTCAGCACCCCGGATGGTACAAGGAGTTTGCGGGTTTGATGATGGTATGATTCAACAAATTTGTTCCAATACACATGGGCATGTGCGCTTCGTTACAGATAAAGGACAAAACTGACGCAACACTCGGGATACTATAGGCGGTGCGAACCAAGCAAGGAACGATGGATGCGATCAAGCAGGAAATTATTGAAGACAACCTGAAAAGCAACATACAACCCATGGGACTATATGCATCCGCATCCTCTGGACACGAGCAAAGCTCTATGACTCCCCGGGGCCGTGAGAACCGCGAGGCGGCAGGCCAAGCGATGAGAATGCCGAGCCCAACACAGTTTCAGCGAATGCCGGATCCCCAGGCCAGTCCAAAAAGACTCTCAGCTCCTGCTGATGACATACTTGCACAACGCTTTGCAAGGCTCAAGCCTTTCCAAAACCGTGAAAACGAGCCTGGCGCAAAAATGCACTCTCCATCAGGACCTGCAGGTCAGGTTTCCACCTATACCTCCAACACTCCGCCAAGCAGTCATGTGTCCGTCTATGGATCACCGCCCAGACGACCTTTGGGGCCTCGCAGTATGGGGTCATCGTCCGCGGTTCCAAGTCTTCCTCCGAAACTCCCTCTGGCGACATCTCTTCCCCGTGCCCCCGATCCTGCGTATAGTCCGATTTACACGGTGCCCTCGCAGCCTCCGTCGAACCCGCCAAGAACCTCCACCGAAAGTGTGCGATCAATAACCCAAAGATACTCCCAGTTCTCTAATTCCCCGCATGGTAGCCCAAGCCGAGGTCCTCCTGATAATCCTTACCGGTCAATGACCCCCAATGGTGTCAACTCTGCGCGAGAAACACGGAGCAATTCCCCCGAATTGCCTTCTAATTCAGCAATCTCAGCCCAGGATCTTCTTGAATATTTGAGGAAATTCAACGTACTTGTGATCGATGTTCGTCCCCGGGACCAGTTTGACAATGGGCATATCTATGCCAAGTCCATCATCTGTGTTGAACCGGTAGCTTTGAAGGAAAATGTGTCTGCAGAAGAGCTTGAGGAGCGCCTTGTCGTGTCCCCAGAGCATGAGCAAACATTATTCGAGCGACGCAACGAATTCGACCTTGTTGTTTATCACGACCAAAGTGCATCGTCGGTCAGCTATCTTGCAGGTTCGCCCGTCGGAACATCTGCTCCTCACCTGAGAGCTCTACATGACACTCTTTATGAATTCAATGCATACAAGCCCCTGAAGGGTGGCCGCCCTCCTGCGCTTCTGCTTGGTGGTTTGGACGCGTGGATTGATCTACTTGGACAACAATCTCTCGCGACATCTTCCACTGCTGCTATAATGGGGTCACTCCAGACAAAAAAGCCTGTACCGAGGCCGGGTCGCCCATTGGGTCGAGTGCCGACCATGGCCAGTGCTAACTCAAGCCTGGAAGTTCGCAAGAGGAGACTTCGAGAATTCACACCCCTTAACTCGGAGGAGTTGACGGCGTGGTTGGAAAGATCGAAGAAAGAAGAGATCGACACGAGCACATACCTCGAGGATGAGTCGTTCACTGAGGAGCCCCAGGAAGAGTTGGAACAGCCTTCGGTCCCATTTGTCCACAATTATGAGGATTTCTTGCGCCGCTTTCCCGAACCACATGCTCAACAGTCTATGGTGCACGCGGAGTCCCGGCCAGCTGTCATGCCTGTCCCTAACTATGCTGCTCCGGCTCCTGTTCCCGTAGCTCCATCGCGCCCTGCTCCTGCAGTTCCTCGGCCTAGCTACAGTGGTGTTGCCGATGGACGCCTTGCTCAACCTCATATGGAACGGCAGAATTCGGCCAATCGAACGGCGCTGTACACACCTACCTCCATCCGGAGTCGCAAGCTTCCTCGAACTGGCCTTCACAATTTCGGAGTCACCTGCTATATGAACTCGACGATTCAATGTCTCAGTGCGACGGTGATGATGAGCAAGTTTTTCATCGACGATCGGTTCCGATATTATGTACAGAAGAACTGGAAAGGATCCCAGGGTGTGATGCCTGGCCTTTATGCCAACCTCATCCGATCCTTATGGAAGGATGATGTGGAAGTGATCATGCCGACTTCCTTCCGCAACTTCTGCGGTCGGTTGAACCGGGAATGGGTCATTGATCGACAGCAAGATGCCAAGGAGTTTTTCGATTTCTTAGTGGATTGCCTTCACGAAGACCTGAATATCAATTGGCAACGCAATCAGCTACGACCGTTGACCCCCTCGGAGGAGATGCAGCGCGAACGGATGCCGGTCCCTAAAGTCTCGCAGATTGAATGGGTCCGGTATTGCCATCGGGAGGAGTCGTTCATCTCATCACTGTTTGCGGGACAACATGCTAGTCGACTTCGTTGCACGACCTGTCACCAGACATCTACCACTTACGAGGCTTTCTACAGCATCAGCGTGGAGATTCCCGAAACTGGCACGGGCGATATTTACCAATGTCTGCGTAGTTACTGCAAAGAGGAAATGCTCAGTGGGGATGAGGTGTGGAAGTGCCCGCACTGCAAATGTAAGCGTATGGCCACCAAGCAGATCATCATCACACGCGCACCGCAGATCTTAGTGGTCCATTTCAAGCGCTTCTCCGCATCCAAGACACAGAGCGCGCGGAAGATCCACACGCCGATCGAGTTCCCTCTGCACGGGTTACGAATGGACGACTTTGTGGTTCCCGGCCCCGACTCTTCGGCACCAATGCTGGACGCCACTGCTCCCCCCTTTAACTACGACGCCTTTGGCGTGCTACGTCATATCGGATCCTCTATGGGCAGCGGTCACTACATCTCGCTTGTTCGAGATGCCGAGCGTCGGTCCTGGCGGCGGTTTGATGATGATCGAGCGGGTGACTTTAACCCACGCGACCTGCGGCCTCGCGATCGATTACAGAATGAGCAAGCATACATAGTGTTTTATGAGCGAGTTCCAGCGAAATGAGCGGATTTGTTTGAGCCTCCTTGTTTCTTTTACCCCCTGCATGTTACGATAAGCTATGATATAGAGGCGCTTGTGAATTGAGGGTTGGGTATATATAAGGCGCGTGATGTATACCCCAATTAAAGATTTTCGTCGATACATCAATACCAGTAATCAGATGAAAATAAAGATAAAGATGATCGGTGGGACTTGTTCCGCCAGCGGATAGCGGAAGCCGTGGGCCATACCCGTGACCCTACAACCGAGGGTACGGTTATGCAGGCAGTTGGGTTCGGACTTTTCTACGCAATAATCCTATGTTGATGGAAAGGGAATAACCGAGAATGACATAGGTCGTATGATTTTCCGCAGATATGTGCTGCATAATACATTGTTGTGTATCTGGCCAGATCATCACGATTCCTTAATATACACCGAGGCTCTAATAAGCAGCCGCTGATTCGCCCACTCTTGTCTACGCTGGATCATAACGAATCCTCGTTTCTCGTACCCTATAGATGCAATAATGGTGGAATTCAATAGCCAAGTTTGACAAGGGGTTCCTAAATCACCCGTAAGCCACCCTGGAATACCCCAACTTTCGAAGGTAGTGGCCAAAGTCGGGAGTTAGCTGCGGCATGGTAATCATCCAACCAGGGCCCACACCGCGGAGAGACCGCCTAAGCGCACGTCCCAGGTACATGGCAATCTAACTTCTTCTCCTCTTTCTTGTGAATCCGCGGCTTTCTTTAAGTTTCTCGCTTTTCGTTGCACATATCTCTTTTCCAGCGCTCTCTTTCTCTCTACTCCACCCGTTTTTCTACGTGAGTACTACTTCTCGGATTCATTCTCCCTATCGCTTTCCTCTTCCGTTCTCCGAAAGGAACAGAAAAAAAAAAAAAACAATCTCCTGTCGATTCTACTCTATCCGCTTCAACCTCGGGTTCGCCTATACCAATAAGAAACTAACCTCGTGCGATCGCATTATTCTAGACTCTTCACCAGCCATCATGTCTGAGACTAAGGAACTCACCCTCAAGGAGATTGAGGCCCACAACACCAAGAAGGACCTCTACATGGTCATTCACGACAAGGTCTACGACTGCTCCAGCTTCGTCGACGAGCACCCGTACGTTTTCGCCCTCTGGAACACTCCTTTTTCCCTCTCTATTGTCCGCGGTCTCGGTGGCGGTTGGCCGTTCCGTGCTCGCGGGAATTCATACCCCTATCGCAAACCCTTCGGCCCACCCGCACCCCCTCCACCGCCAGGACTCCACACCATTCCGTACAACATAGAAATTGACTAACATGATTCGACAGTGGTGGTGAGGAAGTCCTTCTGGATGTCGGTGGCCAGGACGGCACTGAGGCCTTCGAGGATGTTGGCCACTCCGATGAGGCTCGCGAGATCCTCGACGGCCTGCTTGTCGGCAACGTGAAGCGCATGGTACGTCTGAATATTTCCTTTCTACTTAGTCTATCTATCAACCCCCCATCTCATCTTTCGCGCAATCCATCTTCCAACATTGGCTAACGTATCCCAGCCCGGTGACCCCGAGCCCAAGGCCAACCCCTCCGCCTCCTCCGCCTCTTCTTCTTCCTCTTCTTCTTCCGGTGGCTTCGGTGTCGGCCTCTACGGTATCATTCTTGTTGGTGGTGCCATTGCCTACGGTGTTTACAACTACCTTGAGGCCCAGAAGCAGCAGCAGTAAACGGAGTGCGCGGAAGAGTGTACTGTCATGTGCCACTATGTGGATACTCTGAGTGGTACAGAGAACTTTGCGTGCCCTTTGATTACGTATAATCGGGGATCCGAGATCTCAGGAGTTAGATTAAAAGAGAATATTTTGGCTGCAGCTGCGACTGCGCTGCGGGGTGTGATATCATTTGCAATGTTTCGGGTCTTGAGGGTTTTATCATTATTATTACTTATTATTAGAACGCGTTCTAATTCTTGCTATTCCTCGGATCGACTTTTAAATTGTTACTTTCAAACTATGATATGGCCCCGTGGTGGGATTCTGCAATGCGGGACTTCGTACTTCGGAATCTCGCTTTCCGAACCTGCGTGGCGTTTCCGTTCGCCAGGTCCGTCGTGTGAAGGAATGAAGGAACGCCGAGAAGGACCGGTTTAGGTGACCCCCGCTCGTTAGTCGGGGATCTTTTGCTCTTTTGGGTGTCCATTCCCTATCGTGGGGGGTAATATTCACCGTTGAGTGGATCCGGTGCGGAGAGTTTTGTTCTTTGGGGTTCTATACATTAATAGACCAACTGACATTGGCTCTCGTCTCTGCCCCGTTATCATCGCGTATCACTTTAGTCTAGATGCAAACTGAATGTTTAAATGATCTATATTTGATTTTAATTGATCGCAAGCTTAAAACTCTATTATCCCAACTCTTTTATAGTACATTATCACAACATCTCTCAATAGATGATCTAGTTAATCCATCCCTTAGGACCAGCCCAGTTACCCTTCACCATGTGTGTGTAGTACACCCACGGGAAGAAGTCCTTCTTCAAGTAGTAGAACGAGCGGCGCGGCTCAGCCTGGTCAATACCGAACCAGTTACCAAAAGTCTCCTTGGGCTCGGGGCCGTACTTGAACTCGGCCAGAAGAACCTTTCCGTACTCGGTCAACAGCGGGCAAGATGTGTATCCATCGTAAACAGCGTCAGGCTGCTTGCCCTCCATGGCATTGAGCAGGTTCCGCACAACGATAGGAGACTGCGCGATCGCCGCGGCGGCAGTCTTGGAGGTGGGACAGCTGGACGCATCACCAGCGGACCAGATGTTCGCGAACTTCTTGTGGCGGAGGGTGGCATCGTCGACCTCAACGAATCCAGCCTCGTTCGCGATAGGGGAGTTCTTGATGAAAGCGGGGGATCCCATCTTTGGCGCAACGTGCAGGAAATCGAAATGCTTGGTCACGGTCTCTGCGCCATCGGGGCGAGCGAAGATGGCGTTGTTGCCGTCGATCTCGATCAGGTCGTGCTGGAACAGCGGGTTGACGCCGCGCTCCTGCTGCATCTTTGTCAGTGCGGCGTTGTACTTGGGTACGCCGAACATGACCGGGAGGCCAGTAGCGAAACTAATGTTGATAGCCGAGCCGGAGGGGTTGCTGGGGTTGTAAAGACCGGCGCGCTTCCAGTAGTCCAGGGCAAGCCACATAACCTTCTGCGGGGCACCGGCGCACTTGATCACGCCAGCGGGCTGGGTGAAGATGGCGGAACCCTTCTCCATCTTCTGAATGGAGGGGAAGACCTTTTGAACGGAGTCATAGGTGTAGATGGAGGAGACGGGGGCATCGCGGTTGGCGAGGGCTTCGGGGAGACCCTTGATGTTGGCGGGGGAGACGGTGAGACCGGGAGCAACGATCAATTGGTCGTAGCCGATCTTGTCGCCATTGGAGAGGGTAACGAAGTTGTTTTCCGGGGCGAAGGTCGCGACGCTATCATTATAGAACTTGAGCTTAGGGTCGAAGAGGCTCTTCATCGGACGGCGGAGCTCCTCCTTAGTCTTGAGGCCGCCGCCGACGAGGGTCCAACCAGGTTGATAGTGGTGGAATTCGGCGGGGTCAATGACGGCGATGTCCTCGGCCGCGAATTTGCCGGATTGCAGGAGCTGGTGACTGATATTCACACCTCCGGTACCACCTCCGACCACCACGACCTTGTGGTTGCGGGTGCCCGAAACCGGGGCGGCAGTTGCGAAATTTCGGAAGCTTGGCACGGCCTGCGTGCGGGAGGCCGAGCGAGCGGCGGTTGTTAAGTGACGGTAAAGCATCTTGTAGAATTATAGTATGGGGAATGGAGAATTGAAGATAGGGGCCTCTTCCATTTAAGTAAAAAGGAAGATGAAAAGAAAGATGGCGTGAGGAATGGAGGAAGCTGATCTCGGGCGATGAGGTGATCGCCGGTAACTTTACTGTCTAATACACCCCGGTTTTTATACTTCGACAATCCACAGTCCAACCCGCAGTATGCTATACTTCAGGTACCTACTCAAAGTAGTCCCCGGAGCTCATAAACTGAACAATATATGTCAATCGGTGTTTAGTAATTGACAAAGAGCTCAGTGGTTCGAGGAAACTCGAACATCCTGCAAGAAAAGCGACTACATGTTGAGATCAAAAAGGCAGCGTGTCTCCGACCTGGGAGTTTTCATTCAATTTCATTGAATATACTATGGGCATAACGATAGCATATATCGATTTATTAAAGGCAGTAAATTCACTTACATCCTTAAAATTGTATTGTCAAAGAATATACATAGTGATACGAAAATATAGGTACCCAGAGACTTCTAGTCGCACCATATTCCGTACACTCCACTGTTCTGCATGTCTACAATCAGGAGAGAACCCGATCGATACTGCAGATTTCCGAAAATGCTCTAATCTTGAAACAGTTGTTGCAAAAAAGTATTTAGACCTATTCACCGAAGTAATATCAATCGGCGACCGAGTGGCGATCGGCGACCACATAAGCCCGGGCATTCAACTTCAAACTTGAGTACTTCAGACTCTCTCACCCCCATCCCAAACCTATGTTATCAAAAATCCTGCACTTAACATGAGTCACTTTATGAGGTCAGTTCGATTCAAACCCGTCTGCGATAGCCTATCGGCAGGGGCTCGACCTTGGATGTCAGCCATCCCTTTCTTACCTCATCATCGGACTCAGAGCATAAATGCTCTGAAGTCAAGCAAGTCATATTCCACCAGGTCAAAGACAGGCCTCAAGTGCAGACAACACCCTTTCTACAACTCATCATGTCAACCTACGCCTGCCCTTCTAGGCGTACCAAATGGCCGAACAAGCTATAGCACCGCTGCTACCAAGGAGCCTACAATTCACCCCGTATTTGAAAATGTTACAGGAACATGGCAATACATAGTCTCAGACCCATCAACGCGCTCTGCAGCCATTATCGACCCAGTTCTGGATTATGATCCTGTCACCCAGGCCATCACCACAGACTCCGCCAATGCCTTACTCTCTTTAGTCAAAGAAAAGGGCTACGTGATTGAAAGAATTCTGGAAACACATGCTCATGCAGACCACTTGACTGCGGCATCATATCTCCAAAAACAGCTCTTTCAAACGCAGGGGTATAAGCCGCCCATCGGTATCGGCAAGCGCATTGAGCAGGTTCAAACGCTATTTGGTCAACGCTATGGAATCCAGAGTGAAGAATACGACGCTGTCTTTGACAAGCTGTTCGAAGATGACGAATCTTTCCAAATTGGTGATTTAATAGCTAAAGCCATTCATCTTCCCGGCCACACACCAGATCATCTAGGATATCAAATCGGAGGTACGACAATCTATTCTCTCCGACCTAAACACTGCCACTAACATTCAGCCCATAGATAATGTATTTTGCGGCGACTCTCTATTTCACGCCGACATCGGGACAGCACGTTGCGACTTCCCAGGTGGAGATGCAAAGGATCTCTTTCAATCAAGTCGCAAGTTGTTGGCTCTAGACGACCATGTCAAGATCTGGCCAGGACATGATTACCCACCGGAGGGACGGGATTCCCCTATTCCGTGGATGAGTGTCGCCGACCACAGGAAACAGAACAAGCATGTTGGAGATGTCGTTTCTGAGAAGGATTTTGTGTGGTTGCGGAAAGAACGTGATGCTAAGTTGAATGCGCCGAGGCTTCTTCATCAGTCTTTACAGGTGAATATTCGAGCGGGTCAGCTTCCAAGGCCTATGAGTTCGGGATATAGGATGCTCCATTTGCCATTGAAATTGAACGGGTTGGAATGGTAAGGCTAGTTGAGATCAGCTATGTACTCTTTCAAGTTTAGAAATAAAAATCCTCTGATTCTCTAATTCTCTAATTCTGTACTTCTCTAATTCTGTACTTCTCTAATTCTGTACTTCTCTAATTCTGTACTTCTCTAATTTTGTACTTCTCTACCAATCATACGTAGTATCGCAATCTTCACCCTTGTATCCCACAAAGCCAATCGATTATAGCGAAATATGTCTTCAAGTAGATTCTACTTTGTTTTCATTGTCAAACCCCGCGTCAGGATCAAGTGCTGGTAATACGCATACAACTCATATGATGCCATCCTCTCTCGCCCGAGTAAGCCCTTTCTCGCCCGAGCGCTGTTTTCTCGTCCGAATGAATGCTCTACGTCCGAAGCCATCGGCGACAGAATTGCATTTTGTCCAATAATCCTGTGTAGAGAATGACCGATAGATAGGAAGTAGCAGATTCTTATAGATCTGTAATTTTTAGATCGTTAAAAGTCCAGGTCATGTCCGGGGATAGTGCAGGGCTGTGGGTCTAGATTGACCAATTGGGAAAGAGGGGACTCGACATCTAAACACCGCAGCGTTGCAGCCGAGGCTGCTGATTGCTTAGCCTACCATAATTGAAAGGTAATATCATGAAGACAGTAGAAAGCAAATGACATGATTCTACTACACGTTACTTTTCAAGAACGTTTATGACAATGTGTAGTCGAAACAGAGAAGCAATATCATCCAATACGGGCATCAATAAATCCAAAAATGCAATTTCTTCCACGTGAACGATCCCCGAAATGCCCCGATAAGCCCTTGATCATCTACCAAAAATCCACATCCAAGACATCATCTATAAAAGCAATTCGTTTCCAAGCCTGAAACACCTGGTTTCGGATCATTTGAATCAAACGGGGATGGTCGCCTCCGTTCTCCGCCGTCTCATTCCCGCGCGAGTCGCAAACACAGGCTCCCAACAGCGCGACCACCATGCCAACGAGCGCACCTTCCTCTCATGGACGCGCGCCGGCCTCGGCTTCGCAGCCATGGCACTAGCCTTAGACCGATTAGAGGCTATTGACCGGGTTCTCTGCTCTAAATTTGGCCTGGGGCCTCTTGCTCCATCCATCCCGGCGCAACTGGAAGAAATGGCTGCGAATCAGAAGAAGCAGAGCCAGGGCCAGGGCCAGGGTCAAAATCAAAGTCAGAATCAACTTGAAAGTCCAGCTGTTCACTCTTCGCCAACTTCCCAAGGGCAGCATATGTCCAGTCAACTTCTGGGTACCGTTTCGCCGGCGAGACTATGCCAGGTACTGGGTGTGTGGTCTTTGGGTTATGGATTCTTTCGTTACTGGTCCATGAGGCGGTATCTTCTGGTGGGGAAGTTTGTTCCTGCATTTTGGGGACCGGTGTTCATGACTTGTGGAAGTTTTGGCGCGTTTATGGCTCTGGGATTGCAGGTTGATCGGAGGGCGTTCCTTGTGAATATCTGATTTGGATTCGTGTTTCAGTTTTGTACAGATATTAAGGTTATGATTGGAGGATAGATTTGGTATAGATTCAATAGATTGATAGAATAGATATGGCATAATTGAGACAAAGGATCATAGTCATTAAGGTATTATGCGACATCAAGCAATCCTGGTATACAGCTCAGACTTCATCCTCGATTATTTCCACTGCCCAGCATCCTCGATGCCCCTTGCGACTCTTTTCGCTCCATCTTCGACTCCTGTTCCTGTACTACCCAGTGCATCGCCAACGGGCTTGCCTGCACTTCCTGTAGCACTGGTGATGGTATCGCCCACCCCACGCGTCGCAGCACCAGTAACGCCACCCACTGTGCGACTCACTCCGCCGACTAGGTTTCCAACAGTTGAGGTAGTGAATTTGGCGGCGCCTGTTACGCCGCTGTCGTGGGAGTTACCGATGGGCATTTTCGTTCGGTCGTGTTGTTTGGTTATATAGAGTAGGTATATTTGCCCAGGTTTGGACTTGGTTCAAGTAAGGGTTGTTTTGAGATTCAGATTTAAGGTGGTTCTTTGATGGAAGAGAGTATGTATGAGAGGGAAAGAGAGACAGATCGCCAATATTCAACCATGAAGATATTCTTATACTAGATATCTTGTAGCCCATACTATGATGTCATTGTTTACGTGTATGATGATGGCGGTGGCTGTTCGAGGAAAGGATTATCGCAGGTCACCGTGGCCAAATCAGCCACATGGTGCACATGGAGGAAATGTGGCGTTATCACTCAATTTGAGTTTAATTTAATTTGTTTAGATCCATGCGTTTCATTTCTGTTGTGGCTGATCATTTTAGACAACCCTTTCCACCACCTGGAGCTACCTCGAACATGAGCGGAGAAGAGAATCATTCTTTTGAAATAAAGGGAAATACAAGAAAATACCATGGTAAGTAAGAAGAAAAATTAAACCAGGAATAAACACAAGAATGCCCTGCTCCGACGCTGGAGAATGGTGTATATGCTCGAGTTCAATATGTTCTGTCGTGCACGCCTTGAACAAAGAATCTCCAAGAATTCAGACCAAAAAAGCTCTCAACGAGCAGAACCGTTCAGGCCATTCTGCACGGCCTCCAAAATCATGTCCTTGGCTTCTTCCAGACCAGCCGAGCTGCCGCGGATCTCAATGGCCTCGCCACGTGCCTGGTCCTTAGGCACGTTGATACGGCAGCCGGTCTTCTTCCGGATCGCGTTAATCTGGCTACCGCCTTGGCCAACAACGAATCGGTAGGTCTTGGGATCCGGCAGGATCAAGTAACCAGTAGCGGACTGTTGGCTAGCAGAGGCAATAGCCTTCTCAATCGCGGCACGGGCCTTGACGACATTCTCCGGAGAGCCACTGAGGACCCACGGGAAGGGGGTGGTGTCAGCATCGTCAGAGAGACTGTTGTCAATCACCTTCCAGGAGTGGGCATCCGTGGCCTCAGTGGGGTCATCGGTGATCAGGGGAAGAGAAGTGCCATTGGCAGAGCTGCGAGTCTCCTCAGAAGCAGGGTTGACGGGCACAGACTTGCCGGCATGGTCAACAGTGACCTGGTAGTCACTGCGCAGACGGCGGAAGAAAGCGCCGTTGTCAGCGACAGCGTGGTGCAAATGAGTGGGGACGAAAGCTGTCTCAGCGTGCTGGTCCTTCATCATGCCCTGGATGTGCTCCTTTGCCTCGGCGACAGCACCGCTAGCACCCTTCAGCTTGACGTCGGTGCGACCAGAGCCTTGCTTGGGGATGTCCAGAGTGACGTTGAACTTCGACTCAATGCCGCGGCGGGTATCACCTCCACGACCAATCAGGAGGCGGTGCTGAGCAGTAGGAACATCAACAGTCTCAGAGACCTGATCGGCACGCTCCTTGACGAACTCCTCAATGGCAGCAATGATACTGTCGACAATCTTTCCATTACCCTCGAGACGGATGGTAGACTCGGTGCTATCAGGCTTGGGGAACCGGACCATACGAGCAGCGCTGCCATCACTAGGGCCACCAGCATCAACGACAATCTTGCGAATATTGGCACCTAGTAGTAGTTAGTAAAACGAGGCTCAAACACAATGTGTTGACTAGAAGGGAAAACATACCACCACCCCCAATAAGGGCCTTGTGATACTTCTTCTCGACCTCGATAGACTTGGTGACAGTAGCATCAAAGTCAGTGGCCCGCTGCTGCAAGATCTTCTTGGCCTCGGCCACCTGCTGCTTGGTACCCTTAACACGAATCTGGACACGGCCTGATGCATCCGGTGCATCATTCGCGGCGGGAACATCAATTTGAGCCCCAGTGTCCGCTCGAAGCTTGTCCATCTCACGACCACGTTGACCAATGAGCGAAGCAACCTGGCTCTGGGCGACTGAGATAGTGGCACTGTGCGAGTGATCAATAACCCACTGCAACAGACCGAGAATCTCATCACGAGCAGCGTCAGCGCCCTTGCTGGGACCCTTGACAATGACCTCATCAGACGCCTGCTGAGGGCGGTTGCGGGCAACACCGGCATCGCTGGCAGTCTCGGCAACGGACTGGTCGTCACTAGAGGCGGCTGCCCGAGGGAACTGGACGCGGACTGAGTAGCGGTCCTGGAGACGGTTCACCAGGGTACCCCGCTGTCCGATAAGCTCGCGGTGGTACTGGGCAGGAATCTTCAGGACGTGGGTGGTTTCATCTTCCCACTTCTTGCCCATATTCATAATACGCATGCGGGTAGCATCTGCCTTGGCCTTGGGGCCCTTAACCTCAACTTTGCCGTTCTCAACCTTGATGTCGACATCAAACTCTTCGCGCAATTTATTGATGTTCTCGCCACGCTTTCCGATCAGGAAGTTGGCGAACTTCTGAGGGAAATCGAAGGTGTTGGTGTAGCCACGCTCCAGATCATCCTGCTCCTGTTCCACAACAAACGCCTCCAGCTTAGCAGCGAGCTCCGAAACGGATTCGGAGGGTCCGCGCAGCGAAATCTCACACTTGGAGGCACTGGGCTCACCAACAATAGCACGCACTGGAATGCTGTCTTCACCCTTAGCATCCTGCTCACGGATGATGAACTTGCGGGCCTTCTCCTGGTATTTGGCAGGAACAGAAACCGATGCGCCAACGATATCATTCTGGTTACCAAGTGTGCTCAACAAGAAAGCCTGAGCCTCTAGCAAGGACTTCTCAAACTCGGCAACCTCCGCCGGGGAGGGACGCTGTCTCGGGACCTCAAAGTTGGAGGCAGTGGAAGTGGGACCCTCGTAAACAAGGACAACCTCGGGACTGTCAATATCCTCAGGCACGAGGAGATGAACACCGTAATCACCCTGGAGCTTGCTTGCACCACGAGAGCGCAGGTAAGGGTGGAAGTATGGGTCAACTGGGACATGACGGAGACGAGACGGTGGGTGGGCTTGAACAAGGTTCATGATGTCTGAGCGAGCGCGAATGGTATTCTTGCCATCACGAGAGTAGACCTCCCAAGCGACGGGGCCCTCGGCACTCGGGGAGAGGGCGATGTGCGCATCATAAGCCGACTCAAGTTGCTTGATGATCTGACGACGCTTCAGGTACTGGGTCAGAGCACGAGCGTGAGCGTGGGGACCAGCAGGAGCATTGGGGTGTTGGCGGGACAGGTCAATGCTGGCCATTTGCATGCTAGTCGCAAGATCCATCGCGTGGTTAACACCAACTTCAATCTGGTCAACAGGACCGGTGATTGTGAGGAATTCGCTGTCGTCCGACGCAGGAGGCAAGATAATTGCACAGCCAGTCTGCGCAACGAACTGGTGCAGAGCGTCGGCCTCGTTTCCAAGAATGAACTGGTGCTGGCCGCGGTTGATAGCCAATTGACGGAGGGTCAACTTCCGCTGCAAGTCGGCAGCCAAACGCTCAATCTCTGCACGAGCTTCCTGGGCCGCGGCACGCTCTCCAGAAATGAGAATGTGCTTGTCCGCAACAGGCACGAACTGCACCTGACCGGGGTGGGCCTCCTGGGGAGGAGGCTGCGAAGTCCAAGTGTCGTACCGTGGTACGTTGATCTGTGCCTTTGTTCGCTCCTCAATCTCACGCAGAGCCGCGTCGTGAGCGCCAGCAATGAACGGGAAGAACTCTGGGGGGACGGTTTTCAAGCGCAAGCTCATGCTCGAGCCCCGCTCCTTGACAATCGCCTCGATCTCCCGGCGAGCCAACTCAGCAGCGACTGCATCACCCTCAATCAGAACGTCAATGGTATCATCGTCATCATCCTCTGCGGCAGCGGCATTGCTATCCGCGCGGGGGACTTGAACACGAGCACCGGTGCGGGTCTGAATGTCCTGAACCACCGCACCCTGGCGGCCAATGATGTGAGCTCGGGCAGAGGTAGGAATAGGGACACGGACGGATTGCTATGAAAACAGAAAGTTAGACCAGTGGTTCGATTGATAAAGGGCACGTATGCATACCTTAGATCCAACCTGCTGTGCAACCTCCTTCAGTGCCTGGCGGACTGATTCGACGGATCCCTTGCCTTCAAAGATAACAGAGCCACCGGGGCCACCACGAATATTCACAGTAGCCTTGGATCTCCGGGAAATGTCACGGAGGATATCTTGCAGGGGCTTCTTCATCTGACCGCGGGGAAGCATCTGAGACGGGGCAAGGCGAAGCTGCTCCATGTGCTTTCCAGGAAGAGACATCACTCGGGGGATATCTATTGATTGTTAGAGAACCAAAGATTTTCAGTGTTCTGTAATTGGAATATCTGCTTACCCATTGGCTTGGCGGGCTGGCCATGGGCCACAGCGGCTGCTGCAGATGGCTTCTTCGCACCCCAAGTAGCGGCTGCAGGGGCAGAAGGCTTAGGGCCACTGCCCAGTGCTGGGAACAGCTCCTCCGACTGTACATCGAATGCCGGTGTCTTCTTAACGGCAGGCTTCGAGATTGGGGAGGGGGTGGCGGTCTCGGCCGGTGTGGTGGATTCCAAGACAGGGGCGACAGGGCCCGATGAGTTGTTATTCACCAGAGATGATGGCGGCGGGTGCTTGAGATCCTCCTCATCGATGACGTCCTCAACGGTGACATGATGGTCTTCACGGGTGTGTTGCTCCTCCAGCATGGCGGCAAGAGACTTGGAGGCAGCACCATTGGTGGCGTTCGACGCTTCAGCAGACATGATGAATAGGCGCAATTGAAAGCGATATCAGGGACCAGGGGGTAACGAAGGCGATAGGGCCGTGCAAACGTAGCCTGCAATCAAGACTAGACCGAATCAGTATTGCGACGGAGACAGATCGCAACAGCCTCGGGCCCTCGGAATCGTAGGTAGGCTGGCGAGGGAGATTGTTTTGGATGGGGGCAGGTGATGAGCCAGACTTACAAGCTCAGTGCTACACTTTCGAATTGAAGTTCGGAAATGATTGCGATGCCCTGTGACTTGACTGGCAATTCCCCGGAGAATGGAGCGGAGTGGGATAGGAATGGGAATTTGGACCAAGCACCCAAAAAAAACCAATATACAAAATGCCCGAAGGCAGGATCCCCAATAAAAAGACGGAGAGTTGGGAGAGGGGGGAGAGTGGAGGAGTGGGTGGAAAGAGAGAGAAAGGTGAAGGTCGAGAACCCCAGAAGTACACAAAGTGTCAGAAAAGGCCAGCTCGAGGCTCCGGGGAAGTTTTCTCCGAGT
Organism: Penicillium sp. VS I D KN; assembly: GCA_019775415.1. Lineage (NCBI taxonomy): Eukaryota > Fungi > Ascomycota > Eurotiomycetes > Eurotiales > Aspergillaceae > Penicillium > Penicillium sp. VS I D KN. Next base: position 2,550,836 of record JACWFT010000010.1, read on the forward strand.
CCGAGTCGACCACTGTCATCAATTTAATGTTGAACGCAACCCAGAATGCAGCAATTGAGATGGAAATAGCAAAGAGATATCTAAAATCTAATGAATATATTCGTGTACGGAATAATTGCTGTAATGCAATCTTTCAATGTGGTTGGTGTGGCTAAACCTCAAAGACCCTTTGCCACCTGTTCCCGAGGCTCCAATCCAATCAGTGTCAAAATGACATTCCTTAGTAAAGATGGGCCAGAGGTAACTATCTAAAGATGTCAATATTAAGCTTATGAGGAATCTAGAAGTGCACGAGTCAATCTTCCAAGCTCGTGGTCGATCACGCTTTGGCAATTATCAAAGCCAAAACAAAGCAAACAATAGCACAGAGACCCCAAGTCAACATGTATAATACAGATTCCGGGGGTTAGATTTATTTATAATTTGAATTATTCACGTTAGCAACGATAGTGCTCTCAGGTATTACAAACCCTGGAGTTCTCGAGAAAGTCATTCCCAGTACTAGACGATCTGCTCCAAAAGGGGCAAAGATTCGGACACAGCCGACCCCACATGATAAGGAGATTTCTCATCGGAATAGAAAAGCTTAACCCAATTTACTATTAGAAGGCGAATGTACATTTGCTATGTGGCTAATATCACAGTCTTCAATCAGTTCTGATTGATATCAGATTCTGCCAGGTCAATGTCAACGTTGCACACAAGTTGCGAAACCATGATAAGAGGCCCCGCAGAGAAGGGGCAACTCAATTCTCCGGCGATAAAGCCCACTTCAACCCTTGAACCCTAGTTCAGGTCGTCTATGTAGATGTGACTGGAGGAAAGTGGTGAACAGGCTCTTTTTACTGTCTTTTTGTTTCTCTCTCTATTTTCTTCACCTTGAAGCTCTTCGCTTACTGTCCAATTGGCTAGCGCGAAAATTTCGTTACGCCCTGAGGGCTACAACAGGGCCTGGAGAAGCTCTGATAGTCCTCAAAAGTGGCCCATTTGGATTCAATACATCATATAGTGAGGCCTATTTGCTTTTCGAGCTCACTGCTCTGAGAAATGACTAAATCTCAATTTTGGCATGAAGCCTACACTACATTCTTGATCGCGTGCGCCGGCAACTCGTCTATTCTGTTGGCCATGCGCGTTATACGAGCATCTACCACAATAGATACCAGTGAACCAATTTCTCTAAGGTTTTGGCCTTTTATTAAGGAAGATGGGCACTTGTTTTGAAATCGGATACGGTACATGCGCAAGAGTGAATCTTGTGGCTATACTAGACCAAGTGAGGTAAAACACGAGAGTGCAGCGTTCCTAGGAAGTGTGGGATCTCTAGGAACAAAAGGGGGCAAGGGGAAGTGGAAAGCTCAGCGCGTGTTCCTGTATACCCCCAAACAGAGGAAAACATTCATAAAATGTCGTCCGGGTGGCCTAGTGGATCGCCTCAGTGGCTCAAGAATCAAGGGCGCTTGGTACTTGAGCAGTGTCTAGTGGCGGTTCCGGTCCTTGACATCGGCGTTCGGTTAACAATGAAGTGACTATCCGGCGTCAAGCTCCAGTGACACAGAAGGTTTATCCTCTTTTCTTGTTCAGAAATATGGCGGTGTGAAGTGCTTAGATGTAGAGGAGAAGCGGAGATGTGGAGGTATTTTGAAGATATCCAGAGATATTTCCATCCTCTGCCCGATATCTCTATCAGCTCAAGGTTAGGAATCTAAGCCCTGGTAACCTCATTTAATCTGGGAAGTACGTTACTTGATGCCCCTTCAATTTATCTTCTACGCTTACTATTGGATTGATTCGAATCTCCAGAAGGTTCGCCTCAAAGATAAACGTTAACCATCACGTCTTTCCACCCGATGAGTAATTGGGTTGGCGCTTATCTTAACAAATGGGTAGTCGCAAATGCCTCGAGTAAGCAACTCTCGAGCCGTAATACCCCTGTACTCCTCACCCCTTACTCGTTCTTTTTTATCGGCGCCCGGCTATGCTTGAACCTGAATTACAGACGAGGTAGCTCTGGGGCCCTTTTCGATTGCTTGTTAGTGGTGATTCTCGCGAGCGAGTCTGCTCTTCGCATTCAGCCTTGTTGTATTATAGAAATGCGATGCATGTTTTCATGTTAATGTACGGAAAACACTTCCCATCACGCTAATCCAGCGGCCCTGTATGTCTCTAGCTTATTTACCTTGTTCTATCAAATTGTGATTTTCGTTAAGCTTGACTTTTAAGACTTTAATGACTACACAACGGAGAACAACCCAGATCAAACATTTTACTTAATTACACTGTCCTGAAACTTATACTGCACATTCCGAGGTTGCTCAGGTATTCGACATAATTAGCACCAACCTTCTTTTAGCTAGTAAGAGAAAGAATATTTGCAGCGCTTCAAGTATCTCTAGGTAATTTTAGCGGATGAGTCCGTTGATTGGATGCAGGCAAAGCCCAAAATGGCCAGAATACCTGGAAATGGATCTGGGCAAACGTGGAGACGGTTTCTGCGGGAATAACTTGAGAAGTTTCATATTGATGATCATCTAAAGCGACGTTGTTGATCTTCGACATGGTGGAGACGTACCTGCGTACTCCCTACGTTGGCGTGATTGGGAAGATCATCGTCTCGGACGAGAGACTCAATTTGAAAGAGCTGTGCCTGGCATGTACGTCAGTTTATGACGATGGAAACGGATGTGCCTTTGTGGATTACGAAAGGCGTGACCGGGACGTTCCCACTCTTTGTTCAAGGTAAACACTCTGTAGAAGATCTCCGCAGTTATAGCGATCTACACGTGATACATAGTACCAGCAATTAGGAGAATGCGTAATCATGGCGATCAAACGAGCGGTATATTTGCTGGGTCCTCTAAGTAACATGGAGATCTTTGATCAAATGTGCATTCCCTGGAATGAGCCTCCAGGGACGGATTAGAAATTAGTAGTAATCTGTGACACTAATGCATGATCGTGCCAAAAGGCCGCACATGGGTATCGAGAAAGACGAGCGCATAACTCAAAAGGGCATGGGAACCCAAGCATCAACAGAAAGAAAAGCAGGTAAGCAGCCGAGCTCTCAGCCGAGAGCCGAGCCATGCAGACAATATATAAGGATTATACGATATGGACCTACCACCTCCACTGTATACCCAAAGTGGAGCGGTCAACCGATCACCTAGATGTAGGCATTATGGTGTGCTTAAGCAGCCTTGACAACAGGCCACCCATCGGTAAAGCCAAGCTCGTTCCACCCATAGCGGTATCCTGCAGTACCATCGCCACCAGCCTCCTTCTCAGCGAGGGGATAGTAGTGGTAGTAGAGAATAGGTCCGAGATCACTGTCTGTGAGAACACCCCTAGAAGTTGATTGGTCAGAAATTACGCCTTGTGGAGTGCAGATTGGCATCGCATCACTTACTCTCCACCGGGTCCATAGACCTGGTTGTGACTGGCCAATAGCATTGTTCCGCCGGAGTTTGTACAGGCGGTGCCGTCCTTATCCACCTGCAGATCATCAACCCCGTTAGTTATGACGCGTATTTTCAAGGCACAGGGGCTACCTTATTTGAGTCTGAACAAGGAATTCCAAACTTACAAATCCACCAGTTCCGGTAGTGGAGCGACACACACGAATACTGTACTCAGCACCCGCAGCGGGGGTAGTCGCGGTGTACGATCCGGCAATGCCAGCGCTGAAGAAGAGGTAGTAGTAGTCGCCGTGCTGGTACAGGAAGGAACCTTCCTCGCGGTGGTTGAGGGAAGCGTTGTATGCCAGCTGATAAGGAGTGTTGGAGCCGACTTTCAGTGCGCTCGTAAGCTCGACTTGGTGAATATCCTGCCAGAAAGAGCCGAATTGGAGGTATTGTTTGCCATCGATTTCAATCCAGTTGGGGTCGATGCGGTTGTAATCAGAGTTTGCGGGGATACCAACCACGCCGTGGTCGGTCCATGAACCGGGCTCCATAGTGGTGGAAGTAGCAACGCCGATCTCGGATGTCTGTGTACCAATGGCGGAAATCGCGTAGTACATGTAGTAAGTGCTATCGGCGTAATGAACATCGGGAGCCTACACCCAAAAAGGTTAGATATCAATAGATGCATAGATCTCTTTGTTTACATACCCAGATATCGGTCTTGTTCGCACCACTGAGCTCGATCTTGGAGCCATCAGGCAAGGCAGCACCCAAATCTGTCCAAGGTCCCTTCAGTGCCGGGGAGGACATAATGTTTACACCTGTGCCCGTGGAGAAGCGGAAGTACTTGCCATCCGACTTACGCTGGATCATGGAAGGATCATGAGCCCAGCAGTCACCAGTGCATGGCCCCCGAGCAGGGTAAGCCGCAACTAATGAGATGAAAAGGGAAAGGAGCCCGAGCATGGTGAAAGGAATGAGAGGAAGTTGTCGAGGAAGACCAAATGCCGTGGCTATGTTTCTAGAAAAGAAAAAGGCGAGAAATGGTGGAAGTGGCTCAATTTATGTTGATTTACTCCGTCCTTTATGGCCCGCGATGGAGGGTCATGCAGATGTCGTCTTTCAAGGTGGATTTTTCGCCTTGATAAAAGGTCTTGGGACCAGGGGAGGCCAATCATGTCTTTCTGCAAGCTGCATATTGGTCCTATGAATGTAAGGCACATGTCAGTAGCAGTTGGGGTCCGACGTGGCTCAACGCCAAAAGAGGGATAGCAAGCAAAGAAACACCAATAGAGTGGATCATAAACAGTCTGGGTAATTTGCAAATAGGGCCCACTTCGAGAGATCAGAAAAGTAGTTGCTTAGCTACATCCCTTATGTGATGTCTCGCATCTCGTAATGCCTGGACTCGTACCTCACAGGGGAGGCTCCACTTCTGTCCGACCTTGAGATTACCAGAATTTGTCTTGTCCTATCTCCTTTCATGTCCACAGGGATGTGCATGATTCGCAATCGGGAAGTGCGCAAGCGCATGGATCCACCCCTGCGGGAATCGGGGCCGTGGGCAGGACGTAAGGGATCATCACTTCATCTGGCACTATTGGATTTGTTTTTTACACCTACTTCTTGCCTTGATATTACATGTACCTCAATCGTTGGAGGCGTTGCTATGCCAATCAAAATTCAACGCTGTCACGCCAGCTGTCCGCGAGATCGATTCTCGGACTATTATTCAAGATGTTCTGATGATGGCGCTGGCTTAAGTCCGGGGGTTAATGATCGACATCCCGTGTGGAGCCTCGGCTCCGCCCTATCGCCAATAAGCTTCATTCAAGAGGCTCACCAGATTCCCCAGCTGAGTGCCTCGACCTTTTTTGCCAAGGAGCTTGATCTTCTCCCCGGATTTGCTCCGTTTGTTTATCGTTCCTGGAAGATTCGGTGTGACTCCAGTGTGATTGAACTTGGATCTACATGTTCTTTCATTTTGGTTTTCCGTTTCCTTGAATAATTTGGAAGCAAGAAAAACAAATAAAAAGGCCGCGACAAACTCCGTCACTCCGCACAATAAAAGGGCGCATTTGGGGGTTCAGCAGGGGAGTGGGACCTCCATTTTCTAGTTCAGAAATAGGAAGCGAAAGCCGAGACCCGACAAGGGTGATCGGGCGACAGGACCATTCGTTTGTTTCTCCCAAGTAATCCAGCTGAGATCAGCAGTAGTGTCAGATCCTACACCGACTCCCGGTATACTAATCCGAGAAGGAAACAGCCGACGGTAGTCAATAGCCCCGCCATCTTGGCTCTCGTCATTAAGCGTTTGCTCCCATTTTTCTCGATCGCGATGAGCCCCTCAAACCCCTCATGACAAAAAAAAAACCCCTCAAGTCACGCGAGGAGGCTGCTTCCAAAGTTGTATTAGCACCCTGTGGCATCAAAGCGCAGTGACGAAATAGAGAAGAACACATGGCACACCTCGCCTGAAAGATAGTTTACGGAATGATGCACCCCCTCAGCCAAAATGCAGCCCCTTCCACAACTTAGAATACACTTTGCTTCAGGGCTGATGCTCCTGCACTCCTCAACACTTCTCATGCAGATGACCCTGGATGATGACACGAAGACATGATATGATGGCACCACTAAATTGTCCGAGCGGTTGTTAATAATCCCGGTTGACACGTACCGAGTAAGCTGGTGCCCGATCTGGATCTTTACATATACTGTGCTCGTCCACTCGTGTTCCTTGGCATTATCTGGGCCCTGCATTTGTGAGGCATAAACGAAGTAAGCCGCTTGGCTTCATTCCGCGAATCACTGGTGATGATGGAATCAGATTCTATATTAAGCACTTGGCCCGAGGTCTATGTGTACCAGAAACAGCCCCCAGAACTCTCGCTCATGATTCAACACACCAATGAACCTGATATAAATATCCACGGGTAGGTATCAATGACTACATCAAAGTCCATACTTGGTCCTCATTTGTTAATGCACTCAATTCCCAATTCAGTCTTCCGGCGGGCTCCCATCAAAACCGAGGTCTATCCGTGATATATATTAGAGCTTTCTAATTGAACTCTACAGAATTAATTGAACACCCTCACTAACCGCATACAAAGTAGCGCAGTGATCAAGATTCAGGAGGTAATATTATTGAGTACATACCCAAGTACCTACTTGCTCATGCTACTCTGTAGATATCGCTAGAATGTGAACGTGATTGAAGCGTGATACCTACGGAGCCACCTTTTCTTACCTATGTTATGGCTCTAATGAAGCGTTACCTCATATATGAACGTGAAATAAGCGACGTGATGCGATTTCGTAAGATACTTGAGATAAAATTACTCTGAATCATATTTCTCTGAATCACTGAATCACAATTACTGCGCTACTTTATGTACGGTTGGGGGCGGTGTTCAAGTAATGATGTGGTGTTCAATTTTCGCGCCCCAATATATTCCGAGCCTTGCAAATCTATTTATGTCATACCGAAACAGCTTTGTCTCAGATCTTATAGTTTTGGATATTGTCAACGGCTTTCGGGCAAGGTTACACACACCGCCACAAACGAACCCAAATTTCCAATAACTGCTTATGAAATTAATGCGCGAGACGGACACCTACATAGATGGCGAAGCCAATCTAGTTCGTGTGTTTGCCCAGGGCTTTGTTGACAAAAACAGAGCATATTAGACTTTCGATAGAAATATAGAGTTTAGAATCATTTGATGCATCCAAATTTCACGAACGGGTTCTCCAAGTTAGAATTCAATACTAGACTAGTGAAAAAAAAAAAAAACAAAGAGAATAACAACAGGCCTTTACACTAAAAAAGTCTCTACAATCAAGGCAAGGCATAGAGTCTGAAAGGGTGAGAGAATGAATTAAAAAGGTCATGAAATGGAGCAGATCATCCAACATGTTTGACTTCAGACTTACCGAGTCCAAGGGGCACATGTACCGGTTCCGCGCATTATGTACACAACAGTTTGACCGCCAAGGCTCTTGCGTTCTCAGCATCGTCCGAGAACACGACCAGGCTACTAAAACATATTGACTATTGGTGGCGAGATTAGGGCTAAATCTTCTATTGATGACTTTCAAGTCCGGGTTCAAGGTGTTTTTGTGTGCTAATCATTTCTGCATAGTGGCCTCCATGATCGACCACCCCTCCCTGGCAGTTGGTGAAGATGTAGCAATTTGACCCGACTACCCCTCGGGCGCAATTTATAGTGAATCCCACGGCTCTTCGTCATTTGCCAAAGCTATATCATGTGTTGGTGGACGAAGCTTGGCCCTAGTTCAAAGTTGTCATGCTGGCTGGTGCTTACCCGGTAAACCTCTGTTTTCATCGTCGTCGGTCTTCGTCTGGTTGCCAACATGGTGCTACTGATTGGTATTGTGGAAGAGGGTGTTCATTAAGTGTGGGCAATCTGCCTGTTTGAGCTATTTTGAGAGATACATTCTAATATATGGAGGTGATAAAATTGTCACCGGGCGTATTATTGCTATGAAGTATTTGCTCGTGTGGGGGTCAGAATGATTGTTGTTTCATATTAATTGAGATGTCTGTGACGATCTTCGGGTGCTCGTTCCTTGCCTCTAAAAAGCGAGCCAGGGAATTGCCCTCTTTCGCCTCAGAGAGCCAAAGAACCTTCCCGAATAATGACAAAGACGAATTTCATCCAGGCCCAGCATGCGTAAAGTTTTCAAATTACCCGGCGCGCTTCTTTCGCCAGGTAGAAAACCCAGCGCTTCTATATCACTAGAGGGTGGGAATCTGTTGCCGTCCATACTGGAGATTAGATTACATCTGAGATGGATCTGGCGAGTTTGGGATGGTCGAAGGATGATGTTGACGTTGAATGAATGTTTTAGTTGGATATGGATGTGACTTGGAAGGAAAGGTATGATATCTAAATTATATTTAGCTAATCATTTTTTAGCCTACTGCCTCTTCTATCCTGTTGATTGCACCATCAATAGTGGTGCTTATTTTTGCGAAGAAATACCTAGTGCGCACTATTAGATAATTAACGTGACTATCGAAAAACCAAGGTCAATATCTAGGGCGGTAGAGTAGATAGTCTAGGCCCCTAATAATCCTTGATGTTTTAGTTAGGATTTAGGGTTTACATTAATTAGCCTTATAGACCTTTCGTTTTCTTTTCATAAAAGATGAATAGAAGCGAAGGCCTAGTCACTTAGCCATATATCACTTACTTAATTTTATTATGCTTCGCTATAGGAATATTAAGATACTAATAAATAGGTAACTAGAGTTATAATAATTAGGCTCTAGAAGGGCTACTTATTAATAAAAATAGAGTGCATATCTTATCTCACTAACCCCTATAAGTAGGTGTACTAGCCACTACTAATAATCAGTATATCTATCTAAATAGTCATAGCTATTATCATAGGTATATAGTAAGGGGTTTAAAATGTTGATAAAGTAGTTCAAGCTTAGTTCTTCTTAGGAACGCGATATCCTTAACAGTCAGTACGGAATCGGGTATACCGGCATCATTTTCTCAATAATTAGAGACTTCGTCCGATCGGCATTGCTCCTATAGAAGTCGAACAAAGCATCGCATTAGCTATTCAAATCGGCTTGACGACCAAATCTAAGTAAAGGACGTAAAGATTGGCAGATATGGGACGATAAATCAATGTAACGGCTCGTAAGAATTTAAATTGCTTGCCCATTTTACTAAGATTTGCTTTTTGTTATGCATATCCAAGGGGTCCGCTTGGTATTCATCTGACAGCTACAACGATTTCAGGGCTGATTGACATAAATTGGTCTCGCAACATTTGAGGCCCACCTTCACCATCTTTCAGACCTGTGGATTTTGAGAGCCGAATCCTATCAAAACACCTCCACAGCTGATGGGCTCTCAACCCTGCACGTGGCTCTTTCTTCACTCTAGAAGCTAATTTGGCCGAGAGCTTTGGAGAATAGACGTCATATAGCTATTCGGCAGAGAAAAGATAGGTCTGACAGCATCTTTGGAGCAGCAGACCCACAGCCGGATGCAGGCGAAACGCTTTTTTGATCACGGCATCGAATACGGCCCTCGATAGGCTAATTCAGCTCATCATTCACTTTCCTCAAACATCTGGGAGTATTCGGTGGGTACTATAGTATTGCTTGGAGAGAAATGGCTGTGGGTTTGAAGTCGGTATTCATTTTGCTGATCGTGTATGGAAAGACCCGGTAGTGTATAGACATGAGCCGGTCAAAGTACCCAGAAATCAACTTGAGTCCACCAAAGCGAAAAAGGCAAAAACGAAGCAAAGAAGTAATCTAGCCATGGATAGCAATAGCAAGTCAGAGCTATATGAACATGACGTATATCTTGCTAACACAAAAAACTCGCTATTCAATTCTCAAAGATTCGTAGCGTATTGGGTATTCGTCTCATGGATAAAATCGACGCTGAATCCTTTGTCCGCTCCTTTGGAGACCCACTCTGCTCATAATTGGGAGGTCCATCGATTAGGATAAAGGGGTTCTCAGTATAGGCATCAGCAAGACCATATATTGAGACCAGCATTACCTTTCGATAGTATGGACGATTTGTACTCGGGTTTAGTGGATAACTCCTTCACACCTTGCTTCGATTTATCTGTAAGCGCGACCCCACGAGCCTTCTGACAACACCAACACTCAGTGGTACAGTGCCCAGCTCCAAATTGGCGTGTAGGTCCAAGCTCACGGCCTTGGCAGCATCCACAGTCTCGGCCGCAACATCCACCTTTATCAGCACAGTCCTTCAAGAGCGTTTTATGTAGGTACCATTGGGGATGTGACCGCCATAGGTTCAAACCTCTTGTTAGCATTCCAGAATGAAAGTTGTCAAGGAATCGACCCCTCTTTTGATCCGTCATGAAATATTCCTCTCTAAGATCCAGGAGCTCTTTCTCTATCTTATGTGATCTATCTGAGGGGGCTGGCACTTCCTTGATCTCTGCTGATAATGAGACCTCTCTCTGAGCAATTTCTCGTAATCGGCGTTCTGCTCGAAGGAATTCGGGTATCGGATGGCGATATGCGTAGCAAGAGGTCTTCTTGGCACGATATTCTTGTAACGTATATATATCGCCCCTTTCCTCATATCTTCTCTCCCGTTTGTTCCCGTCGGGAGATTTTGCCATTTTGGATGTAAACCAAAGAATATTGATTGATATGGCACCAAGGATCCCCGTACAAGAGCACCGATATAAATGCTGCAAGGAAAAGAAGTAGGTGCTCATACCTATGTAATATAGATCTCATTTTTTTCTCTACCCAATTCCATTTCCACCTAGAGAGCGGAGACCGGAAAAGCAGCAAACTTCAATATTCCTCCAGTCTATCTAGCCGATAGATCCATGAATGGGATATTCCTTTCTTGACTACGTGAGGGTTTTCAATCTTGGCAAGCTTCCAGAATCCATAGCACTCTTCATACCAACGCTTATGTCATGTTTTACCAAATTTTACCTAGCTCAAAATCAATACAATAACAATCACAAACAGTAAAGTTGACCATGCATCTTTGTGCGCTAGATTTCAGCGTATATTTTCTTAAAACTTATGTAAATTTCCTAGGTTGTCAGAGCCTATCATATTTCATGTCCCTGATATTTTTCAGGATCACTGATATAATGGAACATTTCCAAAGCGCGAAGACTTCATAGAATCAGTTGGGGTGGGATACCGTCATTTGACGTTCATTGCTTTCCCTTTATGGCCTTGGCATCATTCAATTGTTGTTTACTTTCCCCCTACGCGTCATCTTAATTGACTTTGAATTATCTTCACTGGGCTCCCGAGACCTCATAATTTTTGAGAGTATATTGATGATATACTCTGCTGTCATACAAGATACACCCATAGGTAATTGACTTGGTAGAGAGCTACATGGCTTTTCTGCGTGTACTTTGATTCCAAATGCCAGGATGTTTCGGGTTCTTTGGAGACTCGTCCACCATCGCCTTTATCAAGCAGTTGCAGGACACAGTTCCATCAAGGACACCAAAACCCCCACAGGAGCCTTCCCACCAAAATTTACGTCAAACTGTCAATCAAGGAAGCTCAAGAGCCCTTGTAGACGTCGCTGACTCGCGATTTGCTTCCACCACGCCACTTGGCAGACCACCTGGTTGGCTGCTATTTTAGCAGAATTCATAGTCTGTACCCGTTTGTGCATAAAGTGGCTTTTCTCACCGCGTACGAATCACAGTGGATAAGTCATGTATGCCCCTAGGAGCGACTACATGGCGCGGTAGCCAACATTGGCTAGAGCTACTTTGGCGGCTGGGGGCCAAAATCCCAAAATCTATGAAATACCAACTTTGGGACAACTGGAAAGAGAACAACCATATAATTTTCCCACAAACATCCCGGGATGCTTTCAAATCTCCTTCCTTACACCTCAATCTATATCGTCAATCGATTAGAGCGGTACTAGTCGCAGAAAAGGATTCGATGCATTCCCACGCAACACCATGAACGACATTTTCTTCAATCCCTTTGTACTTTTACAATTTGACGTGGGTTCAACGGTCTCACATACCGGGAATGGCATTGAGATCCTAAGGGCATCAGAGAAAACATGAATGTATGGGAGGTCAGTAAGGGTCATTCGACCCGACGGTACGAGCCTTCTGGGACTAATTCTATGAGCAGCGAATGCTGTCGGCGTCACTAAGCTTAGGATGAATGTGACATCACGCCTGTTATGATAATGCTAGACTCACGTGCCTTGCTTTCACTTGCTTGAAAGCTTCGCTGGCCAACTCTTCGATGGTGGACACTCAAATCACTTCGGACCCTTCCCAAATGAGAGTGGCTCTGGAGTACTAATCATTACCATATGATCTCGTGCGGATCTCAAAGCTTGAATAGGCGCGCTTGCAGAGCTCAGCCCCCAAGAAGACTGGCTGCCTCCTCAGCCTGCACAGGCTCACGCCTTCACATTCTTCGGTGGGCCGCTTCCGTCTGGCCACCCGCTTGGTCATTATGCGACATTCTAAAGCAAGCCATGGCGTCTCGATCATCCGCGGTCCAAATGCATTGAAAATCCAGGGAAAATATTAACACCCGGCTCAGAGAGCTGCGCCATGTAGTATGATCGCATGCAAGACTTGGTCGAGGCTAAAAGTCTTGACTTTATAGCGTAAGACTAACCACTGTAAGGACATGGAGTCTCTACATTTAACTTTTGCTTTTCGGCCATTCTTTGTTTCAAATACCAGGCATGAACTACTCCTTCTATTGCAAACCCCCCCGGTCAGGGAAGGTTATATGTCTATTTATACGAATGAATTCCTCGAGGCTTTGGTGGTGCACTAGCCAAGGATCTAAAGGGGTTTAAACTCCGCAAATATTGTGATCCGCCAATCACTCGCAAACATGACCGCGTGTCTGACAGAACCTGGCCGCTTTATCTTAGTCACTAATAATGATGGTTTTCCACAAGCCAAGTGATCCTGGTCAACATTCCCGTATGATACCATAAATGAGTGGATCAACAAGGCGAATCCTCGGGAAATTGCTACCCGTGGATCGTGGAGCAGCGCCGATCTGATCAGTTTCTGGCTCAGTGCCAGGACACTATAAAACCCCACCTTCATTTGGTTTGTTAATCTGCAAAAAGTGGATCATTGTTTGCTGACATCACTTGAGTCAAAAAGTCCAAGCTCTTCTCAATTTAGGCTTGAATAAGCTCGCGGGTTCCCCCTGAAGAAATTCCCCGAGACTCTTCTATATCCCTTAGCCAGAAAGCCAGACGCATAATGACTACCTCTCTCTCTCACGCGGCCTTCGCGGCCAGCACCTCTATCCCATCTGCATTCACCGTCTATGACAATGCCTTCTATAGCATCCTCGGCTCAGCCCCGAAGCTGGAGATCATTTTGGAAAACAATGACTTCCCCTTCGCCCACGAAGCAAGCGTCTATGTCCCAACAACAGATGAACTGTTCATGTCTAGCAACAGGTTCACTGATCCAGTCACCAATGAAACTACTATCGTGATCTCAAAGGTTAACGTGACCGCAAACCCCGTCACCTCTGAGATCCTCAACTCGACCGTCCCCATGCCCAATGGCGGCGTAAATCACGACGGTGGCATCCTTTGGACTGGCCAGGGCACTTTGAACACCACAGGTGGTCTATGGCAGATGTCCGCGCAGTCGCCAAACAAGGCCGAGTTCATAGTGGGAGGCTTCTATGGCCGCCAGTTCAACTCCCTCAACGACGTTGTTGTCGCCAATGACGGCTCCTTCTGGTTCACGGATCCTATCTATGGTTATATTCAGGGTGTCCGGCCGAAGCCCAAGCTCCCAGCTCAGGTGTACCGGTATGATCCTGCTACCAAGGCTGTGCGCGTTGTTGCGGATGGGTTCGGTCGGCCCAATGGAATTTCTTTCTCGCCTGATGAGAAGACCATGTATATTTCCGATACTGCCGAGACAATTGGTGATGGAACTACCGATGCGCTGAAGCCTGCCACTATGTAAGTTGAGTCGTCAAATGATTCCTCATTGTGCATGACAGGGATTTGATGGAGAATTTTGACTAATCTTGTCTAGCTACGCTTTCGATCTGTCCACTATCAACGGACAGCCCTTCCTGACTAACCGCCGGGTCTTTGCCATGCCTGGTGATGGTATTCCTGATGGCCTCAAGGTCGACCAGCACGGTAATGTGTACGCTGGCTGCGGTGACGGTGTCTATGTCTGGTCGTCTGGTGGTGTCTTGCTGGGCAAGATTCTGATTGAGGACGGTACTTCGAACTTCTCTTTTGGCAAGAAGGGGCAGATGTACATTCTCAACGAGAATAAGGTCTACCGCGCGCAGCTAAACAGCACTCTGCGCAGCACTCTCTGGAAGAACTAAAGAAGCCCGAAAATGTGTAGATGAATGACTATGTGACGTACGATAAATTTGTGAGAGCTTTGCTACTCTGCTCGCTTCCCTTATAGAGGCTATGTATTGTGCTATTGTTACATGCTCTACTGCTTATAATCCTCTATATCATTCGCGCCAAGCAGCTTCCATCTTTATACTATTACGATTCATCCATCTTTGTTTCATTTCAATACGCCTTTCTTCAGACTTCCATTAAGCACTAGCATCTACAGGGCGAGAGCTAGTTCTCAACCAACAGTGGGAACTTTTAAAATCTCAAATCATACCAGAAGGGGTCAAAGAAGGTCTGCTCGTCGAAAGCCAATTCACGGAGGAGGTTCTCCGGAAACGGCATTTGCCCTATGCTATGCGCTGCTATGTCAGGTTGTTCGTGAGGGTTTTGCTGCTGCCCAACTTGTCCTGTTTCTCGAATTAGCCCGCCATCAGTTAATGCTGAGGATGGATCTTCTCTTACCCGAAGGGGCCGCCAACGACTTTGATCGAACCGTCCCCATGCTATCGGCACATCGTTCTGCTACTATGCTGTAGGTTTTCAGGTGCTCAAGGGCTGCCTGGCATTTATTCCAAGATATCTCTAATGTTTCACGGGTCACGATGTTGACCGTAGATGTATCAAGCTCAGCAAGCAGCGTGACCGACCCAGCCGTGAATAAGTCTATGTTAAAGCAAGCCTGCGAAGTAAGAAAGACGTCTATGAACTGAGTTGTCTGAATTGTCTTTGGATGCCTTTGCAGCGTTATCGTATAGTGTATTTAACGTCGTTCGAAGAAGGTCATACAACTTCAGAGTCGCAATGAACCACTCGACGCGAGAGAACAGCCCCGGAGCCTGTACACATATTGAGGATTCCACGACTAGGTGCTCGTCATCAATAGATTGTGGTAGAGGTGTGGAGGATTATGCGATATCATGACCGGACGACCAAGAATGGTGCTTATTGCCCTGAGAATCATGTCAGCCAAGTTTTCAGATATATGGTATGTGCGTTCTCTTACAAGTCCAGCATCACACAGCCATGCCATACTCTTCTCCGAACCTGGAACTCGGCAAATGACCGGTGCATATATCCCGCATCGGAATGTAATCCAATCCCTGAGCTAGTCTGCAGGCTGTCCCAATAACATGTCAGCATCAGTTGGGGGTACGAGGGCCTTGAAGATAGTGTGCCATCAAAAGACCAATCTGAGTTAGGGCAAGATCACCAGCTTCGAGATAGTCTACATCTAAAGCTGGTTTGCTTTTGTGGAAGATAGCTTCGGATGTGGCCTCACGTTCAACCTGAGTTATATCAGAGAACTGGCATGCTAAAGCAAAGGCAACGTTCAGCCCATAGTAAAAGGTTGTGCGACTCTCACTGGAATCACCGAGACCCAGTCCACGGGTTGATCGTACACTGGATGGGGTTCCGTCTTGACTTTTGGGCTTTTTACCAGTTATTACTAGTAGCTATAGGTGAGATTTAGATATAGCTCGGTCACGTAAAAGTAGGAAAAATCATGTGACATGACCTGAGGGTGATTTGTTAAAAAAAAAAAAAAAAAAAAAAAAGGAGAAATACCTTCGTAGGTGAGGAAACATGAAAGTTATTGGAGGGATCTTTGCCCAGGGACGAATCATTCATGTACTTGAGGCTTTGAAACCTCAGGTTGAAGTTACCTCTGACCCAGTGTAGAAATCCTGTGGATGCTCTAATCACAAGAAATCACTGGCACAATCCTCGAAAGAGCGAAGGATATCTCTACTTGTTGATTGATTAAACCCTATTGGATTTCATCTTTGCATTGAGTGTGCATTAATTGGTACATATAGGTAGGTGCCTAGGTAGGTGCTTAGGCAGGTAGTACATGTACTCTCGAGAAACGGCTCATCAAATGGGTATTACCGCGGATGTCATTGACAACTACAATGGCAATTGGAGAACCTGAGGCTAGGGGAGAGAATGAAATAAGAATGGTGACATTGAAGCCTGAGGTTAGGGTGATAAGAAAATCGATATCTCCACGGGTACTTTCCCCTCATCAAGGCCGCGTAGCCCGCGGAAATCAGTTGTTCCGCTCTGCCCCACACCCATGCCACTTTCCAATAATGGATCAGTCACCGCGGTACATCAATCACAGTCATAGTACAAATTCGTGGACATAGGCTCAACCCCTGTCTTTTTCACTGGTTCTGGGTCTGTTTCACCCATCCCAGGAACAATGGCGCCCCTGGTAACACTGGCTACCTGCGCGCTGAACCAGTGGAGTCTGGACTTCGAGGGAAATTTGAGGCGCATCAAACAGAGTATCATCAAAGCCAAGGAAGCCGGTGCAACTCTGCGTGTCGGCCCCGAGCTCGAAATTCCGGGATATGGTAAACCTCTCCGATGGTCATAATCAAGCTCTCATATCATGCTCACCTTGAACACTAGGCTGCTTGGACCACTTCCTTGAGACGGAAGTATATGAGCACTCGTGGGACTCTTTGTACTCCATCTTGACTGATGAGTCACTACACGGAATCATCATCGATGTTGGCTTGCCTCTGCTTCACCGGAACTGCAGATACAATGCACGTGCTATCGTTCTGGATGGCAAGATCTTGTGTCTGCGTCCAAAACTGTATCTCGCCAACGATGGTAACTTCCGTGAGATGCGGTTCTTTACCCCGTGGAACAGACCTAGACACGTGGAGCAGTACTATCTTCCACCGATGATCCAGAAGCATCAAGGAGCTCGCCATGTTCCCATTGGTGATGTGGTTCTCTCCACAATCGACACCTGTCTGGCGGCGGAGACCTGTGAAGAGTTATTCACACCTAACAGCCCCCATATTAATATGTATGTTTAAATGGCATTGATGTTAAGGCTTGAAGCTGATATAGTGATTATAGGGGACTGAATGGGGTGGAGATCTTCACCAACAGTAGTGGAAGCCACCACTCACTTCGCAAGCTGGATGAACGAATTGCCCTCATTCAAGAAGCCACTCGTAAGAATGGCGGTGTCTACCTTTACTCCAACCAACTTGGATGCGATGGAGATCGGCTTTACTATGATGGTTGCGCGATGATCTTTGTCAACGGTGACATTGTGGGCCAATCAAGCCAGTTCTCGCTGAATGAGGTTGAAGTCGTTGTGGCGACAGTCGACCTTGAGAAAGTACGAGCTTATAGATTTGCCCCATCCCGTGGCTTACAGGCAGTGGCCGCACCAGAATATCAGCGGATCGAGGTTGACTACTCCCTTTCTCATGACAATCTGGACCTCGAGATCGATCTGCGGCCTACTGCCGCACGGCCGGCACGCTACCATCTCCCTGAAGAGGAGATTGCCCTAGGACCTGCCTGCTGGCTCTGGGATTACCTCCGGCGATCCAAGGCCGCAGGTTTCTTTGTGCCATTGTCCGGAGGAATTGACAGCTGTGCCACTGCGACAATTGTCTACTCGATGTGTCGACTAGTCATTGCCGCAATCAAAGAGGGGAATGCGCAGGTCATCACCGATGTTAAGCGGATTGCCGCCTTCTCGTCGAATCTCCCCGAGACGGCAGAAGAACTGTGCAATCAAATCTTCTGCACTTGCTACATGGGAATGGAGAACCAAAGTAGCAAAGAAACCCGGGACCGTTCGAAGGCCCTTTCTGAGCGGATCGGGTCGTATCACACGGATGTCAACATTGACAGCATGTTCAACTCTACAAAGAACATCCTCACTCAGGCCACAGGCTTTGAGCCGAATTTCAAGGGTTGGTCGGCTGCTTTCGCCCGGATGCTCACATGCTAACCCATCTCACCCAGTTCACGGAGGATCGAACACGTCGAATCTCGCTCTTCAGAATATCCAGGCACGGTCTAGAATGGTGCTCGCCTACTACTTCGCCCAGGAGCTATGTGAAGTCCGTAACCGTCCCGGTGGCGGCTCTCTTTTGGTCCTGGGAAGTTCCAACGTGGATGAATGTCTTCGCGGATGTAAGTGTGCCCATCCGTAACCGCACTAAAGCATACTAATACCGGGGCAGATCTGACTAAATACGACTGTTCGTCCGCTGACATCAACCCCATTGGCTCGATCAGTAAAGTGGATCTCAAACGGTTCATCGGCTGGGCGTCCAAGGACTTTGAAATGCCCATTCTCTTGGACTTCCTGGATGCTATTCCTACGGCCGAGCTGGAGCCGATTACGGCGAATTACGTGCAAAGCGATGAGGTCGACATGCAGATGACCTATGATGAACTCTCGCGTTTCGGAAAATTGAGGAAAGTGGACCACCTTGGGCCCTATGGAATGTTTCTTCGTCTGCTGGACGAGTGGGGTGGCGAGGGGAAACTTAGCCCCCGTGAGATCGCGCATAAGGTGAAACTGTTCTTCCACTTCTATCAGATCAACCGCCACAAGCAGACCGTTGCCACCCCGGCTTACCATGCGGAGAGCTATAGCCCCGATGATCATCGATTTGATCTTCGGCCGTTTGTCTATCCCCCTGGATTTGAGAGCTGGTCATTCAGGAAAATTGATGAGCGGGTGGATGCTTTAGAGAAGCGGAAGAAGAGACAGGAAGCATAGGTATCGAGTGAATGACCTCGGGAGACATATGGCCTGTAAGTTTAGATAGCTATAGATAAGATTCTCCAAGAACCTTGGAAGTTGACACCCGTTTGTTTTCCCCAAATATACTTTGTGCCGCAGTGGAGACCTACCGAGGTGGATGCCAAGAAATCCCACCAGGGTTTGCAGGATATGTACTCCGTATTAACATTCCACATGGTTTGGCGTTTCAGATTGTTTAGTCAGTGATTCTTACGCCCGAAAATAAGAATTTTCTGGAAGAAGGTTGAGTGGGCAACAGGGGATCAAGGCAATATATTAAGCGGCAAGGGTGATGAGTGAGATGACGAAGCTTTTGGCGGGGACCATTTACCCGAGTGGATAGTATTGAAGAAAAGACGTCAATCGGCTCCAAATCTTGGTAAATGTTGGTTAGAGGATCCATAGACATCTTGGGATTATTTTTCCAACATTCGAGAAGATCAGAAAGAATGGACGTCTTCCAGGGGCCCTTTGACTGCTAATCATCGCAAGTGTCCACTCCCTCCCGTGTCCAGAAAATCTAGATCCTCGGGACTCAACGCCCAAATCTCTGATTCCCGGACTATTTGGTGACTTGTGATAACTCCTGCAGGGTAATTTCCCTGAGAAAAGAAATTAACGGAGATTGGTTCTGATATATCAGAATTATACAGCCCCGCGTCATCGTGCCCCAACACACACCTCCCAGCCACCGACTCCTTTTCCACCTCCTCCACGTGTGAATTGATGTTCATTGGCCAGCGTCACTTGTAACTGGGCCCCCTCTTCCCCTGGTCTTGCATTGATTCTCTCCATTCTTTTGACATTCCATTTTGGAGAGAACCGTTACAAGACAAAAGAGTTGAAGGAAACCCTCAACCAGGTTTGCTGATACTGTGGTACTTCCCACCGTTCGGCGACTGATCCTCTGCGAATTGGTTGGAAAATTCTCCTGACCCCTCGGCCCAATCTCAATCGGTGTCTCGTGTAGAGAGACACACGTCGCCCATCATGAGTGACGGGTTCTCATTGAAATTCCGTCGCCCTTCAAGCAAGCTGCAGAAGGAATCCCCTAGCCCTAGCTTCAGTTCACGCATTCTTCGGAGTCATCAAAGCGCAACTTCCTTGAAACGTCATCCCTCCGCCCCCGTTTACCCGCGCTCCTCTTCCAACAGCAGCCGCGAGCATACCCGCACTCGATCGAACGCTGCTGCTGTCTATGGTTCGTCTTCGTCGTCGCTTGAGCAGCATAGTGACGGCCCCTCACCGGTGCAAACCGACCATTCGTTTTTCCCCAACTACAGCTCCCGCGCCCGCCAGAATCGTTTCTCCTACGATCAGCACAATTCGGATGAATTAACGACAACCCCCTTCGAGACCCGGGGCATGCTTAGTGCCTTGGATGAGAATAGCGCGGAAACAACTGACTCCTTGGCTCCACCTCATAATCATCCACCCTTGCACTCCCAGCAGTCCAGTCCGATCAGCCCAGACCCACGAAACCGCTCCTTCCTCCGACAATCCGCGAGTTTCACCACCTTGCCCACCCGGATGGATCCCTTCGCACATCGAGAGACCGAGCGGCCTGCAAACTCCAAGCGCCATTCCGACGAGGGGAGTGGCCACACTCGGGGCGGGCGAAGCAAGAAGGCTAGCTTCTCCAGTTTCGTGAATAGCATGCTAGGCTCGCCCCGCAACATCAAGATCTCGTCCCCGGAGAACCCGGTCCACGTCACCCATGTGGGATATGATAATCAGACTGGCCAGTTCACGGGTTTACCCAAAGAGTGGCAGCGACTACTACAGGAGAATGGTATCTCGAAGAAGGAGCAAGAAGAACACCCGCAGACCATGATGGACATCATGCGATTCTACGAGAAAAATACCCGCGGCGATGACGATGAGGTGTGGCACAAGTTCGACAATGCACATGGGAAGGACAACGGGCGACCGCCCTCTCCGCCGGGAAGCCCTCGTTTCCCCCAAAATCATGAAGGTAGCTTTGAGAACCCCCGGTCGCCGCCCCCCGTGCCGAAGGGACCTCCAGGAGGAGCGCCGCCCCCCGCATCATTGACGTCCGCTGCGGTCTCCCCGCCATTGGGCAGCCTCATTCCGCATCGAGCCCCTCCGAAGCCTCCCGGCATGACACCTGCGCGGCCCCCGCCTCAGCCTCCTACTCCACATGGAGCGGCTCCCCAGCGATTGCCAGACGCCTATGGAATGGGGACACCACCCATCCCCGAAACAGCACCGCTGCCGACCGACCCACGGGGTCACTCTGGTTCTCGCATTGGCACTCAGACACAGGAATCCAATAAGGTGGCTTCTCCGACCCAATACCAACGGCAGCAAGAGCAAGTCATGGCGGCTGCTCAGGAAGCGATCGCATCCAAAAAGCTGGATCGAAGCCCCAGCCATCGCCAGCCGCCCCCGGCACCTCAACTGGCGCCAATTGCAACGAATGTCCCCCAAAGCTCTGCGGAACCCACTTCTGCACCGGCCTCTCGAGCTCCCCCAGCAGCTCGGCCTCGTCAACAAAAGCGCCAGAGCAACGTTATGGATGTGCGCCAACGCCTATTGACAATTTGTCACCCTGGCGATCCTACTCAAATCTATTACAACCTCAACAAGGTTGGACAAGGTGCTTCGGGTGGTGTGTACACTGCCTATGAGAATGGGAACAATAATTGTGTGGCCATTAAGCAGATGAATCTCGATCTTCAGCCCAAGAAGGACTTGATTATCAATGAGATTCTCGTGATGAAGGACAGCAAGCACAGGAACATTGTAAATTTCCTCGAGAGCTACCTTCATGGGCTGGACTTGTGGGTAGTCATGGAGTATATGGAAGGTGGTAGTCTTACAGATGTGGTCACCTACAACATTATGAGTGAGGGCCAGATTGCAGCAGTATGCCGAGAGGTAGGCCTTAATTTCTCATTCACTCCATATTTTCTATAAGCAAGAATGCTAACAATTTCGAAACAGACCTTGAGCGGACTCCAACATCTGCATTCGAAAGGCGTCATTCACCGCGACATCAAGTCTGATAATATCCTTCTCTCGCTAGAGGGTAACATCAAGCTGAGTAAGTTTCGATATTTTGATCCCTTTATACAGGCATTCCGAAGCTAATTATTCCCAGCTGATTTTGGCTTTTGTGCGCAAATCAACGACTCACAAAACAAGCGCAATACCATGGTTGGCACACCTTACTGGATGGCCCCTGAAGTGGTCACCCGTAAGGAATATGGTCGCAAGGTCGATATTTGGAGTTTGGGCATCATGGCCATTGAGATGATCGAGGGCGAGCCTCCGTATCTTACCGAGTCCCCTCTGCGTGCGCTCTACCTGATCGCCACAAATGGAACTCCGACTATCAAAGATGAACACAGCCTCTCAACAACCTTCCGTGACTTCCTGCATCTCGCTCTCAAGGTAGACCCTGAGAAGCGAGCGTCTGCCCACGATCTTCTCAAGGTATGGGAAACCCCTCCACCCCATTCATGTTGGACAATCATTGACTTTTTTTTTAGCATCCCTTCATGTCCGTCTGCTCGCCACTTACGCATCTGGCTCCTTTGGTGAAGGCTGCTCGTATCAGCCGTGCCCAGGAGAAAGCGCAGAAGGGCGGTGCCTAGATGGCCGGCCTCTCATTCTCATTATGCCTTTGTTTTCTCTTATACCACTCTTTACGTCTCGTTCAGATACCCCCATCACTCCCGATGATTCTTCTAGATCCTGGCATGCCGAGGCCCTAATCCGCATGGCAGTCCCCGTTTGTGTACCGATTTTGTTAACCATTTTATTTCTTGATGAACATCTCTTTGTGATGAAAAATGATCTGATCTCGCAAGCCTTGTTTTGACCACGATCTGTCTTCTCTGTTGGTTTACCTTTATCTCTGTCGTTCTCTCGGGATGTCTTGTGTAGCCCCATCTTAATCCTACCACTCCACCCTGTTTTGAAATTGGTCGTATGTGGTGTTTCGGTGCGACTTCGAGCTGTCTACTCATTTTACTTGTTTGTCGACCTCGCGAAACTTACAATGCGATTCTCGAATCGTATTCGGCGTTTGGATTCCAAAGAGACCTTACTTGATTTGTGTCTTATCACACTCATCCTATTTTTTTCGCATCTCTTCTAATACATTGTACTACTCTGGTTCGTGTTGGACGGCTATGTTCATAAAACTGTGCTCAAGTGAAAACTAGATTATATGATACACAAGCTGCTAGACCTCGAAAAATACATATCTTATCATTATGTGGCTGTAACTCTACAATCATGGATCCAGTGGGGTGTCTATATTCAGCCCTAGGTGAAGGAGCAAATCAGATCAACCAAAATGCCGCAGCCTATACTAACTGGCACTTATCGTCACTCCCTTCAAGGCTGCGCAGCAGTCAATTCTGGAGAAAACAGTCCATCAAAAAGGCAAGATAGTAGGGGAGGGTTCTTCTTTCAAGGCAGACATGATTATATCTCCAGCCTAAGCTAATAACGACTCTCAAAGCCGAGATACGCATCGAATGGAGCTCCCCCGTCCCGCCGTCGTCATTGCTGACTCAACACCACTTCCGCCCAGACACAACATTGGCACCTAGAGACCAACTCTCTTCTGCTCATCGATCGTGATACTGCTCGAGTGTGAGCTGCGACCTACTGGGCTCTCTCAATTTACGATCCCCTCTCTCCCACTATACCTCACTTCGACAGTGTCGCCTTGACCTCAGCCCAGCTCGCGCTTGGAACATCTCAGCCCGCTCCCCGCATTGAACGCCCAACTACCCATCGCTGCGGACTGCATAGCTAACAATCCATTGCCGCCACTTCGACCAACGCGCTTTCCGCCCTCCAAGCTTACTCGAATATATTCACTAGTTGGTATCCCAGGACAGGTCCGACTAAGCCGACTGCGACAGCGCCGAGAAACGGTGCCCGACTTCCCGATCACCCTACAATACTGTGATTATTTGATCTTTCTGCACCCACAAAATTGGCAATGTTTCGGGCTCAGCAGAATGCTTTCGATGACGCGGTCGGTAAGTTCTTAGCCATCCCGTATCTTGGGACTACTCATGCACCTATTTGGGTACCATGGAAGCCTGCTGGGACATGAGACCATAAGCCCTGCTCGGCGACGATGGATATCTGACCTAAGGGATTACTTTTATAGCCAAGGCGACCGACGAGAACCTAACGTCCGAGAACTGGGAATACATTCTGGTGCGTCTCTTCGAGCGACAAGCTTCCCGCATTGAGATTCAGTAGTTCAGGACATTAGAAGCTGATTTGATGTTATTTTGGAATGTAGGATGTCTGCGACAAGGTTGCTGCCGAGGAATCGGGGTATGTGGTCTATGAAATCCCTTCAGCTACAATTGCGCATGGTGGGAGTGTGTGCTAACTCATGTCGGTTGTATAGCGCAAAAGAGGCGGTTGCTGCCATGATCAAGAGAATGGCTCACAGAAATGCCAATGTGCAACTTTATACTCTTGAGGTATGTAAAATATTTTTCTGTGCCCTTGTGGTGCAATGGGTCGCTTGGTGTCTGTCTTTCTAACAATATTTCTTTTTAGCTCGGTAATTCGCTGTCACAGAACTGTGGCCCTAAGATTCATCGCGAGTTGGCATCGAGAAGCTTTACTGATGCGCTCTTGCGCCTAGCAAGTGATCGCGTAAGCAGACTCATTATGCGCATCGTGGGTAATTTGAATCGCTGATTACTAGAACTTTCTCTATAGAATACGCATCAACAAGTCAAGTCCAAGATTTTGGAGCGGATGGAAGAATGGACTGAGATGTTTGCATCTAACCCAGACTTTGGGATCATGGAGCAAGCATACATGAAGCTAAAGACCTCAAGTGAGTATTCTCTATTTCGATATGACTCGTTACACGTTACTAACACTTTACAGACCCTAACCTTCAGCCCCCGTCGAAGCCGGTGAAGAGCGCGATTACGGATATTGACCGACAGAAAGAAGATGAGGAATTACAAATGGCCTTGGCTCTCTCTGTCAAGGATAAGGCTCCCCCAATTCCCACCGCTCAAGCTGGGCCATCTGCTGCGGCTGCGGCTGCTGTATCGAGGCCCGAAACCTCTTCGCCTGCAGCTGAGTTGCCTGCTGCTGCGTCCGGGCCTGTGCCATCAGGTACATCGGCTGCCACTGTTTCGCGAGTCCGAGCCTTGTTCGATTTCCAGCCCTCAGAGTCTGGAGAGCTTCAGTTCCGCAAGGGCGATGTCATTGCTGTCTTGGAATCAGTTTACAAGGATTGGTGGAAGGGTTCTTTGAGGGGTCAGACGGGAATTTTCCCTCTCAATTATGTCGAAAAGCTTTCAGATCCCACTGTTGAGGAGTTGCAGCGCGAGGTGCAAATGGAGGCCGATGTTTTTGGCCAGATCAAGAACGTTGAGAAGCTTCTGACCCTGCTGAGTACTCGAAGCTCCGATCTTAATGTGCAGGAGAACGAAGAGATTACCAACCTTTATCATTCCACTGTTGCTATTCGCCCGAAGCTGATTGAGCTGATTGGGAAATACTCGCAGAAGAAAGGTCAGTACACATTCATTTCATATGAAAAAGTATCCTTGCTCATGATTGTCCAGATGAATTTACCCAGCTTAATGAGAAGTTCATTAAAGCCCGTCGTGACTACGAGTCTTTGCTAGAGGCGTCCATGGCTCATCCGGCACAACCTTATGCCCCACGACCTGGTCAGCCACAGTATGGCTATCCTGCTGGCACCCCTGCTGGATACCCTCCTCAAGCAGACCAACGATACTTTAGCCCCCAGCCTCAAGGTTTGTCCAGTTCTTAGCGGCTCGCTGTTTGAGAGTTCAGCAGTTTAACTTTTTTTTCCTATAGACACCCAACCTCAACAGGCCCAGCCAAATGCATACTATGGTGCAGAGCAGGCAATGCCTTACCGCCCTGCATCTCATTCACCCGATCCTCGAGCACAGTTTGCAGGTGGACCTCAGCAACAGCCAGTGCAACAGGCACCTGCATCTGACGCTTATCCACCCGCTAGCCACCGCCCTCAATCTACATACGACCACCCACAAGAATTGGGCACCTCTGTTTATGATTCTCCCGTGGAACATCCTGCTGGCCACCGCCCAAGTTACCCTCTCAGTGGCCAAGCACCACCAGCCGGCCATCAGCATTTCCAGCAGCAACAACCACAGGGGCAGGAATACTCGGCCCCCGGCTACTCGGGCGAAGAGGCTCAGCAACCCCCTGCCTCTCAATACCCACCGCAGCAAGCATCGCAACAACCTCCATATCCCAATTCCCCGGCCGCTCATCAAGCTCCCTCTCACCAACCTCCTCCAGTCCCCGGGTCTGCACAGCCGCCCTCACAATACACTGCCTTCAACCCCACTCCTTCGGCTCCTGCCGGTGGTGCAGAATACCAGGCATATCAGCCTGCACAGGGAGGTGTCTCCCCCTCAAACCCTGCTACATTCTACAGATAATTCCCTGGGTTTTGTATTCGATCGACTGGTTGTGAATATTAAACTAAGTGGCATTATTCTTTTTCTGTACTGGGTTTTAGTTGTTGCCTCATTTTTTGCTAAGCCTTCTGTGTCTACCGTGTATTTAGCCAATCGTTCACCGCTACTTCAAGTTGTAGTCTCATGATGTTGTCAGTAAATAGTTAAGTAGCTGGGTACCTACCTACCTTTGCCTATCATACGTCGGGCCATTCCAATATAAGCTATTTTATTAATTTGCCTACATCCTAAGGACACTTCGAAGGTTTGCTTGTGGGCAGGTTGATGGTCTTGGGCATCCCGATCTTCCACCTGGACAACTTACAAGGTTAGAATGTCCATGGACTGCAGACGTCGAATATCTAAGCAAATATATGTATGCCGAATCACGGGTGCATCACAAGCTTCCGTGATATTCAAATTGCACGATACCCGATTTGAATACACAAAGTCAGTAGGATGACACCTAGGCCCTATTTTCAAGATTTCTAGTGAAACCCATTCTCTTTATGTTGAACATCGTCTTCACCTTGACAAGTTACTTCCAATGTGTTATCGGGCAAAATCGCCACGTGACAAAATAGACACCTTAGTCCCGCAACAATCTCCAGGCGGATGACAACAAGAACATCGCACTTGACCAGCTTGACCCTCGACTTGCATTGGCATAGGCTAGGGCAGCATTATATATCATCATCTTAGGTCCGAACGTCTGACAATAAACCCTAGATACAAAGATCGGGCGAGTCCACCCCTTGGCTGCCCAATAGCTTCCACCTTCCCCGCAGTCGCGTCCTTGCCTCGCAGACGATGCCCGGCCCTGGCGTATTCCCACGAGGGTGAAGGGCACACTTCCTCAACCTATTGGACTCGGCAGCAAATATTCCACAGGGAACGCCATTTCAATAAACGCTATCCGGGGTGCCTGCCGGGGTTAGACCGCCATCATGGAAGCTGATTGGGATGAGCTGTCGCGTATCCCAATGCCACCGCCCAGTCCGCACGGGATGCCCACGAATGCAACAGCGGTGGCATTTGATGATGTTATGGAACTTCTGTGGGCGGGCAATGAATATGTGAGTTGGATTTATAGTGCCGGTACTTCAATTGTTAAAGACAAGAAGAGATTAACTAATGCGCCACTTTTCCTTCTTGTGATAGGGCCGAATCACTTCTTTTTACGGACCCGAACTTCAACGGTATACTTCTGTACGAGCGCACCCGGTTGCGGAGGGCATGGTTCGACAGATCACCTTTCACGAGCGCGGTGTGATCTCGTTATCTTCGAAGAGTGTGCATATGATTACTCGTCGTGGGTTGACACAGTGGCATATTGCCGACGAGGAGATGCTAGACCTACGATGCATGAGTTTTACAGCACAGACAAACCGGATCTTGGTGGCGGGTTGTCAGCGCGTGATGTTTACGATCGACATTGACAAGGGTACTATTGTCGACAAATTGCCTACCGAACACAATTATACTCTCATGAAGAAAAGCCGATATCTCTGTGCGGCTACGGATAATGGCTCTGTCAACGCCCTCAGTCTCTTGGATTTCAGTGTCGTCAAATCTTGGAAGGCCCATGGCACTGCTGTGAATGATATGGATGCGCGAAATGACTTGCTGGTAACCTGTGGTTTCTCGGTTCGCCAGCTTGGATCTTCAATTGTGGATCCTCTAGCCAATGTATATGACCTGAAGACATTGACGCCTTTACCTCCAATTCCGTTCCATGCCGGTGCGGCATATGTACGGATGCACCCGAAACTACACACGACGAGTTTTGTGGCTTCACAGACTGGGCAGCTCCAAGTTGTAGATCTGATGAACCCTAACGCGGTCAATTTAAGACAAGCGAATGTTACATTGATGCTGGGACTCGAGATTTCACCCTCTGGAGAGGCTTTGGCCATTAACGACGCGGAATGCTCTATTCATCTTTGGGGCTCACCAACCAAGATCCACTTCAATGAAATGAGCAAAGAAACAGAGATGCCAGACGTGCCGACCCGGCCACCACCCATTGACTGGTCGCCTGAAACTCCGTTGAACATGATCGGAATGCCATACTACCATGATCGCCTCTTCTCGGCGTGGCCTAGCCACCTTTTGTTTGAGATTGGGAGCCCGCCAGCACAACTCGACCAATCTTTGCTTCCGTATTTGCGTCCAGCGGAGGTTGGTCATGGCGCACCGAATCCCCGGAAGACACGTCGATACCAGATTGAGAACACTCGCGCTTTGGCTACTGCAGAGCCGGCCCTCATTGCACCTAAATTCCTGAGTGAAAAAGCCCGGGATCACGGAAAATCAAAATCTGATGGCTCAATCGCTGATGCGGCCGAGGCACTGGCAGGGGCAAAGATCAATGGAGAAAGTGATGACGATCCCCTGCTCAAATACAGTAACGTCGAGATCAAGTATAGTCGCTTTGGTGTCGACGATTTCGACTTTCAGTAAGAAAAGCCTATCTATTCCCCTCGACAATTGTGCAATTTGCTCACATCAAATACAGATTTTACAACAAGACCAAATTCTCTGGCCTTGAAACACACATCGCAAACTCCTTCACGAACTCCCTCCTTCAGCTTTTCAAGTTCATTCCTTTATTCCGAAACCTTGCCCTCCACCATGCAGCTGGCTCTTGCATCTCTGAATACTGCTTGCTATGTGAATTAGGCTACCTGTTTGACATGTTGGAAAAAGCGAATGGCCAAAATTGCCAAGCGACCAATTTACTGAAACTATTCAGCAGCTTCCGGGAGGCTTCTAACATGGGGTTATTGGAAGAAAACCTTACAAATAAGTCCCTCTCTACAGCGATTCAAGCAGTGAATCGCTTCTTCCTGACTCAGATATCGTGCGACTTCCGCACTGTCCAGCCCAATTCTGAAGAGCTGGACCAGCGTCTCTCGACGTTTGCTTCTGAGTCAATACGGTGCATGTTCTGCCAGAATGAGACTGTTCGCCCAGGAAATTCTCTCGCCAACGAACTTCTCTACCCAAATATGGACATAAAACAGGCGCGACGCAATCCTGCTTTCCGATTCTCTAATATCTTGCGTGCTAGCATTGAACGTGAAACGCAGAATCGCGGATGGTGCAATTACTGCCGACGCTACCAGCAGGTCATGATTCGGAAGACTGTACACCGGATGCCTCTTGTGTTGCTGCTGAATGCAGCGGTCTCGACAAATCCCATATGTCGCCGGCTATGGGCTATCCCTGGATGGTTGCCCGATGCAGTGGGTGTCATCATCGACAATGGTCAAGTGATGTGCTTTGAGGGCGAGGATCTTCGCCTACGAATGCAGAATAATACTCCTGGGCTGGCGGTGTATGATCTTGTCGGCCTTGTCGCAGAGATCGACATTGTAGAACATCAGAAACCGCATTTGGTGTCTTTTGTCAATGTCGCAGTCTCAGAGCAAGAATCCCAAGAGCAAGGCAAATGGCATTTATTCAATGACTTTTTGGTTGCCGAGGTTGACCGTGATGAGGCATTGGGTTTCACGCAGAGCTGGAAGCAACCTTGTGTGCTGGCTTTCCAGGCACGAGACGCCCGTCATGTTGTTGATGATTCGTGGAAGAATGCCCTTGATACCACTTTACTTTTCCGCGGAATGTCATCAAATGGCGGCCATCAAGTTGAGTCTTTCCAAGCCCTTAGCGAGGAAGAAAAGCCAAAGCCTGGTACGCCTGTAGCGCTCGACACCGAGTTTGTCGATCTCGAGAAAGCTGAGATAGACGTTAAGGCCGATGGGTCGCAAGAGATTGTTCGGCCCAACAAGAGTGGTCTTGCTCGAGTCTCTGTTTTGCGTGCGTCCGGTATCCAAGAGGGTGTGCCCTTCATAGATGACTACATCACAATTCGCGAGCCGATTGTCGATTATGTCACACAGTACTCTGGCATCAAACCTGGTGATTTAGATCCACGAACAAGCGAGCATAACCTCGTACCCCTCAAAACCGCCTACAAGAAGCTTTGGCTTCTGCTCAATCTGGGATGTATTTTCGTGGGACATGGTCTGGCCTCTGATTTCCGCAAAATCAACATCCAAGTGCCGAAGTCGCAGACCGTTGACACCCAGTACCTCTTCTTCCACCCCGGCAAGAACCGCCGCCTGAGCCTTCGTTATCTCGCCTGGGCCGTGTTTAAGGAGTATATCCAAGAAGAACCGAACCCCGAAAACATCCAGGGTCATGACTCCATTGAAGATGCACGCATGGCCATGCGTCTATGGAAAAAGTTCCAGGAATACGAGGATGCAGGCGTCGCCAACCAGATGTTGGAAGAAATTTTCCGTGAAGGATCCAAACTTGGTTTCCGCCCTCCTCCCAAGAACGCCACAGCAGCAGTCCTTTCTCGCCCTGGTACCGCTGTCACTATGCAGAATGACAGTGGCCGTAACACACCCTCCACCCCCGATGCTAGTACTACTGCTATACCCGCTGCAACCACCGCCGGGGCCGGCAGTGCTACTGTCAATGCGGCACCTACTAGTGCTCCTAGCACCCCTCGCCAGGCTTTCCGGCGATCAATCGCCCTCACCCCAAGCAATGGCAGCTTTTCTGGACCCGGCGCTGGGGACTTCTTTGGTGGAAGCCCGTTGCGATAGATTTGTCTTTCTCGTTCAACTTGGCGATTTATTTAGCCAACTTCCCGGGTCTTGACGACCCCCATGGCTAGTAGGACAGTGTAGAAGCAGGAGCCTACCTAACTCATGAATACCGAAATACATACGATCTCAATTTATCATTCTCTTTAGAGGAATCTCTGTATCTAGATCTCAAATCCCTCATGGTAAATTGAACGTATGAGAACCTAGGGTTTCATTGACTCAACCCAAGCAACTGTGGGGAATGACGTGGTCCGCATGGCTCCCGCCCAAACAAGACCCTTCTCCCTCCCAAATTATTTCTTGCACCTCCCGTTCTTTGCAACAGAGAGTTGTTTCTCCGAATTACTCGACCTAGCTAGCTATCAGCTGCTATCCATTCATTTCTTTTCTGAATTGTCATACCTTGTCAGAAACTGAGCGACTACCCCACCCCACCCCTCCCCACCAGCTCACAGCCTTCCGAACTTGATCTAAGATCCTCCACCAAGCCCCAATGTCGAGACACCGTGTAAAGAACATCGGATACGATGACGACGACTACTCTGATGACGGGTACGACTCGCCTGACCCTGAAGAACAGGAACACCTGCAGCGGTGTACCCAGGATGTCCTTTCGCAGCTCCGCGCGGGGCAACCGTCGGTGACCGCTTCGAAGGAAGAAGTCCAGGAGGCGCTGTGGCATTACTATAATGATGTAGAAAAGTCGGTCAACTATCTACGAGGTTTGTCATCCCATCTTTCTCTACTGATCATTATCTCCCGAAACTTTATGCCGCAAGCTTGTTCAATGGAGCTTGGATTTCGGAGACGTCGTTTGCTAATTGGTGATTTATTTGTAGGCAAGAAGGAGAAAGAAGTTAAGAAGCAGCAGACGCCTGCCGTCTCCCAGAAGAATAAGGCCCAAGGTAAGCTTTGCGATTGTTTGAATTTTTTGATTCCTCGAAGTATTATGGCTGGGCTCGACGCATGGATGGTGAAATGGTCTTCAAAGGTGTGTTTTAAACGGTTCTCTGTGGCCCTCCTCAAACCCTCTTCAAACACTTAAGACTTTGCGACTAACGTCACACCATTCAAAGTCTGGGCAAAGATTCTAACTGGTATCCCAGTGCCGATGTACCCTGCGCCCATTTCTCCTCCGATAGCGCACTTCTCGGCCGCCGATTTCTTTCGTGACTCCCCTTGGCTTAATATTCCATCTCATCGGAAAGCCGATATTATGGTAGAGCCTTTATACCCTCGAATGGGATTGTTGGGTGGTGCACCTGAAGCTGGCGGCAAGGTTTCCAAGCTGGCTGCATTGGCTGCAGCGCGCAAACAGAAGGAGGGGAACAAGACAACTTCTCCACCGGAGGCCACACAGGCTGAGCAACCAGAAAAGACATCGACCGAGCAAAAAGTCTCTTTGCGCGACAGGCTTGCTGCAAGCAAGTCCGCGAAGCCAGCTGAAGGTCTGGGTGGTTTGCGCCGACTGGCAAAGCCTGTACCTGCAACACCTCCAGCCCAGAAACCGAGCTCACCTGAACCGGTGAAAGCTGCTTCAGATGTTACATCTGAACCCGCGGAGCAAATTGAAGAAGCGATCAGTGCACAGACAGAGCCCCCACTGCCAGCAGTTGAGATCCGCGCTTCGCCCTCCATGTTTGCTAGTGCCATTGTTGGCAATCAATCAGGACCGACTAGGGCCGAGCCTAGCCATATACCTTCGCAGAACGTTGATTTGCTCCAAATATATGGGCAGGACCATACTGAACCTTTTGACTTTGCAGGTCCTAGCCCCGATGATGTGGTGCTCAATGCTCAAAATACAGCTAAAGGTTTGGCGATTCGCAGAAAGGTTTGAAATCCAATCGCCTAATGACGTGTAGGATTCAAGTCCAAAACCCCTGCCTCCAAGACAGGTGGTGACAAGAAGGGCCAAGCTGATCTTGCCGGCGGCATAAATAACCTCTCAGTTGAGGAGAAAGTGACCGTCAAGAGCAAGAACTTGGATGTCCTCGCGGAATACAACAAGTCAACACGGAAGAAGTCTGCCAACTTCGTGGTGATAGGTATGGCATCCTTAAGACTTGGCACTTAGAAGATATCATTGACCGGAATATAGGACATGTCGATGCTGGAAAGAGTACATTAATGGGGAGATTGTTGGCGGATCAGGGGGCGATAGATCAGCGAACATTAGACAAATATCGCAAGGAGGCGGAGAAGATCGGGAAGGGCTCTTTTGCCCTGGCATGGGTGTTAGATCAGGGATCGGAGGAGCGTGCAAGAGGTGTTACAATCGATATTGCGACCAACCAGTTTGAGACCGACACCACGGCCTTTACCATCGTCGATGCCCCGGGACATCGGGATTTTGTACCCAACATGATTGCTGGAGCTAGCCAGGCAGACTTTGCGGTCCTGGTGATTGATTCCAGCGTGGGTAAATTCGAATCCGGTCTCAAGGGCCAAACTAAAGAGCATGCTTTGCTAGTGCGCAGCATGGGTGTCCAGAAGATTGTGGTGGCCGTGAACAAGATGGATACTGTTCAGTGGGACAAGAGCCGGTTTGAGGAGATTCAGCAGCAAATCTCATCATTCTTGACAACCGCCGGGTTTCAAGAAAAGAACATTTCTTTCGTCCCGTGCTCGGGTGTGCTGGGAGACAACATCAGCCGACGCAGTGAGGATCCTCACGCATCGTGGTATGCTGGCCAGACATTGATTGAAGAACTGGAGACTTCAGAACCTTCCACCCACGCGCTTGACAAGCCACTGCGCATGACGATCGGTGACGTTTTCCGTGGCGGTGTGCAGAATCCGATCTCTATTTCTGGTCGTCTGGATGCCGGCAGCTTACAAGTTGGCGACCAGATCCTGACCATGCCCAGCGGTGAGACAGCCTTGATCCGCAGCTTGGAGGTAGATGGTCAGACTAGTGACTGGGCTGTGGCCGGTCAGAATGTCGTATTGAATCTGGCAAATATCGACCCAGCACACTTGCGCTCTGGCGATGTGGTGTGCCGTTCATCCTCGCCAATCCCCACCATAACCAGCTTCACAACCAAGGTTCTAGCCTTTGAGCATCTAATGCCCATGCTCGTGGATGTCCACCGAGGCCGTCTTCATGTCCCTGGACGGATCAGCAAACTGGTTGCGACCCTGGATAAAGCGTCAGGTGCGCCTATTAAAAAGCGGCCTAAGATTGTGGCGCCAGGTACAGTGGCGCGAGTGGTTGTGGAGATGGACACAGCAGTGCCCCTTGAGGCCCCGACTAGGATTGTTCTGCGAACTGGCGGATCGACTGTGGCGGCTGGGTTGTTAGAATAGACCTCCAGGACTCGAATTAGAGTTACATGCATGAGCCAAATATCAAGAACAACAAGAAATCTCGGACATATGTACTACTCTTAAATTCTGATAATGATGTGAATGACACCGGGTAACTAAGTAAGTAGTTATATCTCCATGTGAGTAATATACAGACCGTTGCTGAGTAGGTGGTTCTGCACAGTCCCTGCGGCTCTGTCGATCCCTGACCTGGGGCCCATGCTTCCCCGATCTTGAGAATTCGTGGGCAGTGGGCTCTTGAGTCGTACAGGCCACTTACACTCCATCTTGATGTGTGTCTACGTGTTCAAATTGTGGTTCCGCCAACTGTAACTACCCGTGCACTCTCGTTATGGGGCTTTCTAGTAATTTCGATTATTTGTTTTACTGGTCGCGGGACCCACCGAAGAACCGCTTTCCACCAATCAGCATGCGAGGAGTGACCTGAACAGCGTCCACTGAAAAGGACAGCATGGCGCTATTCGAACCCTTAATACAAGTAACCCTCTTTGCTCCATTTTCCACTTTCCTTTCTTCATTCCTTTCCCTTCGACCACCCACCCACCCATACCTTTAGCCCACTTCGAGGGTCATTGAGTACAACACTTGTGTTGAACTCTGCGCTGTTACACCAAGCGCGCGTGAAGCTTTGGTCTCGATAGCTTCTTTTCTCTGGAAGAAACTTGCTTTCGTGTCCTTACACATATAATCACAATGGCGGGACTCACAAACGCCAATGGCGCGTCCAAGCCCTTCGCTTGGACCACCGTCTTCTACCTTCTGATGGTCCTGCTCGCGCCTATGGCGCTCTTCAGCGGCAGCGCCCAGGCTCAGGATAACACTGTCGAGGAATACGGCACTGTTATTGGTATCGATTTGGGAACTACTTACTCGTATGTGATCCCATTGAATGCTTTTAGATTCTGCCTTCCTTCGTTTCCTTTTCGTCAAAATGACACGTGGCTAACCATCTCTGCAGTTGTGTTGGTTTGATGCAAAATGGAAAGGTCGAGATTCTCACCAACGACCAAGGAAACCGTATTACTCCCTCCTACGTGGCTTTCACAGATGACGAGCGTCTTGTTGGTGACGCCGCTAAGAACCAATATGCCGCCAACCCTACTCGCACCATCTTCGATGTCAAGTGAGTGGCAAAATATACCGTGACTTGAGCAGAGGAACATGTTTTACTAACGAATGAAACAGGCGTTTGATTGGTCGCAAGTTTGATGACAAGGTCACCCAGGATGACGCCAAGAACTTCCCCTTCAAGGTCGTCAACAAGGGCGGTAAGCCTAATGTCAAGGTCGAGGTCAACCAGGTCGCCAAGGTCTTCACCCCTGAGGAGGTCTCCGCCATGATTCTCGGAAAGATGAAGGAGATCGCTGAGAGCTACCTGGGCAAGACTGTTACCCACGCCGTTGTTACCGTTCCCGCCTACTTCAACGACGCCCAGCGTCAGGCTACCAAGGATGCCGGTACCATTGCCGGTCTTAACGTCCTCCGTGTCGTCAACGAGCCCACCGCCGCCGCTATCGCCTACGGCCTGGACAAGACTGATGACGAGCGCCAGGTTATTGTGTACGATCTCGGTGGTGGTACCTTCGATGTCTCCCTTCTGTCGATCGACCGTGGTGTTTTCGAGGTCTTGGCTACCGCTGGTGACACCCACCTGGGTGGTGAGGACTTTGACCACCGCGTTATGGACCACTTCGTCAAGCTCTACAACAAGAAGAACAACGTTGATGTCACCAAGGACCTGAAGGCTATGGGTAAGCTGAAGCGCGAGGTTGAGAAGGCCAAGCGTACTCTTTCCAGCCAGATGTCCACCCGCATTGAGATTGAGGCTTTCCACAACGGCGAGGACTTCTCTGAGACTCTTACCCGCGCCAAGTTCGAGGAGTTGAACATGGATCTGTTCAAGAAGACCCTCAAGCCCGTTGAGCAGGTGCTCAAGGATGCCAAGGTCAAGAAGTCCGAGGTTGACGACATCGTTCTTGTCGGTGGTTCCACCCGTATCCCCAAGGTCCAGGCTCTTCTCGAGGAGTACTTCGGTGGCAAGAAGGCCAGCAAGGGTATCAACCCCGATGAGGCTGTTGCTTTCGGTGCCGCCGTCCAGGGTGGTGTTCTGTCCGGTGACAAGGCCACCGAGGACATCGTTCTCATGGATGTTAACCCTCTGACCCTCGGTATTGAGACCACTGGCGGTGTGATGACCAAGCTCATCCCCCGTAACACTGTTATCCCCACCCGCAAGTCCCAGATCTTCTCCACTGCGGCCGACAACCAACCCACCGTCTTGATTCAGGTGTACGAGGGTGAGCGCTCCATGACCAAGGACAACAACATGCTCGGCAAGTTCGAGCTCACCAACATCCCCCCCGCTCCTCGCGGTGTTCCTCAGATCGAGGTCGCCTTCGACCTGGACGCCAACGGAATCCTCAAGGTCAGCGCCAGCGACAAGGGCACTGGCAAGGCTGAGTCCATCACCATCACCAACGACAAGGGCCGTCTCTCCCAGGAGGAGATCGAGCGCATGGTTGCTGAGGCCGAGGAGTTCGCTGAGGAGGACAAGGCCATGAAGGCCAAGATCGAGGCCCGTAACGGTCTTGAGAACTACGCTTTCAGCCTGAAGAACCAGGCCAACGATGAGGAGGGTCTTGGTGGCCAGATCGATGAGGATGACAAGCAGACCATTCTGGACGCTGTCAAGGAGGCCATTGACTGGCTCGAGGACAACGCTGCCACCGCCACCGCCGAGGACTTCGAGGAGCAGAAGGAGCAGCTCTCTAGTGTCGCTTACCCGATTACCAGCAAGCTGTACGGCTCTGCTTCTCCTCCCGAGGACGATGAGCCCTTGGACCATGACGAACTGTAAAATTACCTTGTTTTTTGAGGCATTACCCATGGAGTTTATTATCTGTTTATCTTTTTTTTTGTGTTTCTACTCCTGAATCTGCGCGAGGTTGGTACCCTTCGCTGCATGAGTCACTAGCACTAGACTCTTCCAAATACCACGATACCTTCTGCATCTACTTCAATCTTCCCAGGCTATCTTGTGTAACTCGTAGATTCTATACACTAGTCCTTCGTATGTAATTTACAAACCCCGATCTAATTTCCCCGCGCAACAAGCTCATTAATAGTCTCCGCCACAACCTGATGATCATCCTCCTGCTTCAGTCCACTGACCACCACAACGGCAATGACTCCATCAACCCCACGCACACGAATAGGATATCCACCACCATGAATAGCATACTCATCCGCAACAGCACCCCCGTTGCCACTGGCAAGCGCGTATTTCCTCACAAACGCACTCTCAATATTGTCGGCGCTCGTAGCAAACCCAAGCCCCGACGCAACCTTCTGCCGCATCGTCCAGCTCGACACACCCCACCGCAACACGGTGTTCCGCTTCCGTCGCACCCAATTCTCGTTATCGGGGATCGTACCGGATTCTGTGACGGATTGGAAGAGGGTGTGCAGGGAACCGCCGCCGCTTGGAGCAGTGGCCAGTGAAATGGAGATCAGGGCGGGCTTGCGTTGGTTATCGGGGAGGGACAAGATGCGAGTGCGGAGGGCATTGCCTAGTGTCCAGGCTGTCTCGGCAGTGAAAGAGCGGAAGGTTTGCTCGGGGCTTGTTTCTTGGGTAATGAGGACTTGGGCCTATGTTGAGGCCGTTTAGCTTGGGTTCATTCCTTGGTATGAATGGTTTGACTTACGTCCGTGCTGGGTGCTGAGAGGGCCATATTTGAGGTTGGAGTAGGAAGACGTAAAGATTGGTGTGCGTATGATTTCAAGTTGCAGATTGTTCAAGGCGGGGGATGTTGGTCCGGGGGCGTGCGGAGGAGCAGGTGGGATGTCGTAGCTAGTGGACCCTTCGGATATTCGATTCCGTACTGTATGACTGCGGAGAGGTAATGAGAAAATATCAAAAATAGGAAAGATGGGGACTCAATTGACCTTTATAGGATGCTCTGATCGTATTTATAGTCGTTCCAAGGTTTGGTTCTTGGGAAATAATGTTCTTGTGGTTCTAGAATGCCGAAATCCACATATTCGAATCAACGGAAGGTCCAGTCGAGGATCCGCGGAATTACCTCATCTGTCACCGACGATAGCCCCGCTTTACCTTCGCAAACAAAGCTCTAGTATACCTCCATAGCAAACACTCACCCCATGCCTCCTAAAAGAGCTTGCGATCTTTGTATCGCCCGAAAAGTCAAATGCAGTGGCTCTTGGCCCTGTGACACCTGTCGGGATGCTGTCAAGCGCGTCTCCTGTACTTATCTAACGCCGCCTCGGAAGAGAGGCCCTAAAGTTCGACGAGCGGCTAAGCAGACCCATGGTTTGGAAGCGCAGGTAGTACATCTCGATATACCAGGCGACCAACAGGAATGTTTGGACAGCTTTACGGCAGCTTACCATGAAGAATTACCAGGGTTGCCGTTAACTGATCCTGGTGGTCCGAGGTGTATATCAAAGGCGGTGCTGGCTCCTATAGTTCGTCTCTACCAGCAGTATTCATATAGTGTGTGGCCAGTCATCAATGCAGATGTCCTCCTGCAAAATATAGAAGACGTTGATCCGGAGAACACATCGCATGAGGCTGAGAACATTGCTTGTCTTGCGACGGCGCTCTGTGCGGCGACGATGGCTCAGTTACATCTTGCGCCGGTGGTAGATGGAGCCTTCACGACTGATAGCACCACCATGGCACAAACTTGCTTGCATATAAGGGGACTTTGTGATAAGCATAGGGAGCATCTCGATATGAGCAGTCTGCTGGTGTCGTTCTTTTTGCATGTTTATCATGCCAAGGTAAATCAGCGGACCTCGGCGATGATGTATATCCAGGAGGCGATTTCTGGTGCTCGCATATTACGATTGGATGAGCCAATAGAGTCAGATGATATTGAGTCTGGGGTTGACGATTTGATTGCGAACAAGACTTTGGTGTTTCCGTTGCTTTGGGTTTCAGAGCGGTAAGCAATATCACCTTACATGGTAAGTTCACTTGCTGATGCATCTGAAAGAGGTTATGCAATGCACCTGGGGTTGTCGCCATCATATGTGGACCCGCCTCCACTGGAAAGTCTCGAGAATGTCCCTGGAATCGACATTCATGTCCAAGGTCTTTTGGATCTCGTCAAGCTTTTCGTGGCTTTCAATCAGATATCCGTCCGTCGTAAATCTCAGGATGATACGAATATGATCACATACTTGACCGATACCGAGACAAAGTTGTCCACGCTGTTTCCAAAGCTCGCGGATCAGATTTCGACAAGAACAGCAGACTGTCATATCACCCGAGAGTGGATGAGAACAATACTTTGGCAAGAAGCACTATCACTGGGGCTGCTGTCCTCATCATCCAGCACGGCCGTTATGACGTTTTCTTTTCCCGCGCAAGTCAGTCGTGACCTGCTTCACTCATTAAGATGTTTCTCGGAGACTGATCTATTGCCACTGGGGCGAGACCAGGTAAGTTGCGACAGAAGAATGAGTATAATGGGAATCAAGTTAATCGACATGACAGTTGTTAAAATGCTTCGAAGTTGCGAATTCTCTGGCAGATACCGTTCTTCTTACTTCTACTGGAACGCATCCAGGATTTGGACTGAGCCCACAGGACTTCCTGCATGCCCTTTACCAGAAACTGCTGCCTTTTCTAGAGCAGGACACCATTCTCAAGTCAATTCTCCGAGGTAAAACGGCCGAGGTTCTTGTCATGGCACCTGCCCGGCTACTGACAAGGCAAGTTGATGAACATCAACAGGGTCACGAGTACTGCAGCTGCAACCAAATGAATATTTGGCATTGCATGATAACTACACCTGGCTATATGTTGTCGAGAATCACTTTGTGAGCTGAAGCACAATGCGACCGGCAATTTCTCCCTTCTCCATCTCCTCATAGATCTGCGGCAGATCCTTGAACGGGCGGACCTTGACAACAGGCTTCACCACGCCACGTCGGACCAGGTCAACTGCTTCCATGCATTCCTTCAAAGAACCCACCAGGTTGCCCGTAATTCTCAGTCCCTTGATCACAATCGTGCAGATTGGTGTCTCGAGATACGGCCGTCCAGGCGGGATTCCTACACAGCTTAAAGTGCCCCCAACTCGGAGCATCTCACAAGCATGGGCAAATGCCTTGGCATTCCCCGCGGTCACAACAACTGCATGTGCTCCCAGACCAGTGATTTCCTGTACCCTTTTAATGGGCTCTTCCGAAGCGAAGTCGATGAACTCCTGAGCTCCAATACCACGAACGAAATCCGCTTTGCCGGGGCCTGTGTCCACACCAATAACCAGAGCACCCTGCGCTCTGGCATATTGCACTGGGAAGACACCATCTGTCAATACAATATCCAGAACTTCTCCAGGAAGAAACGCCTACCAGCCAAGTGTCCAAGACCTCCACCTGCTCCAACCACCACAAGCCAATTTCCAGGCCGAACGTTTGCATTCAATACCGCCTGTCCAGTCATCAGCCATAGTGCCTGAATTCAAAAAAAAAAGAAAGTTTTTTTTACATACCTTATACGCCGTCAAACCTGCACAAAGCACTGGTCCCATAACCTTAGGATCAACATCATCCGGCAAGACAGTCAAATAGTCCGCATCTAACGCAATATACTGCTGGAAGCTACCATCCTCATGATGAAGATGGTTCGTCGCATTGGTACAGTACTGCTCCGTGCCCGCAAGACAGAATTCACAGCGGCGACATATCCGACTCGCAAAGCGGATTCCAACTAATCCACCCACTTTGATTCCCGTACTGTGTGTGATATCTGGACCCAGAGTTACAACTTGTCCTATTCCCTCGTGACCACCGACGTGAGGAAGTTTGATTTTCGTGATTGGGTTCCCATCTGCGCCGGCTGCAGTGCCGGACTTGGTGTGGAGGTCTTAATGGTGATAGAAATTAAGAAGTAAGTCGGAGATTCTCTCCGGGATATCCGAAGTGGGTTGAGTGGAGAACATGTTGAAGGTCAGACTCACCACTTTGACAGACGCCAGTGTATAGCACTTTGGCGAGGACTTCATTTCGGCCAGGGGAAGGAACGGGGTAGTCGGTCTTGAATTCAACTTCTCCGCCGAGACTGCGCACAAGTGCGACTGTCTGTGTTTGGGGAATCTCCATGGAGCCCATATTTGCCGTTAGGATGCAAAATGGTTTGTAAACAAATTTTATAAGTGTTTGTAAAAAAAGAGATGATGTTTCAATATGGGATGACAAGACTCTATTTATGTTTCATGTCTTTCAGGACAGCATATGTATATTTGCTGCTCTGTTCGTATGACCCCTCAGTAGATCAGTCTGGTCCCAATCCAACACGA
The DNA here is from genome assembly GCA_019775415.1 of Penicillium sp. VS I D KN. Classification (NCBI taxonomy): domain Eukaryota; kingdom Fungi; phylum Ascomycota; class Eurotiomycetes; order Eurotiales; family Aspergillaceae; genus Penicillium; species Penicillium sp. VS I D KN. Next base: position 2,592,499 of record JACWFT010000010.1, read on the forward strand.
CCAAAACAATAGATCATTGGATACCAACTAGACGAGGTACAGACAATATTCACGAGACCGTCCCAATTTGATGTCAGGGTGGGGGTACGCACCTGGCAAAGACCCATGCATATATGCTATGTGGTAAGTATAATATTAGACCCGGGGTGATACTGTATTTCTCCATGGTACCAACAATTGAAAGCTTATGTGGGGGTATATTTGGATTTGGGCTGGAGAATTATATCTTGGTGATGAGTAGATCCTGCGATGAAGTAAGTCTATTTCTCCGAGTCAATTCTCCGAAGCGGGGAAGCCTTGTTTGGGTGATGCGGAGATGATCTATGGAAGGTTTGTTGTGGAGTGGACCTGTATTTTATTGGACCCTGTTATTTCAATCACCAATACTGCTGCATTGCATCTTGGGGGGAAGGCAGGGGTTTAGGATGCATCATTGAGTGAAGACGATTGAGCACAGTGAATCCCAGCTTCAGTTTGATACTATAAACCACGATTTTGACACGGACTGGAATACGGCACAGCTTGAATGCCGGTACTTTGACATCCTTGGAATTATATTAGGTTGATGGATGAGTGAGACATAATACGTATGCAAAAAGACCGGTCTATTGAAGGCTACTTAAATTTGATACATCCATTAATATAGTTCATCAGTAACCTTAAAAGCGTTTAGAACCAGTTCGTCTGGTTCCCGTTCTGGCTCAAGAGCAAGCCACTGGACTCAGTATCCAGATTGTCAATCACCTGAATGCTCTTTCTAACACTTTCGTCAGGCTGGATTTGCCCCTTGAGTCCTGGCTGCACTGCCTGGAATTGCGACAGCATAAGTTCATTCGCTTGAACTACCGCGGCGGGTTTCTCCCCTGCGAGAATGTCAGTATGTATTCGTCTATACCCACCGCGAGAATTATGGCTACTTACCACTATCCCATGTATCAACCCATCCAGGGCTCAAAGCAAGCACCTTGATTCCTCTAGGCGCAAGCTCCGCCGCGTACTTGGCAACTTGAACATTCATTCCAGCCTTTGAAACGGCGTACGCAACAGCGTAGCTAACACCAGACTTATTAATGAGATTCGTGTCCGCCATGGCGCTGGAGATATGCACAATCTTCTTCTGGATGCCCTTCTCAATCAAAGGAAGGAAGGCATTAGTCGCCCACAGAGCACCATAAATCCCAGTACTAAGCGACGGCTCGAAAATTTTCCGAGTGGCTTCGGCATCAAAGGGAATTTGCGACGGGGTGAGGCCCATGGAGGCCGCATCAACGGCGTTTGAGTTGTGGATAAAGACATCTAGCTTCCCGCCCGTAATGGCAGCTGTGGCCTCGGCTGCATCGAGAATGGACTTTGGGTCTGTCACGTCTCCCTTGATAGCATGCACATTGGGGTGAGTGGTGGCAAGCTCAGAAATGCCACGCGAGTCGGGATTTCGCACAATAGCTAGGACCGTGTTATCTTTGTTGGCGGCGAGTTGGCGCACGTATTCGAGACCAATTCCCTTGGAGGCTCCCGTGATTGCGTATGAGGCCATTTCCTTGTTATTTTGATTCAATGAAAACTGTAAAGTGCTGAATAAGTTGATATGCTGCTGATGCTATTGCGATGTTATGGTGTGAATTTACTGTCGTTATATACTTCGGAGGAATCTCTGGATTACAAACCCGCACCGACCGGACAATCCGGTCCTCCCGTCTCCCGTTCCAATTGCTTAGCAGTCGGATCATCCACCTCGACCGCTCCGTTTCCAGCACGCGTCATCATGGACGCGCCAGTCCCTGTCAAGAGAAGGGCCTGCGTGGCCTGCACGGCCGCCAAGGCAAAATGTACCCCGCGGGCCAATAATCTGTGCCAGCGATGCGGTCGTTTGGGCAAATCATGCACATACCTTGACCTTCCGCAGACGAAACGGAAGCACAAGGTTGCACCAAGGTGATTCGTCCAATCGCAGATGACGCTAGGGATATTAATAAAAAGAATACAGCCGTGTAGAGACGTTGGAACAGAGGGTCGACCAGCTCATGTCACAGCTGGCTGCCTTGACCCAGCAGAGTGTGAAGACCCCGTCAGATACTCTCAACCCACCTACCCACGACTCGGCCTCTACTCATGATGCAGACTTGGATTCCATAGACTCCGATGCTCTGGTATATGCTGCTCAAGATCCGTCACACGGCCCTGATCCGCCTACTACGTCTGCGATGGAGGGCCAGCCGTCTATCGTAGATCGCGGTCTTTTGAGCGAAGCGGAGGCTGAACGATTGATAACGAGTTTTAAGTGTGACTTTGTATCCAAATTCCCCTTTGTATTGCTTCAGCGCGGTGAGACAGCCGATACTCTCAGGCGTACACAGCCTTTTCTCTTTTTGTGCGTTGTGGCTGCCACGATGGGCAGTGTGCTCCCTCTTCGCAAGATCGTCACGGATGAGATTATGAAGCACGTCACATCAAGGATCGTGGCACGGTCCGAGAGGAATCTTGAATTACTTCGTGGTCTTCTCGTTCACAGCGCATGGTATTCATATCCCGCAGAGAGACATCACCCACGGCTGCTGCTGTTTACTCAGTTTTGTGTTTCTATATCACATGATTTGGGTCTGCACAAAAAAGCTGATCCAACGTCGGATGAGCAGCGGGCACTGCTTGGTACATACTGGCTATCGTCTAGGTGAGGCTTTTCTGCACTGATAGATGCGGCTCTCGCTAACTGCATCCCAGCCTCTATGGAACTCTCGGTCGGCCAATGAACATGAAGCGAAATTCTCAAATGGATGAGTGCATGCGGAGTTTAGCATCGACCGAGCATCTCTCAGATCGGTTGATTGCGACCTTTATCCACATGCAGTCTTTCTTAGCAACAGTAGATGATGTTTACGCTTCAATACAAGCAAGCGGTGGTACCGTACAAATTATAGTAATGCAGGGCTCTCTGCAACGACAACTGAATGATGTGAAAGCATTCGTGGAGCAAGGTCTCTCAAACAGCCCTTTACTGACAGGTATGTCATTTACCCGATATGATTGACAGGATTGACCGATTCTAGCGGAGAATGCAATACGCACTGAACTCAAATACATGGAAGTGCGCCTCGAGGAAATATCCCTTCGAGAGGAATTATGGATTATGGAGCCTGCCAACGCGGGCCGCATCAATATGTTGATGAATATGATTCAACGGAGTAAGGAGCTCATCTACACAATCAGAAACCTATGGGTGTCGGAAAATGGGCAAATGACAGTAACTACAAGTGGTCGTCTATGTGCTGCAGTGGGCTACATTCCCACTGCAGTATTCACCCTGCTCAATCTTATTACTGGCTCTGTTGAGTCAGCTACGGAAGCCCAAGCCCAAGCTGTTGTCGACATGGCAGACTACCCTAGTCTTATCACAGAGCTTGCCAACACGTTGGATACAAGGTTTGAGGGTATGTCTGCCGCAGAAAAAGATGCAGACGTTGTGGGTAGCCTCTGCTCTAAAATGAGGCAGCTGGCACGTGGTTACCCCTATCAAGTCAGATCTATTATTGGAAATGCATTAGCTCAAGATGTAAGACAGGATGTGTCTATGGTGGAAATTCCCCTCAATGACGTTGCCATGGCACCCCAGATCTGGCCGTCAATATACGGCGACTTGGATGGCATGTTTCCTATTGATGACATACAGTGGGACTATTTATTAAGCAGTTTTACAGGAGTTACTAGCTAGCCTAGCGGTTATACTCTTCAACTATGTAATACAAGCATACCCCATTCAATGAATTAATCATAAACAGGTACTGTGAGTACATTCGCCTAGTAATGCGTATGGTGTTCATCCTTTTGAATCGCACATACACCATGTGTGGGCCTAAGCACCAAATACTATTGATGGACAAGAGCTTTAGTCAACACGCAGTACACCCAAAAGACGCTTGTATGGTCTGATGCTAGCGGGTGGTTCGGACGCTCCGACACGGGCCGGGCTGTCCGGGCGGTGGAAGGCATTGCATCCTTTGAAGTTAAATATGCATACACTGCTCTATTTTAAGAATCAAGACTGCGGCCACACTCATCATCCACGCAACAAGAAATGACCTCTCCTGCCGTTGTCCCCGACTTTAGGTAACTAGGGCTGCACACAAATATTGACTCAACATATATTCGTACGATTAAGCCAAGTCGAATACGAACAAAATAGTTAAAGGTAGCCTGGACAGTGGTTGTATTGGGTTGAGGTCTCATTTTGCGGAGGTGAGACTCACCTATCTACATGTATCTCTTGATACCTAGTCCCCACCATAAGCTTTGACCACCTTGATACCTAACAGTTCGATTGGATTTGATTCGTGCGCAGTGGTACATGGCTGCTTCCATGAAATTCAGGACATCATCGGAGCTCACCTTAGCAAGAGCCTGAAAACCATTTTCTCGACTCCCACACCACCCATGATGGAAGTGTGTCTACTGTGACACCTTGATTCATTTGTAGAATTGAATGTTGACACATAGGCTCGTTGTAACTTGTGGAGTTGGAAAGATGTGGGGGGCTGTGGAGTTAGAATGACGTCATGAACGGTTCGTAGCCTGCCTTATGTTTCAGGTGTCAGAGGCTTTCCTTTTGCCGCCACGTGGGGGGCCCTTGGGCGGTCACGGCTGTGGTCGGGCTCGTTGTTGTTGATCCTTGGAAGTTGACTCAGTATTCTCTGCACAACTTTATTGGCCTCCTGCCCGTCAATTTTCAATATTGGGACGATGCAGTCTTCCCCGAACCCCTTTTGGGGCGCCCAGACCTCTTATCTCAAGTAAGTCTGGATCCTGGTTAACCCATCCCTGGAACCGCTTTTAACTTGTCTTAGCTTCTGCGAAGAGGTATACCTGTCTTTCTCAGGACATTTGCCTGTTTTTGCCGTTCTCTCGACATCTAATACCGGAGTTCTCTAAGTAGGACTATGTTATCACTCGGTTTGTGGCCGAATTTATCAATACATTCAGCAGCTTGATCTACAGTACGTTATTCGGACTTCGGCTATCCCGGACATGACACCCCACTAACAATCAAACATAGTGATCTTTGGAATTTATGGCTTGGTTCAACTTCGAAACAAGCAACAGGCGGGTCTCCGCCGGATGTCCTACTGTGGCTTGATTGGAGTCGGCCTCTGCTCTGCTGGTTACCACATGACTCTTAAATATCACACTCAAATGTGTATGTCTCTACCCGTCTGGGTTGCTAATCATATTATCTCACAATTCTTCAATTCCAGCGGACGAGTTGTCGATGCATCTCTTGACAACGCCTTTGCTATATCGGATTCTCACTTTTCAAGCCAGCCCGCAACGCACCAGAATTACCGGAGCTATTCTCCTGGCTATGTTTACCATTGTGATGGTTGTTCACATGGTCATGGACGAATTCGTTGTGCATGCTGCCTCGTTTGGACTGGCAGTATGGTTGATCGCAAGATATACGATCAAAATGATTCCTGATCAAATCCCCGACCCTTGGTTGCGGAAAAAGATTCAACGTTTCTCGTTCTTTGGCTGCTGTATGCTCTACCTCAAACCACGCCCCAAACCACAGAATAAACTAACAAATGATAGTCTGCTTTATCTTTGGCTATTGCGTGTGGCTCATCGATGAGTTTGCATGTGGCAATCTCACCCAAATTCGACAGGTAGTCGGTCTGCCCTTGGCATTTTTGTTTGAGTTCCATGGATGGTATGTTTTGTGCCTCAATATTCCTTCTCATTAAGTATAGAACCATATTTCTAACCGAAGCAGGTGGCATGTATTTACTGCAATTGGTGGCTATGTTGCTGTCGCAACGGTGGATCTTATTACTTCAGGCGAAGTGCACCAGGATCCCACTGACAGCCTTGCTTGGCCAGCTCCTCTCATGGCAAAACTTGTAGAGCCGAAACAAAATTTCATGAAACAGAAATGATTCCTGCAATCAGGGGTTTCCGGCAGCTCAGTTACGCCATCAGACAAGACACGGTCTCCCAGGATGATGCTGGAACATTCGGAGGTTAAGCCTCCACATCCGAACCTGCTTGGGCGTGACGGGATAAGTTTCGGAATGCATGCACATAACCTTGCATTATCCATTATAAACAGAAAAGCAACTCTATCTGTATTCTTAGAAGAATAGAGCATTTGACGATAGATTTGGCGTGCCAAAACAAATTGCTGTTTTCGCCGCAAGGAGGGAATAGCTACGCAATCAAAATATTTAGATGCAACACATGAAGGTTCAAGGACGGTTCTTCGATAGTATAATCAATTTGGAACATTATGAAGAGGTAAAGTTAAAAATAAGTCATCCTTGGTAACAATGATAAGTCACAAGGAAGTCCCAAGCTCCCGCGAAAGGGCTTGTATATATCAATCATTCCTTCGCCGTTGGGTTAGCGGGTGGTGAAACCGGTTGCACTGTTTCTGGCATTGATTGGCTCTTAATCTCGTCACCAGTATGTTCCGCATGCTCTACATCCTCAAGCTTCTTCTCGGCTACCATCTTGCCACCGAAAACTTCCTGCATTTCTTCCAATGAGTGCTGTGAAGTCTGTTCACCTGGTTAGCACCGTGCACGGATATGAATATATTGCCCTGGGTTGTTCATACCTCCTTGAGAACCAGCCAAGAGTACCCGACAATGGCATAGTTGAAGATGGCGAACATTAGAAACATCCGCCATCCGATATTAGTTATGGCGTGTGGAGTTACCTGAGACATCATAAAGTTGAAGAGCCACTGCGATGCCGCGCCAACGGTGAGTCCAACCTCTCGTGTGCGACTGGAGAATATCTCTCCCACGTAGAGCCACGGCAGAGGTCCCCACGACATGTTGTAGCTGAATGCCTCCGCATAGGTCATGATAATACAGGCAATACCTGCAGAAGTGGGACCCGACGAGGTGGTAGTGGAGCTGACTGGGTGAGTGGCCAGGATGCAGGCAATAATGAGCATGAAAGACCCCATTGCAAAGGCCCCAGCCATGAATGGAACTCGACGACCGACACGGTCCAGGACGAACAACTGGAATGTGCTGACGCCCACAACCTTGACAATACCAAAGCATCCGGTGACAAGTTTGGAGGCGCCACCTGCCCCGACAGCCGAGAAAATCTGGGTCGCGTAGTAGGCGAGAGAGGTGTTACCCGTAAGTTGCGCCGAGAGTTGAATGGTGATAGCGATGAATAGTCGATATCTGTTGGCTGGTAGAAGCAGCTCTTTGAAGGTGAGGTTCTCTTTGACGCGAGCCTCCTCTTCAATACCTGCCAAAATCTCCTGGAATTCCTGCTCTAGCTCTTCCGTCTCTTCGCCGCCACGAACCCACTTCAATGACTCGCGCGCTTTCTCCAATCTTCCCTTTGAAGCGAGCCAACGCGCGCTCTCTTTCACGGTACACATTCCGACGAGTAGCAGCGTTGAACCCAAGAGCTGTAATCCAAGAGCTGTTTGCCACTGGCTAGTACCTGAAGCCTGGTCTTTACTGACCGCGTACGTTGTCCAATAAGCGATCATCACCCCGAGAGCAAAGAAGAGCTGGAAACAGGCCCCCAACCGGCCGCGAAATTCCTTGGGAGACATTTCAGCCGCGAACATTGGGATCAAAACAGTTGCGGCACCAATTCCTAGGCCAGCAACTACACGGCCCGCATAGAAAGTACCAAGCGTGTGCGTGTTGATGACTTGTAGAATTGTGCCAAGAGTGAAGACGAGTGAACTAATGATCAGTCCGGTGCGACGGCCCAAGTACGAGGCGACTGGGGAAATGAGAAAGCATCCGAAAAAGGCACCGCCTTGGAGGATGGAAACCGCATTCGAGTTGACAGTAGTCTTCTGTGCCTTGGTGTAGTGGCTATACCCAAAGTCTTCTTGGAATGAGGCCAGGGAAAGGACTCCACCTATAGAAAGCAAGTGGGAAACTATTAGTTTGTTGTCTCGTCAGCCAGGCGAGCAATACATACTGATGATGCCCGTGTCAAAGGCAAAGGCAAAAGATCCCATACAGCTGGCCGAGGCCAAATACGCAGCCCTGATGAGACCAAGCTTGCGACCCATGGTATCAGCGATGTGAAAGTGCAGAGATGCGAGAAGAAGACAAAGCAAATTAAGTGAAAACTTGGTGAGAGATGTGGAGTTGCATTAAATACTCAAAGTATCTCCATAAGTGTCTGGTCACCGACGACTGTGTTGGACACATAATTTAAGAAGATTCGGCGTTGGTGCGGGGAAGAGAGCTTTTCATGTTGGATAGGTCATCTGGAAAGATCCCTGCTCTTTGATCCCCAGCTGTCTGTTCCAACAGGGTGGATCAGGTAGACTGTCCGAGCCCCACGCGAGAGCCGAACGGCTCGCAAATGCAACCGGGTACATGCTTGACCCCGGCTATTGATGTTTATTGGTGCATGGTGAAGAGCCAAGCTGTTGCGGAGACTGGGCAGCTGAGCGTGCTTGCTGATTTGCAGTTGAAACCCCCGCTCGGCCCTGTAACAGCGCAAGGGGCTCCTGTTGTACATTGTTTATGGTTAAATCGACCATAGTCCAAGTTCCAGAGATTTTTGGTAGATATTGCTTCAACGGGCAGTAAGTCACGGAAGCTGGAGTGTTCCAAGGTAGGCTGAATTAGACTACTGTGTAATAAAGCGCCTTCGATGGCGTGCTCAGACCCTGCATGCTGAAGGATTGGATGTGTTGATTGGAGAGGAGCTTAACCCCGCAGAAATAACCCCGGACTCGATCTATGTGGGGAACATCAATGCGTACATGATTTGAATAAGGACATCAATGACACTTGATGCTGTAGATATACTACTGAATACTAATATCAAGCTGCTAATGCATTCTTTTTAAGTAGACTGCACACAACTGTAGAAGAGATCAAAGACTTGGCGGATCTCATTTTAAACGTAGCGTAATCCACTGTAGCCTTTTCCGTGATATGTCCTTCAGCGGTTGTAGTGGAATAACCGCGACAGGTTTACTCGTGATACTACATAGATCCCGGCATTTTAGTTGAACCTAGGTGAGCGAAGGGGAGATTCCTAGGGCTAAGAGAGACCTGATGCCTCCAATGTTGCTTGGTGACGTCAGTGGTTCTCATGCAGAAAACTGTCACGGTAACAGAAGATATTGCAGATAGGTCCAGATCCAAGATCCATAGCAATGGTTCAAAGGCTTCCTTTGAAAGACCCGGAATAACAAATCCCCTTGGATACGGCCCTGGCATACGATTTGCGTTGTAGACAAGGTGGATGTCAAGTATCAACTTTCGGCTCCGACGGCTCACCGGCATAAATGACATGAAAGAATCTTTTTCCAACCCGCCACTTTATTCCAAACTGCATAACATCAAGTGCACCGGGCCGATCGCTACCGTGTGATTTCAGGGGCAACGGGGTTTATCTTTGCCGCATGTTCCAGAGTTTTGCCTTTAACGGGCCAGCCAGTCGCGATGCTTTTACTTGCTCCACTCCACGGCACAGCCTTGTCTTTGCGAGGGGAAAGGGTCTTCGGCACCGCCACTCGGCCCCGTGAAGAAAAGCGAGGTAGCCTGCCAAGAAGATCGGCTAGCCGATCCCCAACTTTTACAAAACGCCCAAGGTGTTCTTAATCTCAACAAAGTGGGGCCCTAATGCGGCCAGGCTGTAGCCTAGCTCAAAGCATAGGACCCTTCCGGACCACCGGCGGTCCCGACACGGAGAGAAATAAGTCTCGGAGGATGAGACAACTAACCTGTTCATCGGATACTATTTCACGACGCCATGTTCCAATCTCCATATAGCTGAAGGAATTGAGCGAGGTGGATCCAATGACGGCGGCCAAGCCTGTCTATCCAAACTTCCGGAGGGTTTCGATCCCATGGAACAAGAAACTCAACTGACGATCACTTTCCCGGTTGTTCTGGTTGGATGAATTCTCGCTCACAGCCACTCATTGCCGGCACAAAGGCAATGATCACCAGGGCTCAGGTTTCATGGCCACCGACAATTGTCGGCCCCTTAAAACAAGACTTGACCCGGGGAATCAAGCTTTGATCTCACTCCCTCACGCCCGTCATTCATTCTTTTCAATTTTTCTATACCAAATTTTGTGCTATATCTTTTTTTAAATATCCCGTGTTTGACTTCTGGATTTGAGAACAATGGCGCCTCTATGGTATACCGCCAGCAGTGCACTGCTGTTATCAGTCACTGCTGCGGCCTGGCCCTATTCCACCTACAAGTCGATTGACTTCCAGCCTCCCACGCTGCAGATCAATCAGACTGGCCCAACCGATCCGGGATTCATTTTCCTCGGTCCTCGTGGAGGCGTGCAACCTGCCGGTCAGGCCGCGCTAATTTACGACAATGCGGGCAACCTGGTCTATGAAGGCCCGGAGGAGGTCACCTCCAATTTCATGGTGCAGAAGCTGAATGGGTCCGATGTGATCACTTTCTGGGCTGGCGACATGATGGACATCGGCTACGGATACGGCACCGTCCATATTCTCGACAACACCTATCAAGAGATTCATACCGTTACTTTGACCGGAAACTTCGTCACTCCGGACAATTCAACCAAGACCTCGTACATTGACCTGCATGAGAGTAACATTACTCCAAACAACACGCTCCTGGTCACCGCGTATAATGTTACCCAACATGACCTGACTTCGATTGGTGGTACCTCTTCAGAGTGGATGCTGGACAGCCATTTCTACGAAATTGACATTGCCACCAATGAGATTGTAAACTCATGGAGTGCACTTGATCATGAAGGTGACATTCCTTTGACCTCCTCTCACCAGAAGCTGGGTGGTACCGCTGGTACCCAAGAGAACCCCTACGATGCTTATCACATCAACGCCATTACCCCTACCAACAATGGTCACCTGGTCTCCCTTCGTCATATGTGGTCTGGATATTATCTCGCCGAGAACGGAAGTGTGATGTGGCAAGTTAGCGGCGAGGATGGTGCTGACTTCACCCAAGTGGGCAATGCGAACTTCTCTTGGCAGCATGATATCCGTGTCTGGAACGAGACTGATGAGGGCATGATCCTGACCTTGTTCAACAACGCCAACACCCCGACAGACAATGAGAGCCCCACCACTGGCGTCAGTCTGGCTATCGATCTCGTCAAGAGAACTGTGACTGGTCTCCGCTCCCTAAGCGACGACAATGACCCGATCCACTCCGTTAGCCAGGGCAGTTATCAGGTTCTCAATGAGCAGGATGGTCACGTCTTCATGGACTACGGCTCTATCTCCAAGGTCAAGGAATTTGATGGTGCTGGAAACGTTGTCTTCAGTGGCATGTTCGGCCCGGACAATGCCGTTGCGTCTTACCGTGGCTACCGCTTCCCGTGGAGTGCTGTTCCCTTCTGGAAGCCTTCGTTGAATGTCACCCGTACCTCTACCGGTGCCACCGTCTACATGAGCTGGAACGGTGCTACTGATTATGACACTTGGGCTGTCTACTCGGCTTCCTCGGAGAACTCAACCAACAACCAGCAGATCGCAACTGGCAAGCGTACTGGCTTTGAGACTGCGATTAACGTGACAAATCTGACCACCGACTACATTCAAGTCGCCGCTCTACAGGGCAACAATGTCCTTGGTACCTCGGATATAACCTCTTTCTAGACTGTTCACACATTCACATGATGACCGGTCTTTTAAGGGCTTACAGGGCTCTTGTTGAGATCTGGCTCTTTTTGCATACGATTTTTATTGGGTATATTGTCCTCCCTATTATGGTTTTTGTGTTGTAACAAACAGCCCAGTGTGGCGGGTCGATGTAACTTCGGCATTCCAATATAGACCGACAACCTTTTTTTCTGTATATACTTTTTTGTTTAGACAATCATTTCTTAGATTTACTTCAAGCTGTAGATGCAAATTTCTACACTTATATGCAGCCCATTGGTGCATTTGTACGTTTCATAGAACAGTAGAATGTTGTTGCTTGAGGTTTTGCAGGGACTTCGCGCTGTTTTCAAAATAGCACCGTATGCTGACTGGTGCCCAGGTACTACATCAGAAAGGACCGCTCGGCACTGGATGCAATTGAGTCAATTTAACTTAAGAGAAATACTGCAGACCATGTTTTAGCCATTCCCCGGGTTTTGAATCGGGGAAATAGAAGCGATGGATCAAGATGCTGAATCAGATGTCACATTCCATTGATGCAAGGCGTGGTGTTGCTGGAGACAACCACCTGCACTTGGTCCCTGTACATTGCAATTTGGATCATCTGATTGGATGTCGAGGTCTATAGGGCCTAGATCCATCCCTCAAGCTTGGTTTGAATAGAATTACCCTTTGTCACGGATACATTTTGAATGCAAGGGCCTTGATCGTCAGGGCTTCCGAGGTTCCGAGATCATAAGAACATCTCTCCACGAGGCTGCGTACCCAATCAGATCCATTTGCGGATATGTAGCATTCTCAGAGGGTTATTAAATGAAGCAATCGTGATATTGACTCCATCGTGACCTTGTATGACTTGAGCACCCCTTGATTGTGCTCCATGTGGAGACTATGTGGCGCTGAGGTTTTCTTTTACTAATCTCCCTAGGATTCACAATGCAAATTTGAGCAGCAGAATGTTGCGCCCTTCTGCGCGATGTGAGATCAAATGAACGAAGAACCTCTAGGTGTTAGAATATCGGGCTATAAAGTTGACGTTTACCCGGAGGTTTCATACCATCAAGTTCAGACTTAGAATCATCGGTTCGCCAAGATCTACACTATTCATTATGAAATTCTTAAACCTCCTCCAAGCACTCTCTCTTGCTACATTAGTAGCCTCCCGTCCAGGCACCAAGACAAAGAAAGACAATGTCGAAGTTCCTTCCGGCGCTTTCTCACCCGGCAGTTCCCCGTCGCCGAGTCAGTCATTCGTGCCCTTCCGAGTATTGAGCGAAGCATCGAGCGAAGAATCAAGCGCAGCATCTCTCGGCCACGCCGTGGTCAATAACCGCTGTCCTTTCCCCGTATACATCTGGTCCGTGGGAAGCGCCATTGGGCCCGCAGTGACGACCGCGCCCAACGGGTGCTATGTCGAAACATTTCGCCATGACCCAAAGAGTGGCGGTATCGCGATCAAGATCACCACCGTGCCCGATGGACTGTGGAAAAGTGCTCCATTGACTATATTTGCGTACAATCTGGCTGGTGATGGTACGGTGTGGTACGATCTGTCCGATATATTTGGTGATCCTTTCAAGGGTCACCCTGTTGCGTTGAATCCAGCGGAGCCAGCTATCTCCTGGGAAAATGGCCAACCCCCTGCTGGTAGCGGTGTTCATGTGCACGATTCTGTGAATGATTTGATATTGACGTTGTGTTGAGGCATTATCCCTGGATGCATTCACGAACTTGCAAAAGCGGGGTTGGAAAATTGGATGCGACTCGGAATTGTGTGTTCTTGACCAAAGGTTATGGCTGAACGGGAAGCGAATATATGATTAGATAGTAATTGAATGGTATACTCTCCGAGATCTCCAATTTGGGGCAGAAGCTTTGTGCCGTTCGGGACTGATGTCATTTGCCGAATACCTCGGCATTAAATGGGTGATCGAATAGGACACCTCCACAGCTTATTTGCTGGAGAAACAATTCTTCATCCTAGTTTCATGAACCAATAAGATTCATGATACACCCAACCACTGCCACTCACCCACAGGCTCCTATGTGGTAAAGATTTGTGGTGGTAGCTAACCTCGGCCAGAAGTCCGAACCCGCAATGCGCTCCAATCCCCCGCGTTTTCTCCACTTCTCCAACACCCACATTCCAAAATCCCCTTCATCTTCTACCTTTTTCTCTTCAAATTGATCACCCTCAAGCTATCTCATTGAGCATACACGTACGCACAAGAAAATGGTCGCTCCTGCAATTCGGGTTGCCCCATCGGCTGCCAACCGCGCGCTGAATCTACTGCGCACGGTGCAGTACACCCACCCACCTAACTGCCCCTGCCACTCCAATCCCAATCATCACCACCATCATAAGACTCCGTCGATGATGAACAATGTCCGTCGTCATCTAGCAACTCCTGTGGATCCCTCTCGCCAGAAAGAATATGCATTTGAAATGGCGGCTTCGAGTATCCGGTTCGGACCCGGCTCCACCAAGGAGGTCGGCATGGATTTCACAAATATGGGCGCCAAGCGGGTTTGCATTGTGACTGATTCCAATGTGGCCAAACTTGATGCCATGAAGCAGGCTGTTGAGGGACTGACGCGGGAGGGTATTCAATTTACTATCTTTGACAAGGTCCGGACGGAGCCGAAGGACAGCTCGTAGGTCGTACCTTGTGACACTCATAACTGGGGGAAATGGCTGACATTGAATGGCGCCACACAGTATCAGGGAGGCAATTGCATTTGCTAAGCCGTATAAGCCCGATGCCTTCCTTGCTGTCGGTACGTATATAGTACTCTCGCGATGTGTGCAAGAAGCCCACTAATAACCCAACAGGTGGCGGATCCGTCATTGACACCGCTAAACTCATGAATCTATATACTGTTTTCCCCGAGGCCGATTTCATGGACTTCGTCAACGCCCCACTGGGCAAGGGACTCCCAGTCACCAAGCCGCTACTCCCTCTCGTAGCCGTGCCCACCACCGCGGGCACAGGCTCCGAGACAACCGGCACAGCCATTTTCGACCTGGTCGAAAAGAAAGCTAAGACGGGTATTGCGCACCGCGCCCTCAAGCCCACACTGGGAATCTGCGACCCTCTCAACACTCGCACAATGCCCTCGGCCGTCCACGCCGCATCCGGTCTCGACGTGCTCTGTCACTCACTCGAATCATGGACCGCAATTCCATACAACGAGCGTACTCCACGCCCCACAAACCCCATCAACCGCCCTGCCTACCAAGGCGCGAACCCCATCTCCGATATCTTCTCCCTGGAAGCTCTGCGCAACACAGTGAAGTACCTCCCCCGCGCCGTCCGGGATCCTGATGACCATGAGGCACAGTCGCAGATGCTTCTCGCAGCGACCCTTGCCGGTGTTGGATTCGGTAACGCAGGTGTCCACCTGTGCCATGGCATGAGTTACCCTATCTCTAGCCAGAATCCTGGTTACAAGCACAGTGGCTACCAAGTCGATCACCCCATTATTCCGCACGGTGTGTCCGTCGCAGTCACAGCACCTGCTGTTTTCAGGTTCACCGCTGCGTCCAATCCGGACCGCCACTTGGCTGCTGCTGAGGCCTTTGGCGTGGATATTTCGAATGTGAAGCGTGAGAGCGCAGGTGAGGTGCTTGGTAATGCGATTGCTGAGTTCTTGGCCAAGCTGGGAGACCAGCCGCGTGGTTTGAAGGATTTGGGATTCAAGTCTTCAGATATCGAAGGTTTGGTCGAGGGAACTATTCCGCAGCAGCGAGTGCTGATGCTGGCGCCGAACTTGAGCGGAGAGCTCGAGGCTGAGCGGGGCGAGCTGAGGCGTCTTCTGGAGGAGTCTTTGGACTACTAGGAATGCTTTCTTGTTTAGGTGATGAATTGGCATTGATACATTGCGTATCAGTCCCCTTGTAAAAATAAAGATCACATTGAATGCCCCCGATTAAATGGAATTGGGTATCATAAGACTTGTAAATTGCAGGCGGAATAGCACCCTAGAACATGCGAAAGGGCCATATCATCGCTGAATCATCTGGAAATCGTTTCCCTGGGCTCCCCATCATTGCATTTGACAGGGCCTGCATTGTCTGATATTAGTTTCGTCCCTAGAACACCCATCGATGAAGCGACACGATCTAACCAGATCACCGCACGGGGGTCATTATGGTCCGAGGTTTGGGATGGACCCCGCCCAAGCTCAGAATATATCCGGAATGGCAGTGTCATCGTGTCAGGACGGACAGGTTGTGGCGAAGGTGTATCTGTACTGCCATCACTCAGCGTGCCCGTCCCTGACCCAGGCGAGAGATCCTCAACAACCTGACAACGCAGCTTGCCTTCTAGACGATCACACAACTGACGAAGAGTGTCTTGCATGTTCTCTGCTCCGCGGAGAAGCAGTGATGGACCGGTTTCTGGGAAAATCTCCGGAACGGGACCGATGAATGTACCCGGACGTCGAACGATTCCTTGTTGGCGCTGGGTATGAGCGCTAATAGAGGTGCGCAACTCGGAGCATGAAATGTGTAGTCGGCGAGATGTATCCCCAATTCGTTGCATTAAATTTTCAGTAGCGTGAACTGACTCGGTGGAACTGGAGAGAATATCTCTGGCTTCGCTGATATATCGTGGGCACTTGGCTATCTCCATGAAGGCCTTGTCGGAGATAAGTGCATAGGCTGCCCATTCTCCTGTTTTTGTAGAATCCTCGGCCATAAGCTTAGTTGTGAAATCCCGCCATTCTTCCTGGTCCAGAAAACAAGGTCTTCCCTGGCTGATGGCTGTAGCAATATGAAAGCCTCGAAAAGCAATCCAGCATGATCTTGCTACTCCCACTGTGAGCTGACTGGGGCCACGGCCCTCCATGAGCCTTCTCACTGCGTCGGAATGCACAACCCAGGCGTCCGGAGTAGTCTGGGCATACATCTCATAGACACTCAACATCATACAAGTACAGAGCATATTATCAGACATGCCCAAATCACCAGTTGAAAGTGCACGAACAATCTCACCCAGAGAAAGACCATACATCCTTCGACTAGTCCGAAGAAGAGCTTGATCCTGCGTGAGATGCGCCAGATAAACAGAACTTAAACAGCAAACTGCCGAATCAAGATACGCATCCTTCCCAAAATTCATGGTAATATACTCCGCAAAGCCCGGACTCCCACCAGCGCGAAATCGGTTATGGAAGTACAAAGTGGGGAACGATGCACTGATGAAATCCAGGAACAGCTGTGGCTGTGCGGCTTTGAACGTCTTCCGCACCAGGGACGGCGAGACATTCTCGTCCAGCGATATTGTAGCCGAATGGCGGCGCATCAAGGCAATCGCATCATCGCGCACGACCGTCGCAACGCCGGTGCCTCGTCCATCCGAGCGCTCAATAGGTCCGAGCGCCTCGATCTGCCGTGCAGGTGGAGCACCTGCAGCTGTCCAAGCGGGGGTAGTTGTGGGAGCTGAATCCTGTCCACGGGCTCGTCTACGAGACACAGAGCGATTTCTTCGTGCGAGACTGGGGCCTTCATCTTGAAATCTGAAGGTACGCCGGTAACCTGGACAGGTACGGCCGTATCGCCGGCATTGGGTGCATGCGGGGACCGCCTCGTCACACTAGCATTTCCGGCCAGGGTCTTAGTGGGGATGAACGTTGGGAGAACTGGTCAAAAGCCAACAACGGTGCTCACCTTGATGTGTCTTTCGCGACAGAGAGCACAGCCTGTACTGTGCGGTACACCCACCATCGTCGGGTGTCATGGAACTCAGTCAATCAACATGGTGCTTGGAGGCAGCATCGCAATACGTCGCTTGGTCTTTGCGCAACAAACTTGGAGGTTTTGAACCGAACTGGAAAGAAAAGTAAAAAGAAGAAATTTAAGAATTACTGGGTGGATTGTAGCCGGAGAGTGTCCGTTATTGCGTAGAGTGGAGAAGGTCCCCCAACCCGCCAAGGATTGTCGTTGAGCCCGCTACAAGTCCAAATGTACGAAATCACTAGTCGACTTGTACTTTGCCAGTCACACTGCAACTCCTCACGTTCATGATATTCGGTTCCCTAATGATGTACACATAGCTTCGTGTTGATTGCCATGATCTATCATCATCAACTTGGGAACTGCAAACTTTTCATTCTGAACATATCTTTCTATACACTTTTTGACACATGGGTCTAAGCGCACTTTCTAGTCTACAGTCTGTAACCAAGACTCCCCAGTGTCTCTTAGTAGTTATAGCCTATATATCTCAATTATACAGCTAAAGTATGGTCAGCCAAGAGGCAAGAACTTTGTTGTCAGATTTGCCTCCAAGGCAGTCTCGTATGTTGCCAGACCCTGCCAAGTGACCAAGCCCTCTTCCTTTTCTTTTTCATTTTCCCTTTCCGATATCTCTTCCGCGAGTATATTTCACCATTAATATTCGTGATTATGCCCTTGCCCCCGCCGTTCCAAGAAATGATCATTCATCTTGGATACGCATGTTGACAGTATATCAACCACAGTGGTAATGTTAATCGGCCATGTCATCATCAGAGAAGAGAAATGGAGGAAGAGGTTACGAAGATACGAAAAATAGATAAACAGCTAGCGAATCATCCAGATCTGCCTGTCTGCTTCGTTGTATATGGGGAAAGTACATAAATTCGCATTAATTGTTTTCCCGGTCCTCTGATAGTGATCGCCTCAGGCACCAAGGCGACTGACTCTGGGGCAATGATATCAGTCAGCGAGAGCCTCCGCGATTTCCTCCACATGCATCATTGAGATCTTCAAGCCAACACCTATTCATTCGTCTAGAAAAAGCCTCCAAGCCGACCGTTGCCTGAAACTTGCCCGGGTATGCGACAGGATCCTTTACGATGACCAGGCTCCGCGGAGCTTCTTTCGATTCCCCAACCGCCCAGCCCGCCAGCGGCGAGCGACAGTACTGTCGGGCCAAAGTCCCCCAGAATGCGCCCGATGTCATTGTCCAGAACACCATCGAGGTCTCAGACTCGTCACGAGTGCTGCCGTGGTATCGAGATGAGCGAAGGCGACGATTCAACATCCTAGTGCGAAGGTGAGTGTTAGCACTGGGCTCGGAAGCTCCAGACAACTTTCAATGACGATCCTGACGAATTTCTTGGGGCATAGGTACAAAGACCAGCTGCTTCATGGCTGTGACGACCCAGGATGCCGGACTCCAACATGCGCGAGTCGCCGTCGCCGCGTCAGCGAGGGCCCATATCGCCGATACACCGAGCTTAGTGCGCGAACTCTCGCCTGTTACCTCGCCAGCTTGGACGATGCGGAGAGCGGACTTTGTTGCAATACCCCGAAAATTCCATCTGAGCTGACGGTGCACGACTATCATCGGATTTCCCTACAACGGTCTCGTGCTATCCAAGCCCAGGCAACCGCCGCCGCCGTAGCCGCTGAAGAACAGAGCAGTTTTCTCCACGGCCAGGACGCTGACAGTGGCAATGCATCTAAGCAGGTGGATGACTCCAAGCCGGTCGGCTCGTTTAATGGGGTTGATGATGCGGGCTCGTCATCTTCCCCAAGCGGGTACCCCAGTGGCTATTACTTTCAGGATCTTGACTACGCTGCTGAGCAACCTTTGAAGGATCCGAAATCATTCACACAGAATCTATTCGACACAATATCGCTCCGAATGGTTGAGTGGCTTCCACTTCGTCGAACTACGGACTCTTTTCAACCCAAGTCGAAACAGTCCATGTCACAACCGGGTACGGAGCTGCCCCACCCTGGCAAAGAACATGAATCACCACATAAAGGCGTCCAGAAAGCAAAGCCGAACAATGATAAACCTACTTTGTCACTTCTACCAAATCCGCACCCACGCACTCCTTCGTCGCGAGCATCAGCAACCCAAGCTCCAGGAGCCCAAGCTTCGGCTGTTGAGCTCAAAATCCAAAACCAACATGTCAAGCGGCTTTCATTGACTGAGATGGACCATTGGCGACAAACCACACGATCTGGCTTAGAGGAGAAAAAAAGGCCTGAATATACAAATAGAAAAGTATCTATGAATTCGCATATTGCTACAAGCGATTTTGCTAGCATGCCTTCCCCGCCAGCCTTGAAACATCGACCACAAAAGCACCGGGGCAGAATTGGTGAGATGGAACATCCCAGAGTGAAGGAACGTTCCAAAAACCAGCGTCGTGTCTCCTGGGACAGTGAAAAGGTCCTCAACCAGGCTCCTCGGGCTGAAAGCCCTGGAAATAATCGTCGTCGACCTTCACAGGGAGAGTCTGACAACGCATCTCCAAGCAGCCGCAAGGTCAAACCCGATTCAAGTCATCGTTCACTTGATCCAGTCCCATTGGCGCAGACAGTAACTCACTTTACCCCAGAAATCATCCATGGCCTTGGCCAAATCATGGTTGACACCTCGGAGGAGGAAGAGACCTGGAAAGCAGAGATGGACCACATTCAGTCGACAGGGAGCTTTGACAACCCGGAATGGCGATTCGCCACATCTCGCCAGCGTCAAGTATATCCATTTGTTTCACAGAGTGTGTTTTTTGTGTTCAGCAGTGCCAGGCACATCTTGTCATCCTTTGGGAAGGACGGAAAGGGACTCCCTGCATCACCGGAGAGGGCGCCAGACAAGCGCCTTGATGTTAAAAATCTTCGGGGTTCTTTACAGCGTCTCTTTACCTTATGTCCTTGGGACATCGCGTTGCATAGTCTATGGACCACCTTGGATCATCTTTTTGTTCCGCCAGATGACTTTTCCCCTTCTACTCGACCTTCGCGTCGCTCTTCGCGCAGTTCAACCATGACAGGTCAAATTGGACCACCGCCAGTGGTTCGACGAGCGTCCGAGTCGGTAAGCGATGAACATTTGTCTGACGTGGATGCTGCCTACATTGCCACTGTTGCCCTCTTTGTCTTGGTCAGCTCTATTCCAGACATTGATGTAACGACCTGGCGTCAGATCCTACAAATGCGCTCTTCGGGGAGTATAGCCTCACCCGCTGCCATGCAGAACTTATCTTCGGATCAGGTCCAGCAGGCCGTCGAAGCGACCGATAGACTTGAGCATGACCTTGCACTTCGCTTGATCAATCGACTTGTTCGAGCCCTTGCTGCCCGTCTCGCATATCATGAGATATCCAAAGCACGTCAGGTCTATACCCTTGATCTTCCGAAGCAGAGGGGTGTTAGTGTTCTTGATCGCATTGTGGACCATCTCAGCGAGCAGCATACCGTTCAACAATCGACGGCCGATAGTTCGTCTTATCAGCCCACCAGCTCTGCGCATGTTATTTTGGAATGGTTACGAACCTTGTTCTTACGTGAATGGGATGGCAATCCCGAAATGGCTCGCAGCAGTGCCACTGGAGGAGTAGTGCAAATATTGGCTTTAATGTACAGAGAACGAAATAGGCTGGGCCTATTTCCCGAAGACTTCCATACCTCGATTCTTGCAGAGCGGCTGGACCCTCTTGAGATGCCAGTGGCATGGGTGGGCAGCCTCCCGAACAATCGAACGATGCATCTCATGTCATATTCCTTCCTATTCCCACCATCATACCTCGTCATATACTTCCGAGCTCTCAACTATTCTGCTATGTCGAAATATTTCGAGGCTGCCATGACTACTACCAGACACGTTACCCAGACCGCCTATAGCAACGCCATCAACGTCGCCGATGACTCTCCGCTCTTGCAGCGACTGAAGATTTCCATGTCGACTTACTTTGTTCTCAATGTGCGGCGAGATAATGTGTTGACGGATTCCTTGAACCAGTTGTGGCGACGAGAGAAACGAGAGTTGATGCGGCCACTGAAAGTCCAGATGGGTATGGATGAAGGTGAAGAAGGTTTGGATCATGGTGGTGTCCAACAAGAATTTTTCTGCGTCTTGATGGCAGAGGCCCTTGACCCGTCTTACGGCATGTTTACCATGGACAGTCGACACCGCATTTCCTGGTTTCGCCCCTGTCCCCTGGAACCGCTGTATAAATATGAGCTCATTGGCCTTTTGATGTCCATCGCCGTGTACAACGGTCTGACTCTACCCATCAACTTCCCCATTGCTTTCTACCGCAAAATCTTGGGGATGAAGGTGAAGCACTTGGATCATATTCGAGATGGATGGCCAGAGCTTACTAGCGGGCTTGAGTCGCTTCTATCCTGGACAGATGGCGACGTTGGCGATATCTTCATGCGCACATATGAGTTCAGTTTCGAATCATTCGGCGGCATTGAAACCATTGATATGCAAAAGGTTGACCGTGATGCCCCCTGGCCAGTTCCAATGAAAGCTACAAGTGCCAGCAAGATTGAAAGTTGTTCAGCATCGCCTGACGTGCCTCAACGCTTTGACGCAGCAGGAGCGAGTTCGAACAGATCCATGCTAAGTGAAGCAACCGATCCATCTCCCTCGTCGGTCTTGGTTGAGACGGCTGAGTCTATCCCCGAGTCTTTGCTGCTTCAATCTCCCGCTCCTGTCTTAGACGAGGCGCCCTTGGTAACAAACCAAAATCGCCATCAGTTCGTTAAGGACTATGTCTTCTGGTTGACTGACAAGTCTATTCGGCCTCAGTTTGACGCATTTGTACGCGGGTTCCACACCTGCCTTGATCGGTCTGCCCTGTCGATTTTCACACCCGAGGCTCTGAAGACAGTAGTGGAGGGCCTGCAGACGATCGATGTAAAAGAGTTGGAGAACCACGCTCGGTACGAAGGTGGCTTTGGACCAGACCACCGCGTCATCCGGGACTTCTGGAGCGTGGTCCAACAATACTCGGCAGAGAAAAAAGCGCAGCTCCTGGAGTTTGTTACTGCAAGTGACCGAATACCTGTGAATGGCATCTCGAGCATCATGTTTGTGATCCAGAAAAATGGCGTGGGAGATATGGTAAGTTGTGTTTTCTTTCACCACCATTTCTTGATCTTGACACTGACTGGTCTTTCAGCGCCTTCCAACTAGCCTCACATGTTTCGGTCGACTGTTGCTCCCAGAGTATTCCTCAAAAGAAGCTTTGGTAGAGAAGCTTGACAAAGCACTTGCAAATGCGAGAGGATTCGGTGTTGCGTGAAATGATTTTCAGGGGACGGATCTATACATACCCATTTCCTTTAACGATACATTAAGTGTCACAAGGCCACGGCACTGTACAATCTCTGAGCCTCATCCCATACAAATGTTTCCGGGTATATTTTGATAGTAAGAGATATTGAAGAATCTCCACTTGTAATGCAGGTGTGAATTGAAGAGCGAATCAGACCGAGCGAGTGGCCCTCGGCTCCAGTTCTGTAGTATGGTTCGCCATCACAGCGTGGCAATCACCAGTTTTTGAAAAGCGGAGTGCTGAAGTCCGGTATGACTGTCGATCTTCAAGGTCTCCATTTCACTTCTCCTTTGCATCTTCTTTGATTTGCGATCATACCCTGCATCGGTGCCATTCGTTCATCCATTCATTCCATGTAAGGTGATCTTCCCAGAGGACACTTGCTGTTCCCCCCACTGCCCCACGTTTCTCCCGATAAGAGTCATCGGGGGGTCCACGAGCTCATTTCAGTCCACAGAAGTTAACAACTAAAGCCACAGCACAATCGTGACCTGTTAACTCTTTGAATCCATCATGGCGCCAACCATCCACTGTGTTCGCCACGCTCAGGTATGTGCATCTCACGCCGATCACCGGCATGCAGCTTCTGTGACGATGGGACTCTGACAAGAGAACCTTGGAGGTTTGCGCATCAATTGGTCTCTAACATACATTATTTTCCAGGGTGTTCACAACCTCTGCACCGCAAACCATGTCATCCCCGACCCCCTCCTCACAGACCTTGGTCATGAGCAATGCGCCAAGCTGCGCGAGACCTTCCCCTACCACGACCAAATTGACTTGGTGACTGCCTCACCTCTGCGTCGCACCATCTACACTGCTTTGGAAAGCTTCGAGCCCGTTTTCCAAGCTCATCCAGAATTCAAACTCATTGCCCTGCCGGACCTGCAGGAGACCTCGGATGTGCCCTGTGACACCGGAAGCGAGCCCAAGACACTACAGCAGGAATTTGCGGGCAAGAATGTGGATCTAGACATGGTTCATGATGGTTGGAACAGCAAGGTGAGCTTAATTTTACACCCTCTCGAGCCTTATGCAATTGAACATTCGTTATGCTAACCCGCTTTAATGTACCCCAGACTGGCCGCTACGCCCCCACCAATGCAGCCCTCCGCGAGCGCGCTCGTGCCGCTCGCCGCTGGCTGAAAGCTCGGCCCGAGAAGGAGATTGTCATGGTCACGCACGGCGGTTTCCTGCACTACTTCACCGAGGACTGGGAGGATCACAGCCAGTACCAGGGCACCGGATGGTCGAACACTGAATTCCGATCCTACACCTTCTCAGACGAGGATCACAACGCTGATTTGGAGGGTCAAGCAGTTAATGGTGACAATGCTACGCTCGTCGAGACTGCTGAATCACGAAAACGCCGTGGCAAGGTTGGTCCCACTCCCGACCGTGCACAGCAAAAGACGCTTTACCAGCTTGGCACCCAGAGCTGGAATGAGCAGCTTAGCACAGAGGAGCAGGACTCGGCGAAGGTGCCCGAGGGTGAAGAGGTTAATGGAGTGCGGGTATGATTGATTCTTAGACATTGCCATTATCTGAGACATTTTTACACAGATCATTAAGATAGATTAGATAGATCATGATGCAAATAGATCAAAAGCAATTTGAAAGACTTCTTCTAATCATGCAAGAAGCCGTTGAGGCTGTGCTTTGTTCCCATTGTTAGGTCTTTTGTCTTGTTCCTCGATCTATTGTTAATCCCCTTGTCTCTTCTCGTTCGTCTTAGTGCCAAACATGACAAAGACTCCGAGTAATATGGTGTCTTCCATTACGGAGTTTCATCAAGTTTTAGATTTCTTTCAGTGCCTCTACTTGACAATGCATATTGACCTCGAACTTGAGACGACAGACCAAGTCGACAAGGATTCAACAAACGATACTCAACAACAAAGCCGTTGTCGATCTCCAGGGGGTGAGAAGTCTATATAACGAGCCTTTACCTCCGTCGAGAAGGGCATCATCTCACCGACACACACAATAACATTGTCTAATAAAATACCATTGGCTAAACCCTTTACCCTTGCATTTGCCAGATTAGGAGACTGACATTAATAACTAGGTCCTCTCCCAAGATCAGGTTGCTGCTCATGCATACCCTTTCCGATTATTGGGGTTACTAGATGAAATGCCTTTGGCTGAGTATACTCTCTTATAATGATCCCTTTGCAATGGCTAACACTGAGCCACAGGCCTCATCGTCCCTGTTCAGAAGTCTAAGTATTAGATCCGATGCCTTTGGCTAAATTTCTTCACTTTCCTATGTGATGATTGCAAAGCTAACATGATATCTAGGTGTTATCGACGATTGCGCTTACCATATATGAGATTATCTTGGCTAGGTTTTCTTTCCTTGACAGTACGACATGAAAATTAACATATTGTCAGGCATTACCGCTGTACTCGTGAACGAATCATTGATGCTCTTATATGCTTCTAAAGTGGTCCTTCCCTCTGACGGAACTGCAGCTAATATTTTACAGTTGGCAGATTTGCCGATCTGTTCGAATCCCAGAGCCCGATGATTGTTGTTTCGGACTGAGTATCTCTATCATTCTGTTTCTTGAAATATACAATGGCCCTTTCGCTAGCGAGTCTCAGGTATCTTGCGTCGATCATCAGCCTGAAAACACCCTGGCCGCAATTTGAGAATAAGTTCATGGCTTAGTTTATTATTCCCTAGTCATTCTCCACGTATTATGCAATTTATGTTGACTTATTTCAGGTATATTTGCCCCCATTGTCCAAAACAGCCACAATCCAAGTCACTTTAGGTAAGCCCCATTCCTACCTGCTAACATTCATAGGACCGATGCCAATCATTTTGATTGGTCACATCGAACTTTGTTCCAACGATAATCAAGTCAATCAATTGCAAGGTACACGGTATCAGTTAAACTCTCACTAATGTTCTACAACCAGGTTTATTGGATGAAACTTCAACGAAACAAGATCCACTTCAACACAAATGCCTTGGTATTTTTTCCCTTTCATCTCCATAATTCCCTTTTATAAAATGCGGATATTGACTTGCACCAGACTCATCACGTTTATATGAAACGCTACCTGGGCAATACTCACCGTTCACCAAGTGAGTCTCCCATTCAGTTTTTTCGCTAACATCATACCTTCCTTGAGTAGAAGGTAGCGATCTAACAATCTAGACGGAGCTGCGATGTTAGTTCCTTTTATGGATATCGAATTGAAACAGGTGCCTGGACTTGAGGGGCCATAGCGGAATGGAGGCGCGGCAAGACTTGTGGGGAATGGTGGCTTAGAAACGTCAAACCTGCAAGGTTGAATCGATAGTTTCTTGTTCTAGAATGGGCTGAAGTGGAGAAATTTCAGAGAAGCGCCTTGCCCGTGTCCATGCAGGAGGGCCAGTATAGGCAGCTATATTACTTGCAGAAGGGCGATATGCATACCGGGTAAGATAGCACAGCCGGGGCAATCCTGGTGCCTTTTAAGTATAAACGCCCCAACAAATCAGGGCCCAAGGCCTATTTTTAGGTGTCGATCACTTTCCACGCAAACTCCTGCTTTCCCTATATCTCTCTCTTTTGCCCTCCACAAATCCCTTTGCAGTAGGGCAAGATGATTGACGAAAACCTGCCAAGTATGACTTCCCCCTTATCCATGGATTGCTTTATTCCCCTGGTCCCTTTCGTCACTACGTCATCGCCCCTCGATTCTGCACAAACTGACTCCACCCGTAGCGTTCTTCTTGAAGAACAATTCGCAGACCCCTCAGCAGAGTACAATTTACCATCGCCAGTATGGAAATGAAGCGGAGCCGGCATATACCCTCAAATACCTCGATCCCGCGACCATCACGTCACAAAACCGCTATGGCGTCGCCCTCTACGATCCCTACGTCCCGGACATCGTCTACGGCGAAGTCGCCGTGAGTCCTGAATGGACACAACCAAGCTTATCAGCAGAGACAATTCGAGCCAACGGTGGCACCGCTCCACCTCCAGAGCCTATCCTTCCCACGGAGTTCGCTATCCAGCTATACAACCCCGATCAGCAAATCGTGATCCGTCACCAGCCCAAAACATGGAACAAACCAGCGCGATGGGAGTTCGAGATGCCACAGCGCTCATTTCGAGTCCCGTCAGCTTCTACACTAGATCGGACGCAGAGTGATCCCGCAGCAGCAGAAGTGACCCCGAAGTTGCGCTTCAGTTGGCGCAAGGATGGGAAGCTTTCCAAGGATCTCTCATGCTTGCTTCATGGGAAATCCACCTCGGTCGCGGAGACTAAGAACAAGAGTCGGGAGCCAGATATTACAGTGGCTCTATTCCAGAGCCTAAAAGAGTTAACACTCTACGAACCGAATCTATACCGCGTGGAGATGGAGGACTTCAAGGGCTTGGAGGTCGTGTTGTTACTCGCGGCGGTAGCGATCCGCGATATTTTCTTCGGCCCAGCCAAAGAAGCCTTCCACATCGTCCCCGGTGGCACAACTGTAGTAAATGGCAGACCGCAGGCGGCTGTCCCTGCTCGCAAGAGCCCGAAGGCGCAAGCTACAGGCGCCATCCCAGCCCGCAAGCCCGAACCACCCCGATCCTCAATTGCCAACCCCCAATCCCCTGCGCCGCAGGCACGGCGAAAACAGGACGAATTGGCGGCACAAGAAGAGCGCAAAACACAAGAGCTGCTTGCAGCGGAGCGAAGACAACAGGAAAATTTACGACGTCGAAAAGAGGCCGAATTGGACAGCGAGACGAAACGCCTACAAAAGCTCTATGGACAGGAGGAGCAGCGAGTGCGGCTACAGCGCCCCAATCCAGCTCCTTCCTCGCGACCAGACCTTCCGCTCCGTCCGAGCGGGCCATACAACTCGCACCAATACTCCCAGTCTCACTCCCATCTGGCAGCTCGACCCCCGCCACAACCTACCCGCCATACTCGTCCACAATCATATTACCCCCAGAGCCAACCGGCTCCTACTTTCGCAAATAGCCCATATCTTCAGCATCCTGCTCGCCCTGACCCTCGATCACAATCTACCGTCAGCTTTGCCCAGCCTCGGCCACAGTCTACCGTGGGGCTCTACCAGGTGCCTGCTAGTACCGGGGCTTTACCACCAGGACAGCCCTCTCGTCCTCAGCTTCAACCCAAGAAAAGCAGCTTCTTTGGCTTCAGGCGGAAGGAGGAGGGCAGCACTCCGAATAAGCTGGATAAAAAGCGGAGTTCCATGTTTTGATCTGATTTTGGTTTTTGATACCCTGGCATTTTCATCTGTCTTCTCCTTAGCATTCTCGGGGCATTTCGGTATGCATCTATTCATGTGTTCATGGTTATGATTGTATAAAGGCATCTGCATTGAACGAAGCAACATTTACCTCGTGAAATTCAAATTCAAAACGAAGAACTTCCAAGATAGCTTACTAGCATGTCGAAATGGGTAAGATAAATGACTCTTATTGCACAAATCTTAGGTAGGTAGTACGAGCTCGTAATGATAGGACCTTTGCGGCCATTCCTGCCATGGTTGAAAGACATGACCTATTAAATACATGTGCATCATGAGGAGAAAGAACGTCATGAGCCTTCGATCCCTTCTGTTGAAAGAATGTAGACAGCATCGGGAGTTTGAGCTAATAAGCCATGACGCGTGCGTACCCCAGGACTGTATGGTATGAAGTGTTGTGTCACACGGCCAAAGACTTAATCAGATTTCTCATAGGTTCCCAGGTTTAGATCCCCCAACTACAGGGGTGAAATCCTCCTTTATCCATTCTCATTCTGATCTTTCACTGTCATTTCGACTGGGACTAACATAAAAATGCATACACCTAGGTTAAATCTCAATTTCCCCTCTAAACATATCTCAACTCCTCGAACGATGCAGGTGACAGAACTTGCATGCAAGTCTTCCTAGATCCATACTCTTCGCCCTCCAATGCCCTCCATCATGAACAACATCACGAAGCTCATTTAAAACAATGCCTTCAATCTCTCCTCAAAAAGCGCAACAAGTTGATTACCAGCGTCATCTCCCATCAAAAAAGCCATGCTCATGGACCTTTGTGCCCATGACTTGCAAAGTTCATCCCTACCCTCCGCGTAGAAGTCCATAGCCTGATTGAAAGACAAACTTGCAAGTTTTCCAAGCTCCTCAATAGGGTAAGTATAGTGCTCGCACTCTGACTGGGACATCTCATTCGATTCGGGATCCTTGTGGCAGTGCATTTGGATGTGTTCGTGGCTCTGCAGGTAATCATCATCGAAAGAACTGGCAATAACTTGGTCGAGAATTGACTCCGCGATTTGAAAGTAGGTCATTTGTACCTCGCCATCCTTGCCCCAGACATTAGAAAGGCAGTCATCATCATAGAACTCCAGCTCTGAGGGAATAGTCTCTTCGTGATTTTGGGCTGTGATGCAGAGATGAAACAGGACTTGCAGGTAGTACGGAAGATTGGACCGGCTGGGTGTGAGAAGCAGTGAGTCGGGACTGTCTTTGCTGTAGATCTGACGAATAATTTCCTAACAAATTCAGAGTTAGTGATGCAATTTACAGTGACAGTGATTTTTTCTTGGAATTTATACCCGAACAAGCCAGATTTTGTACTTTGAGGGCATTGACTTGGACAGAATGGTTTCCATGTATTGAGAGCTCATTTTTCTGCCATCGCATTGGCTGGAATTGTGAAAGGCCCATAGAGCCATGTCCCATTCTTGACCATGGATGCATGCTTCAAAGCAGAGGCCCCAAAGGAGGCTCTCCATCGCATTATCGAGTTCGGGAAAAATTCTGCTGTTTCTGAGGTTAAGCAAGCCCGTTCTGACTTTCTCGTAGTAGTGGGTCTGAAGAAGTTAGTTTGTGTTCTGCTTTGGAAGCTGAGAGCTGTGGTTTCAACATACTTTGGCCTCTTCATCAGCCTGTGCGCTACGAGCACGGCACACATCTAATATCAGAACAAGGAGCAGATAGCGTGGGCCAATTGCGTCAACCACTATAGTCTTCCCCTCTGGCCTAGGGTTGTCTGTCTCTTTGGTCTGGAGGAAGATTATGAGCTAGGATTCTGTAAGCAACGAGAGGAAACAAGCCATCAAAGAGGAAGATATCTAAGGACTAAACAAACCTCTTTCAGAGTTTTCATGAGTGCCTCTACCATCTCAAGCTTGGAATTCTCCAGCAAGATGCAGACCAAGGCATAGCATTTTTGCAAGACCCATTCTTGTTCAATTGCCACGTAATCATCCTGAGATCCCTGTTGCATCATATAGGCCGCTTTCAAGGTCAGCATTTGTCTTAATATAAATTATTTGAATGTTACCTAATATGATGTTATGAGCCATCAATGCCACAACAGGGGCCGCGAGATTTCCATTATCCACTTCATTTGAGAGGACGTGAATGAGGAACCTGCATACGTTTGAATTAGCATCAAAAAGGAATCTGCTAGATTCGAAATGCCTCACAATATCTCCTCCCTTTCCAAGAATCCATCGGAAAGCGATTCGGGATTCTCACTTCCCTCCTGGACCTCTTTGATGAAATCATGAAGGCACTTCATCACTTCTGCGGACCTTTTGAGGCGCTGTGCTTCAAGGGTGCATGCTTGAATGAACTGCAGCCTTTGTGGGTGACCGATTGGAGGCGAACTCTGAAGGATCTGCTGGCAGGTGCAATCTTCCTCACGGTTATTATGGAAACGATATACTCAATGCAGAATTCACTCACTTGGCTTCTCATCCTGGCACTCCAGCAACGCAAGTCTCCACATAAGAAATAGAACCTGGAAATCATTCTTGAATCCGCCCTGAGGACCAATGATATTGTGCAAGGGTATAACGCTCAACATCTTTCTAGCCGAGGGCGCGTCGAAGCCGTCCAGACCAAGACTCACGAATTTCCTGTGCCAGAATTAAAAATTGATTGTCCGGGAAGTGATGGGTTACCGACTTTTGGATTTGAACTCTGTTTGTATAAGAACAGGCTTCGAAGATCTTAGTATTCAGTGCGATAAGGCACCATTCCTGTGCCACCATGTAATTGGTTTTATATCCGGTACTGATGTGCTTCCAGATGTACTAGATGGTAGTTAGTATACGTTTGTCTGGGTTTTCCATATGACGATTATCATACAGCGAGCGCCGCATGAGTGGCCGATTCACTCAGCATTTCAAATCCCCGTGAAGTTAAGATTTGCGCGGCATCGCAAATTACCTCGATTTTGGTGTGCTCTCCTAGAGAAGTAGAAAGAGTCTGAGATACAAGTGCGATGAAGCTGCGGTCGACCCAATCAGTTCGAGCGAGTGGCACATGCTTTAGCAACAGCTGGAAGGCTTGCAACACATGGTCCTCACTAGCGAATTGTAAGCAAGTCGCAGTAGCTGGGGAGATAATAATTTCAATCTACCTGAGATCTCCTCCATATTTGAGGTAACGCATGGCACTGTGTCAGTCATTAGCGAACGTTATCTCAGATGCTTAGCGCCAACTTGCAGTTCAAATGATCGCTCGGTAAACTGCAAGCCGGTAAATACCCAGCCAAGCACTGGCGATTAAATTTAGCAGGAGGACACTCAATTCTAATGTCTGTCATAAATACCTTTAAAAAATTCGACTTTGTCTTCCTCATTCTCTGGGCAAAGAGTCTCTAACTGGAGGAATATAACGGCAGGATTGCCTCCGTATTTCTAACAGAGTCAAGGAGTGAACATAAACGGTGACTAGTTACCTGGACTTACCTTCTTGAGAATCTGGAACTGCTCTGTCATCTTTTCCTTCGTCTCGGACGTGTCCATGAGCATGTAAGTTCGAGCTGGTCAAGTCAGCTTGCTGGGGCAATCATAAGAAAGCGACCAAGCACTTACCAAGAGTATGTCTAACAAGGAGCTCCAAGTGATTAAAGTCACTTGTCTTCGGTTTGGGGTGCTCATTGCACTCATCGACACGGGTGGCTGCTCTTTCTAGCCACTTTAGGGCAACATCGTTCTGGAATAATGCAAGTGCATGACATCCGATGTTGTAGTAGATTTGAACTATAGTTCCGCCATTGTTGATCGAATATGTTTTGGGGACTTTACTGAAAAGGTGCTCAGCAAGGTCTAGTCGACCTTCCAGATAATGCTAAGAATCATCAGTTGCGCTCCGAAGTCACCGAAACACGAAAATGGTTTACCAGCTGCACGCGAAAAGCGAAGTTCTCAGCGACAAAAGAATGGAAGATCTCTAGATCAATAGCAGGCGTTGAAGCTTTCAGGTTTTCGAGTCTTTGTGCGACCACTGTCATAATGCTGAGTGCCAGTTCAAGTTCTGTGTCTTCTATATCACTGGTGAGCTTTGATAGATGAAACAGTAAGGTAACATACCGATGCAGAAGCGAGCTGCGGTAAATGCTGCTCGTAGAACTCTGACATGTCCAGAGGCCGTGTTTGAGGTTCCATGATCAATCAACAAAAAGGCCAACGCCCTCACTGAAGATGAAAGGGGTCAGTTGCTGATTCTAGTGTTTTAAAAGGCATTCCATGAAAGCGAACCTCGGCTGAGAGCTATGTGTTCCTTTTTGTCTTCAACACGAGAGCACAGGGTAAGTCTACAGGTGTTCCAGAGATCTGTACCGATAGTATCAATCTCGCCATTGCTGCAAGCTGTGGGACCTGTGGTTGACGAAAACTTCTGGAGTTGGTTTCTTAAAGGGTCAGTATCCACGCGTTGCGCCAGTTGACCACGAGGCGCCATTGTTATTTGTCTTTTTAGTGCTTGCACAATGGCTATTGGAAATTCGCGCGTTAGAAAGTGATATAACGAGAATGATAAGTGGATTTTTAGAATCCGTGATTATACCTTTCACTGAATTCACCTGCTTTGTCGCGGCATCATCCTGGAAAGAAGCCATGACAATTCGGCGAAGGCGAAAGAGGGTATCGCCAACTGAAAAGAAGTATCTGTGGAGGATGGAAAAGATTAAGACGGGACGACAGGTGGTGGCACCAATGTAGAAAAGATGAGCTGGAAAGAGTTATCCCAAAGATTGAAATAACGTGAAGGGGGAAGATTTGATGGCGACTGGTATGGAAGAGACCGTCAAGAAAAAGTGCGCGACGGGGTTATAAGCAGGAAAAGGTGGAAGGCCAGCGTCGACGTTGAGTTCACTGCCAGATGCCCGGCATTTACCTCTCTAGCTTCCGTGCTCTACAAGGACCAGCAGAATTAGGTGAAAACAGATCTGAAATGATTCAATGTAAACATCCTTGGATATGATAATTACTTTACACCTCAGACAAAGTACACCTTTAATCAAAGGCCGCAGACCTCCAGCCTCGGGGAATCAAGAATCAATATTTCACAAGCCAGCATTTAAAAGGAAGTCCACTCATAAAACAATGAAAACCGACAAAATGAGTATGCTACTTGTGTATCCGCTGGGTGGGCAGGAAGTTTCCAACAATAAGGGAGGGACTATAGCAGGACATGTTAGCTAAGGCATAGTCAAAGTTATCAAGAAGGAACGAACATATTGTGGTTATCGCGTCGAATTGTGAATGAGAAGCAGCATTGAATTCCCTCTCCAGACCCATTTGGACTCTTCAGAGTACAGCTCGTAAGCATGGCTTTCTGAGTGTTGTCAAAAGCAATTGCTCCAAATTTCTCCCAATAGCTGACTAGCTGATCTTCAACAATGATCTCGTGAATGGCAAGTTTTCCCTGAATGAGTATCAGTATGAGGACGGTCAGACATACAAGAGGAGACTCACATCTCGCAAACTCTCTATTGGCACATCGATCAACTGTGCCATCTCATTATTACCACGGAAGATCTCACCGGTTCGTCGCCAGCAACAGGCTGGAATAGCCATACTGGCAAAGACACGATCATACTCCATGAGACTTCGCTCAAACCACATCTCTACCAAAATCAGCTCGATATCCGTTAAGCTCTGCATGCGCTCTCGGAACTTGGGCCGGAACTTGTCAAGTTGTCGGAGAATCTTTTGCCGAGAAATTTGTTGCATGTTCTTTTCCATGTACTGATTGAGCCGAGCATAGCCCTTGACATAGTTGAAGGGCTTCAGCAAACCAGCATCATACTTGGCTTTGAGGAGCTTATTCATACGCTCCTCTGGAGGGTCCGATCCGGACGGATCAGCGGCAGTCATATAGTATGTCTCGCGGGCTTTGTCATTCGCCACTGCTGGAGCAGCCGCTCTTTGGATAGAATCCCCTGGGGGCACTGCCGGAGGTGGAAGCTGCGCCGGGAGTGGTATCCCGTTCGGCATATTCAGTGTGTTCATCGAATTCATTAAAGAAGGATCGGAGTAAATCCCTTGAGGGTTGTCCTGGTTTTGAAACATTGATCCATCATCCAGCAAGCTGTTGCTGAGAAAGTCGCCGAGCAAGTTGTACTCATTCGTAACTTCAGGGGCATTAAACATGTACGATGGATGCAGCGAGTGCATATCCTGAAACTGGTTCTGTCCACCCATCCAGTCGTTATATGGCATCACTATTATTATCCACATCAGCTGGAGTTCTCTACTCCTCGTCTCAAGACTTACACTGCTGGGAATTGGTATCGAGGCCCTGGCCAGATGAAGAAATGTTTGCTGGCTGCACAGAGGAAGGCTGGATTCCGATCGTACCATCGGGGAGAATTTGCTGGCCGGCAGCATCCGGGACGTCGACATTCCTAGGCATACTTTGTACGTTGCCCAGCTCATTGTTGGACGACCCTTCTTCGTCTGCCGCGGAATGCTCCTGGTCGCTTCGAGCGCGTTTGGCAGGTTCCCTGGGTTCGTCATGGCATAAATGACCGATATTGCGCTTCACACATCGGGCACAAGGTCGTTCCTTCACGAGTTGAAACTGGTCAGCGGGCACATCTCTTATTTGTCACTCTGGTTGACAACCAGTTTGCCGGCTAGCGGGTAAACTGTATGGAACTATTTTGGGAGAGGTCGTACCGAATCGCAAGTCATATGCTGTCCCACGCGACCAAGAGCTCTTTCATTAGCAAATATGTTTCTGGAAAATTAAACTGCCCCCACTAATATGGGGGAAGTTGCTGCCCGAAGGCTGTCGCATCGACCAAGCAGACACAAGCGCTAGTTGAAAGATTTGACGAGAGGGAAGCTCACCGAGCGGCGACAATATACGCATGCTATAGAATTGATATGGTCGTTAGTGTTATCTGCTCAATCGCCAAGCGAACTGGAATGCAAGCGAAAGCGCCCAGACCCCTGTCGCATACCCTCACGCGGTGGACGACTTACCGTGATTGACCTTGCGGCGCTTTTTGGGACTGGAATGACTGCCAGCGCCAGATGTTTCAGTCTTGGCAGCAGATATTGTTTGCGATTCCTTCGCGCGCGCATCCTTTGCTGCGTCACCAGTCCTGGACTTGGCAGATGCAGTCCTGTCGGAACCGGCGCCTGATATGCTCCTCTCAGTCATAGTTACGGTTTGTCGTGTAATCACCAGGACCAGGTGGAATGGCTGCCTGCAGACATTGCAGTATGAAAGTCGAAGGTTGAAACGTCAAAAGTCAAAAAGTTCACTGGCCTTTCGCGAAAGCGGAGTGACCCCTCCGTTCTGCTCCGCGTGTGGGGAATCCCCCATCGTTTCTCGGCAACGCCACCGAGAGCCGCCTCGGAACAATGACCTGGTCTATATAGGAATATGAGATTTTAGATGTTTTACTCTATTGTCTGAAATGGAACCAAAAATCTTTCATTCAAATGTCTAACTATACGGGTCTTATCGGGCGTCCACCAGCTTGGACCTTCTCGTGGGGCCTCTAGCGCAGATCCTGGTCAATGGAATTGGCCAGATTGGACAGCCACAAATGATCGACTGGGCAAAGACCCTGTTCTGGTTGAGATCTGACTGACATATCCCTCAGCAAGGAACGGGGGCTTTCACATGTCATGGATACCGGCACGCTTGTCTCGGCGCATAGCTACTGCGACTGCAGCTCAGGTATCGGGATCTCAGCGCGCGACAGGGATTCCCTTGGTGGTAATGGGGCGTAATATGCAGCGCTTACATCTTGCTAGTCGAGGATTCGCTGTCCTCGATTGCGGTTGTATTGCTGTTCTGCGTCCGCACGTGTGGGGTTCTCGGGATACTTCAGATGGCCATCGAATGCTTCTTTCAGTCGTTAGATGCTGCAAAAATGTCCAGTGCAGCTTGCGACCGAGTGATGGCATCCCTCAGGCCATCCAGTGGAGCAGTATTGGTCTGCATTGATTGGAGATGGCCATGCAATTGCTTCATCAGTCTTTGTATTTCGGGGTCGGTATCGAGCTAAGATTTCAAATCATAAGTTGCTGTACTGTGAATTGTGCAACTTCATTCATATTCCATACCTCATCCAGCGTCGCCTGGTTGGGCTTAGCATCAACCAATGTTAATTCGGCAGACCCTGAGTCTTGGGCGAGCTCGTCCAGCTGCCGGAGAACAGGGTGTTCCTTGAAGCAATCCATGTCAGCAAGAACGACCCTAGTTTGTCATGAATCCCTCTTACATTCTTCATGAGCCTCTTTCGCTCGGCTTCTGCTCGCTTGGCGTTCTTGTCCATTGCCTGGAGCTCCCTTTTGTCACTGGCAAGAAGCGCTTCTTCTTTCGCAATTTCAGCTTTCAAGAGGTCGGTGCTATCCTTGATAGTAGCCAGGCTTGCCTCGAGGGCCCTCTGCGTATACTCAGTCAGCAGTGCTCATCGGTGACCGTATTGATGAGTTTCATACGTGTTCATCAAGAGCAGCCTCATAGTCAAAGTTCGAGTCATTTGTTATAGGTGGGAAGGGCATCCGTGGAAGTCGCTTTCCGAGACTATCGATCTTGAATGTTAGCTCAATCCAGACACAATGAGCTGGAAGCGCACGTAGCTACTGCCTTGAGATGAGCTGGAGTTTCAACGTACTTTCGAACTACTGCTTGAACTGCGCTCTGTGCCTCAATCCGCTTGCGCTCATTCGACTGACGCATAATCACTGGGCGTTCGAGCGCATGAAACATCTCTTTGACCTTGTCCTGAACTGGCTCTGGGAGAGTTGTCCATTTCGACTTGATCGTCTTTTCCGGAACACGACGAATTTGTGGCTTTAAATAGGCGTAGCGCTTTTCCGATTCGTCTTCAACTTTATTATCCTCGCCAGAGCGCTTTCGTTTTGGAGGCATGGCGGGGTGAGCAAAAAGGGTTGAAAGGGATGTGGGGGTGTCAACAAAAGTCTAGGTGCTGCAGGACGCGTCAAGCCTAAACAGAGCGGACCTCGGAGCGGTGGAGATCGGCACCGCACCTTAAAACATTAGTAGGCCCCGCAATCAATGAGTAGAATTCATATCTCGGCTACTGTCATCAGGGTCGCATCTTATCGAAACAATTCGTTCAATTATTGCTGAGCTTGGTAAAACATTCATGTAGTGAAAACTGCCCGTACATATGTTCGAGCTTTTATAGGCAGCGAAGTCCCTGCTATGCGACCTCGGGCAAGGGCAGGTAGGATGGAATACATACATACATAGTTCGGACTTATGGGATGCGGGCTTTATCCACTCGATATGATACATGCATGTATTTTCGATGTTATCCATGAATCATATGCATAAATCAAATCGAAAGCTCCACTAAAGACTTTCAAAGCCCATGCCCGTTATCTCCAGCAGAAGCCTATCTGATAGGTATAAGAACCAAAAAAGGAAAATGCCTGCCCCAAACAGAAATGGTATCTTTCGCAAAATGAACGCCCTCTCGCCAGCCGGCAAGCCATTGCCTGCTCGACCCACCGCTGAACCGCTTTAATGACAATGAAATTACAATAACATGAGCATGATATCCACGCCAGACAATACTGGCCTCATCTAGGCATCACGAGGCCATTGATGCCTTTCATATCAGCCAACTGACTTTGCAGAATTTCATTACCACGCATGATCTCCTCGAGCCAGTCAGCTGCTTGCGTGAGCATGGCGCTTTTACTGAAGCCCCCGCCTCGTAGCCCCGGGACTAAAGAACAAAGATCGTCAAAGCCCTGACGGATGAGATTGCGTCGTTTTTGTTCAGACAGAATATGATTCGTGCGCTTTTGCTCCTCGGAAAGGTTCTCGCGTGCGTTCTTGCTGTTTGATTGGATGCTTGCTTTCCGGGGCGCATTGGTCGACGCACGACGCGCTTTTGCGTTGCTCATGGTGCGTGATTTGCGAGCTGGTAGTTTCATCTCATCGTCATCTGAGAGAGGATCTTCTTTAATCATTCGTGGTCGTTTGCGAGGCTGAGAGGCATCTTCTATATCGATACTGTGGATGCTGGAGCGATGAGCGTGGCTGCCTGGCATGCGCTCGGGGCTAGGAGCCCGTGTGTTTGCTGCGCTGGTCTGTGGCTCAAAACAATCCAGATGGTCTAATAGCTCTCGGGTGCGTGTCTCTTCATCCGGCTGATCAGGCGGGGCCACATAGCCCTGGTCCATGAAGCTGATATCCGTACCCCACTGAAGGCTGCGGACCTTGCGAGATGGATGCTGATCCGCAGGAATGGGATCGCGCACATCGAAGAGCATTTCCGAGGTATGATACCCGGTTGGCAGTCTGCTATTTGAGGGGGAGGAAGCGCTTGCATGTGCGACAGGGGCAGATTGTGAGTTGTGACGGGGATGAGCTCCATTGATATGGGCCCCGTTGAGAAGAGGCTGGGTCGCAAAAACCTGCTGAGCGAGCGCAGACCCGATATCTGTCCCATTTATGCCACCTTGATAGAGCATTGACGCGGCAGCATATATGTCTGGGCCTGGCGTATTCCCGACCATAATATTTGGCTTTCCAAGGACATGCTGTTGATATGAGGGTTGGGATAGAGACGTGGTCGAGCCTTCGAAGGTTGGTGGTAGTTCATCAGACCAGTCGAAGTTGAGTCCTGGTGTTTTATTGTGTTGAGCTCGGAGCCAAAAGTCATTCGTGAAGCTATTTGCATTCATAGTCGTAAAGAAGTTGTCGAGCATATTGGATTCATTATCGTCAAGGAGAGAGGGTCCCGGGGGTAAGGCCGGAGCTTGTTCATAGGGAGTATCCATTGGGGAAAGGAAGGAATCTGCCGCCCTCGTTAGCAAGCTGCGACTTTATTTCACCAACTCATATTAAGACTCACAGCCAAACGGGCCCGGAGGTGGGGAGTTGCGCCCGGTCTGGATCTCTGGCACAG
Organism: Penicillium sp. VS I D KN; assembly: GCA_019775415.1. Classification (NCBI taxonomy): domain Eukaryota; kingdom Fungi; phylum Ascomycota; class Eurotiomycetes; order Eurotiales; family Aspergillaceae; genus Penicillium; species Penicillium sp. VS I D KN. The sequence goes on from JACWFT010000010.1 coordinate 2,631,350, forward strand.
GACCATTCATCACTTCGAGATCAAATAAGGACAACGGAACAGGCGGGAATTGAGTGCAAGTCAATGATGGTGTGCTCTGCTATTCCAGAGCGGTCCGAACCAGCAAAAGTTGATCATGCCTTGGCCGATAGATCTCGAAGTGAGTAATACTCCCGACTTGTCAATATACTATATCGAGATCGGCCTGCGACAGGGGACAACAGGAGGACGAGGAACTCGCTTAACGAGATTCCAGCGTAGAAAAGAAAGTCACTTGTGCAGCACAGATTCAGTCATCAAGATACAGGAAGGAGTCGAAGTGAGAGAAAGCTGGGGAAGCGAAAGGTGGAGTTGATCATTATGCTCATCGCATCAATCACATGTGAATTTTCGCCCGGTCGCGTGACGTAACAGCATTACCAAAATTACCACAAAGTGTCAATAAATTACCATTCTCATAAGTCATAATGGACATCGGAGTCGATCTGAAGTTACATTCACGGTACCTGCTTTACCAAGATTGTGTCCCCGAGGCCGTGCATTCAACTCTTAACTAATAGAATTGTTCTCGTTACTACCACAACCCACTTTAGAACCACATTTCAGGGCAAACCGGGGTTGCCCATTAATCCAGTCGGAGGTCCCAGGTATCGTTCAAGGAAAGGAACTGTTCTTTGACTACTCGACCTCATCCGCGGTCGACTAACTCGGCTCGGCATCTTGGAAAATCCATACAACGATCTTTCCTCCATTCGGTCATTAATTAAACCCGCGAGCTTGATACACTGCCTTTTCACACCCCGCAAACCTTGGGTGCGCTACCATCTCGGATGATCATCCTTCGTCATTTTGCTGGTAGTGTGTTCCCCTGAATTACAGTTGAGCCTAACCCACTGCGGGGACTCTTCCTGTTCAGGAACCGAGGTCTAACGACCTGGGAAAGAAGTCCTTGGACGCGGGCCCTGCACAAATTGATCCAGCGTTACACAGATCCACGGTTGATCATAGGGACCACCAAAAAAACGATCGTGCAGTTGTTCCAGACGCAGGATACTACCCAAATTTCGGGCTGGGCAAATTTGCTGGTCACCTTCCCCCCTCACCCCAAAGTCTGTCGGCTGCGGAAATTGATCCGTGTTGCTGATTGGCGACCGTTAAGTCAGATCTTACATTGCGAAAGGCCCTCCGACGCGTCTGGTCCTGCAGGATATCTCCCCGGCGCGCAATGCTTAGTCGAGACCCCCTGCGGATCATGACATGAAGGTTACCGGCGCTATGGAACCTCCAGTTCGGCTCAATTTCCCGGATGGGCACTTTAACGCCCAGATCTTCAAGCCGTGAGTCTCTTCGATCGCTTCCCCTGCTGGTGAAACGGGGGATCTACCGCTAGCAGGCCCGAAAAGTAGAAAATACAAAGTCCAAGGTTCTAACTAACTGATCGTCGGCAGTATCATCCGGGCTTACGCTTTGGGGTATCTCTCAGCCGTTACGCCTAAACTGATCAGCTTTGCCCGACGACTGGGAAAGGAAAATGGATCCACGAAACAGAAACTTCAGGAGGTACGTATCGACTGCCTTTGATTTGGAGATACTCCTTTATGGCAAATCATTCGCCCCGTGCGCCAACCGTCGTCGCTGCATGGGGTTTGGAAACAACTCAGGCTGACAAAAAGCTTATAGCTGGCACACGCTCTGGCTGGGCCTCTACGAGTGAACAGCTTTCCAACGTTTTGTGGAATCTTAGTGGGGGGATCAACCATCCTTCCGGTCGTGTTGTATCGGATATGCGCATGCATTGTAGCCGGTTTCAAGGGTAACCTCCGGCTTTCCCAACGAGGCCAACGGCTCCTTCAATTCGCCACGGCGTTTCTATCAGCGTGGTATAGTTTCCAACTGCTAAATAAAAACCGTGAAATCTCACGGCAGGATGCCAGGGCTCGGAGAATCTCTTCCGGCCAATATGACTTTAACAATACTACGGCCAAAACTCTCGAGCGTCCTCATCCGGTGTTGGTCGGGAGGACAATGGACCTGACCCTTTTCACGGTCACAAGAGCGGTTGACGTGATAGCATGTATTGCATGGAACAGCTGGTATCGTCGTCGCAAGGCCCAAAATCGCTGGACCGTCATGGAAACCCTTGCTCCTGGTCTAGCTGATGCCGGGGTCTTTGCATCGAGTGCGGCTATAGTCATGTGGGCCTGGTTCTACCTTCCTGAACGGTTGCCACGGACGTACGAGAAATGGATTGGCGAAGTGGCCAAGGTGGATACACGGTTAATCGAAGCTCTTCGTCGCGCTCGCCGTGGGGTGTTTGTATACGGGAAAGATACAGGCCAAGCCCCACTCCTCGAGTCCATGTGTAGGGACTATAATTGGCCTGAGGAATGGGGAGATCCATCTAAGGTGATTCCCATTCCATGCGAAATGGTACACATGGGCGCCGGTCCCAATTGTGAGAAACACGCAATATCGCGCTTTGCCAGAACTTTCAAGTTTGCTTGTGCAACCTATATCCCACTACAAATTGTTCTTCGCCTACGGGGCATGAAGTCCCCGGCTGCACTGGGCCGTGCTATCTCCGACGCTGCCCGATCATCTGCTTTCCTTGCCTCATTTGTGAGCCTTTTCTACTACTCCGTATGCCTAGCTCGGACACGGCTAGGTCCCAAGATTTTTAATCCGAAAACTGTCACTCCGTTAATGTGGGACTCCGGTCTCTGTGTTGGGGCCGGATGTCTCATGTGTGGATGGAGTGTACTGGTCGAGAAAGCGCGGAAGAGACAGGAGTTGGCGCTCTTTGTGGCACCTCGGGCTGCGGCCACGGTGTTGCCACGGTTGTATGAGAAGAAAGTATGTCCAGCCCTCGCATTACCCACTTGTTGACGGTCACACTCAGGCGAACTGTGCTTCTCTATTCCCCTAACCCCGAGAGTTGTGTGGTCTGTGATTGATTCCGGAGCGGTCACGCGATGCTAATGATTATCTTCTCTGTTAGTATCAATACCGCGAGCGCATCGCCTTTTCCATCAGCGCTGCAATACTACTTACTTGTCTTCGTGAAAGACCACAAATGGTCCGTGGAGTTTTCGGCCGCATTACGACTAGCGTGTTGAAGTAAACTACCTTTTTTGAGGGCACTTTGGTCGTGAAGTTCTGCCGTGTTGTATTACTCAAGATGACCTTGCCTTTATGGCAATGTAGGCCATGATCGAGGACTTGGCGCATTGTGCTGTGAGGCTTAGCCGGTAAATGTTCCCCAGCCTGTTATTACTATGCATTCCTAGACGTGGTTCTCCACTGTATATGTAATTATTAATGAAACTAAGAAATGAGGACTTATCATAATTTGATCCATTATTTTTTTTTTGTTTATTCGGTATTTCAAAATTGTTGCACCTGGCCATCTACTCCTTACATTATAGCTCCAGTATTATGGCCCACTAAGAGCTCACGGCTTATCGATAATAATAAGATCACGTGATACCGGTTGCCGATAATTGCAGGCTGTGGAGCCGGACCATGCAATAAATCCATCCAAGATCAAGAGCCATGTTATCCAGGTTATTCCCCTCATGGGGGCCTCGCACAATCATAGGAGCTATTCCAAAGCAATCAGTATGCTTTCGAAAGGGTATAATTGAAGCAGAGAAGCGATACTTCTCGAGGAATTCCTTCCTGCATGCGAAACACCATGCTTCCTCCGCGCCATTCAATACTCCTCAGTCGCAGCAGCGCAACACGTCTACAATGTGAGATTGAACTTTATATCCGCGCGAGAAGAATTTGACAACTCATCCTGGTCAAATCAGGTACTACACCATCAGTATGATCCTGGGAACTGTTGCACTTGCCTACGGCTCCGTCCCTCTCTATAAAATGGTATGATCCAACTAGTGCAACCAATGGTCCGATCGCCAGGCATGAGCTTTTAGGTTGCTCACCACTCCTCTCGCAATAGATCTGTCAACAAACCGGCTGGGGTGGCCAACCTATCACTACCCACCGCGGCGGCGGCGAAGACACAGCGTCCCGCGTGACTCCCGTAACCGATTCCCGCCGGCTCCGTATCACATTCAACGGCTCTGTCTCCGATGTCCTGCCATGGAAATTCACCCCACAACAACGTGAGGTCAGGGTGCTACCAGGCGAGACTGCACTGGCCTTCTATACCGCAACCAACAAGGGCCCCAACGATATCATCGGAGTTGCGACATACAGTGTGACTCCCGGCCAGGTTGCACCGTATTTCAGCAAGATTCAGTGCTTCTGCTTTGAGGAGCAGAAGCTCAATGCTGGCGAGTCGGTGGATATGCCTGTCTTCTTCTTCATCGATCCAGACTTCGCTACGGATCCGACCATGAAGGGCATTGATACCATTACACTGTCTTACACCTTCTTCAGTAAGTTACCTGCGCATTTGAAATCAAAACAGCCGATACTAATGTAGAGCAGAAGCGAAATATGATGACAACGGAGTGCTGAAGCCAATTGCCTCTTGATCGCCTTGTCTGAAAGACGACTTTTGAATTTACTCAACAGACCTGCGAGCACTGGGAAGGGATCTGACGCAAATTTTGCCCAGCAAATCCTGACTTCCAGGTGACCCAGGTCTGCTCATTCTCATCTCATCTCCACAAGAATTGTGTGTGTACAACAATATAGGTGTTGGAGTTCTGGAAATTGCGCGATGTCGATACCTTGATAGGACCATCGGATTGTACATAAAGAAAATAGAAACTCAAGTTAAGCAATCTACCAGCATTGAAATTGCCTTGATAGAAGAGAGGCAAAACAAAAACACACGAAAAGGTGGAGTCGGAGTGCTGTCTAGCTGTAAAAAAAGAGCTGGATAAAGAAGCGTGCACGGGCCACATATTAATTAGTCGCGCGTTTTCGACGCGTTCTCCCGCTCCCGCATTTTCGAAAGTCCACACCACCACTATTATAATTCTCATTTGGTTATACGCATCTCAAAATGGCCCTCCTCGTTGATAAGCTGCGACCGAAGACACTCGATGCGCTCACATACCACCCTGAGCTCTCGGATCGCCTCCGATCCTTGGTAAGTACGCCCTCCACTCGGAAGGTTGGCAGGAGCTAAACTAAGACGAATCGAACTACAGGCTCAAAGCGGCGATTTCCCTCATTTGCTAGTGTACGGGCCATCTGGCGCCGGCAAAAAGACACGCATTATCGCAACTCTAAAAGAACTCTACGGCCCTGGTGTTGAAAAGATCAAGATCGACGCTCGAGTATTCCAAACAACGAGCAACCGCAAGCTAGAATTCAACATAGTCTCCTCCGTCTACCATCTCGAGATCACACCCGCTGATGTCGGAAACTACGACCGCGTTGTCATTCAAGAATTGCTCAAGGAGGTTGCGCAGACGCAACAGGTGGATCTTTCGGCGAAGCAGCGTTTCAAGGTGGTGGTGATCAACGAAGCTGATCACCTTACCCGTGATGCTCAGGCTGCTCTACGTCGCACAATGGAGAAGTACAGCCCTAACTTGCGCTTGATCCTCCTCGCCAATAGTACCTCCAATATCATCGCACCCATTCGTTCCCGTACCCTGCTGGTCAGGGTTGCAGCGCCCACGGAAGAGGAAATTTGCTCTGTGCTTCGTCTTGCCGCGAAGAGGGAGGGCTGGAATGAGGCTGATGGGTTGAACAAGCGGATCGCACGGGACAGTGGGCGGAACCTTCGGCGTGCGTTGTTGATGTTTGAGTCTATCTATGCACAGAAGTAAGTGATATGTTATATCCATTATTGTGTATCAGGAAGAGACTGACGAGTTTTGCTCGCCAGTGAGAAAGTCACAGACAAGAGTCCTATCCCGCCCCCCGACTGGGAAGCGTTGATCTCCGTGGTTGCGGATGAGATTCTTGCCGAACGTTCGCCGGCTCGGCTGTTGCAAGTCCGTGCCCGTCTCTACGATCTTTTGACACATTGCATCCCCCCTTCGACTGTTCTCAAGGTATGCTTATGATTGAAGGTACTTTTGTACTACTGTTGACTAACAAATACTTTAGACCTTGACTTTCAAGCTTGTTGCGAAGGTTGACGATGCGCTCAAAGCCGACGTGATCAAGTGGTCTGCATTCTACGAGCATCGGATCAGACTAGGAAGTGCAAGTACTCCATTTAAAATCCCCTGGTATACTTAATACCAGCACTAATACCCTTGCCAATGCAGAAAGTTATTTTCCATCTCGAAGCTTTCGTGGCCAAGTTCATGCGCATTTACGAAAGGTTAGTATGAAAGCTCAAAGCTCATAGACTATGCTAATTATTATCTAGTTATTTGATGGGTATGGATTTTTAGATTTCAGAACTGAAAACAACTTCCAACGCATGAATGATGATTGTACAATACAAGAACAAGTCACCAGTTCTCAAGGACAACGACACCCAACAATATGTGAAGAAAAGCATGGGTCCGTAGAATGGACAGGACTGTTTCTACCGCATTGATTTTTGTTTCGGCGCATGAAGGCATTTTGATAATCTTCCCAAGGGACTATGGCGTTTTGAGCTACCGGTTGCCTAAACGTGAACTACGTATTCGTCTGGCAATAACAATCAAACAAGAATGAAGTACAATACGTCGGAGGTACTTCATTTACGAGAAAGATAGCGTTTGGCTCAATATGATATTGTAGGCCGTCCAAGGTTGCTCTAAGTAGCTACGTCATCACATCCACGGATATAGTCATCGGACCGACTCCCCAAACCTGTATGTAGACGCAATCCTGTCTTCCCCCGCATATTCAAACACAATACACAATCAATTTCGAAGGTTTCTTTGAAGTATTATATACGAGCTTCGCCTAACTACACGATGTCCGATCCGAGATTGATTGACATGGAGCCTGGTGGCGAGAGCACCCAGTACGATCTTCCGCGTGCATTACACCCACTTGATCCGACAGCACTGACCTGTTGACAGATATGAATCAATCCGAGAATTTATGGTCACTCCTGCAAAGCAGACTGGTCAATTAGGAGGTCAGCTGGATCTGTGGACATTTGCAAGTGCGGTAGGGCTATCCAGATGGCTAACTCTTATCTAGTAGGCCAACCGCACACCAAAAGTATAACAACAGCCATCGTGGATGGAACAGAGACCCCTGCCTCCGGAGACGAAGACAAACAAGCGCAGAGACTAGGAATGGGCAACATTAAGCCCAATAAGGGTAGGTGAAAGAACAGAAACATATCCTTGTCTAAACTCCTAATATAACAAAAATCTGCCGGAAGGCCGGCAATCAACAGCCGCGGAGGACGTGGACGAAGCTGACAATAATGTACAGAAGGTCTAAATTTCGACAACGCAGAGGATGCAGCAGCCGCGAAGACCAGGAGACAGCAGGGGTATGGGCCCGGCTCCGGGGTCGGGGCTTAGTTCAACATGAGAGATAGTGAGTGAGAACACTAAGCCGGGGTAGTGTCTGAGAGCGCGCGACCAATTATTGGGAGGGTGAAGTGCTGGAGGAAGTGGTTTTGGGCGGGTCTGCTGTCTCGTTGGTACCAAGCGGGGGGTTCCTGCGTGCCCGCTTGAGTGATTCGAGGGTCACGCCGTTACCGAGCTTGGTGATACCAACGACGGGAGGGTCGTCCTTCTTGACGAACTCCCACAGGCCTATGGAGATATTTGATTAGTTACCCGTGTCACTAGTGAAAGAAATAACGCAAATTGCAATTGGAATTGAAACTCACCAGGCAACTTGTGGCCGGCCAATCTGAAAGCCTCGCGGGCAACCTTCTCGTGCAAATCTCCCTTCACCTCAAACACAACACGGCTAACGGGCAACCGGACAGTCCAGTAGTCGAATTTACCCTTACCCTTACCCATACGCTGCTCGTTACCCTTGGTGTACACACCAATGTTGGCGCTCACGCGCTTGTACAGCTTATAGTTCATTCCTCTCAACCGACGCTTGATGGTCTCCTCTGCGATCTTGAGAGCTGAAGCGGGCATCCGACGGTCGTGGTCCTTCATGCGAATTCCGTAGTCTCCCCACACGACTGTCGTCCCTCGTGTGGATCCACCGGTCGCGACATGAGGACGGCCCTTAGGCGACTTAGATTTCTCGGCAAACTTCGGAGTAAGCCAGTCGAAGGCCGGGGATGTGTTAGAGAAGGATCGTGCCAGGGAGAAGGGCGCTAGAGATGCCGACGACAGGCCTGGATAATCATAACGGTCAGTTTCGAGCTATGGGGAGGCATTGTAGGTGGCGGAGAAAATTTCGTACATGTTGGGCGAAAGCCTGCCGATAAAGGCCCAGCAAGCATCTTGATCTGAGGGCCCATTGTGATCAACGGAGGGGAACGATATCAAGAGTTAATGGGATCCTCAACGCAAGATCCCAAGCACAATTCGATGGCCCGGATGCACTAGGCCCAATAAGGAAGAAGTGGTGATCACGTGCTTGTCGTGTTCCTTACGTGAGCAAATCACGTCTCACGTCGCGCGTTGATTGCCTAGCTCCGATTGTTGCCTCGAGTACGCCGTTGGTTTATTTCATCCTCGGGATCATCGTGGATCTCTAGTGAATATTTCCATATTCTCTTGGAGTGTACAATACCCACCATGCCATCTGATATTAGGAGCTTTTTCGGTGGGAAGCCACCGCAAAGCTCCGCCGAGTCGCCAAAACCTGCGAAGAAAGAGGTATGCTATCACCCTTATTACATTCAATGCGGTCCCTTGTCGACAATCTGGGCCGAAATAGCCTTCTCATTATATTGAGACTTTACAGCTGACTTGACTACCTGCAGGACCCATCTGCAACAAGAAAAAGACGTAAGGCACCTTTGTCACTTTTACGTATTCCCCAGACCTAATCATTCCATAGGTAGTAGAAAGGTGGTGGATGACAGCGATGATGAAGAAGAAGCCCCGCCTGTGAAGGCTGCAACCCCCAAAGCAAAGCCCAAGAGCCAACCGTATGCTCCCCTCCAACTCCGCTGGTCAAGCTCGTGACATCCCTGACCGTTTCTCTCACAGGAAGCCTGAAGAAACGAAAGGAGAACCCACAACGACCTCAGATTACTTTGCTTCCAGCAAGAAGCGGGGAAGACAGGGCAAGACTGAACAACCCGCCGCCAAAAGTGAAATCCAGAATGATAAAAAGACGACAGACGAGTCTCCGGTGAAACAACCGAAGAGAGAAGCATCCAAGAAAGTCACAACCATTGTCGACGACGATGAAGGGCTCGGTGGCGATGATGTATTTGCCACAGAGTATAAAAGACGCGGAAAGGGTGACGATGATTATGTTGAAGGAGGGGACAGCGACGATGACGATGACGATGACGCTTTCGAAGTCCCGGAAGCCAAACCATCAACTGTATCCAGGCGCACCCAGAAGAAACAGCCAACATACAATGAGGATGATGACGACGACGACGACTTCGAAGTAATGGAAGTTAAACCACCGGCTGCATCCAAGCGCACCAAGAAGAAGCAGCCCACCTATGATGAGGACGACGATGTGGTAATGGATGAACTCCCAGCACCTGCCCCCAAAGTAGCTCAACCGGGTCGCAAGCGCAAATCAGAGGCTCTGATTGACAAGGACGAGGATGGCGATTTTGAGGACCCTAAAAAGCCCGCCTCTCGATCCAAGGCGCCCAAGGGATCTGATTCGCCAGCCGCGAAGAAACCTAAAGCAACTCCGAAGAAGAAGAAAGAGGAGGAACCGGAAAACAAGGAGATCCAAGATATATTCGATAGCATCCCAACAGTCCGTCCTCCAACTCCTCCCCAAGACGATGGCGAGAAGAAGAAATGGAAATTTGGTGAGCAACGCTCCCGCACTCCACCAACAACCGGGACCAAGGATATTCCCGTTGGCGCAGAAAATTGTCTCGCAGGATTGGCCTTTGTTTTCACTGGTGTGCAGGAAACTCTCGGTCGAGAAGAGGGCCAGGAGCTAGTCAAGAGATATGGTGGCAAGGTGACTGGTGCGCCTAGCTCTAAGACTAGCTACGTTGTTCTTGGAAGTGACGCGGGTCCCTCGAAACTCAAGACAATTGCCAAACACAACCTCAAAACAATTAGCGAAGATGGACTTTTCGAGTTGATCCGCCGCTTGCCCGCTAATGGTGGCTCAGGAAAAGCTGCTGCGCAGTATGAGGCCAAACAGAAAGCCGAAGAAAACAAGATCCAACAAATGGCCAAGGAGATCGACGCAGAGGAAAAGAAGAAGGCGGAGGAGAGAAAGAAGCAGGCTGCTGCCTCCAGCAATGCCCCTAACGCAAGCGCTCCGCCCGCTTCGAAGGGTCCTCCCGTCGATGACCAGCTTTGGACCACCAAATATGCACCAACATCTACTTCGATGATTTGTGGAAATAAGGCTGCTGTTGAGAAGATACAAAATTGGTTGCGTAATTGGCGCAAGAGTGCAAAGATGAACTTCAAAAATGCCGGCAAAGACGGCTCCGGAGTCTACCGCACGATCATGATTCACGGTCCACCTGGCATTGGCAAGACCACGGCTGCGCACATGGTTGCCAAGCTAGAGGGATACGATGTCATTGAGTCCAATGCTAGTGATACACGAAGTAAGAAACTCGTCGAAACTGGCACTTTGGGTGTCCTTGATACTACATCTCTCCAAGGCTACTTTGCTGGAGACGGAAAGAGCGTGGACAGCAACAAGAAGAACGTCTGCTTGATCATGGATGAGGTTGACGGTATGTCCGCCGGTGACCGCGGCGGAGTTGGTGCGCTTGCAGCCATTGCGAAGAAGACCAGCGTTCCACTCATTCTTATTTGTAATGAACGGAAACAACCCAAGATGAAGCCTTTTGACTTTGTCACGTTCGATGTTCCATTTAGACGCCCCACGGTCGAGCAGATTCGAGCTAGGTTATCCACAATTTGCTTCCGTGAGAAGCTGAAGATCCCACCTCCTGTCTTGGATAGCCTCATTGAAGGTACACATGCCGATATTCGACAGGTCATCAACATGCTTTCTACTGCCAAGCTGGACCAGGAGAGTCTCAGCTTCGACAAAGGCAAGGAGATGTCAAAGGCATGGGAAAAGCACATCATTCTCAAACCCTGGGATATTGTCAGCAAGATTCTCAGCGCCCAGATGTTCTCACCCAGCTCGACTTCTACACTGAATGACAAAATCGAGCTTTATTTCAACGATCACGAATTCAGTTATCTGATGCTTCAGGAGAACTACCTGAAGACCCGACCTACTCTAGCCGGAAACTACCACGACAGAGAGAAGAATTTGAAGCTTCTTGAGCTTGCAGACAATGCGGCTTCCAGTATCAGTGAGGGTGATTTGGTGGATCGCATGATTCATGGAACCCAGCAGCAGTGGAGTCTCATGCCTACTCATGCTGTTTTCAGTTTTGTCCGACCAGCTAGTTTCCAATTCGGAAACATGACCGAGAGGGCATCATTCGCCGGCTGGTTGGGTCAGAATAGTAAACAAGGTATGTCTTGCTTTGTAGTCATTTCCAGCATAACAGCTCTGATCGTTCTATTTAGGAAAATTGTCACGATTCGTCAAAGAGATACAAGGTCACATGCGTCTCCGTACATCTGGAAACCGAGATGAGATCCGCCAGCAATACATGCCTCTTCTGTGGGATAAAACTATCCGTCGTATGATGGAAGAAGGCAAAGATAGCGTCGAGGATATCATTGATTTCATGGACTCTTACTATTTGACGCGCGACGACTTCGATTCAATGCTTGAACTTGGACTCGGGCCAATGGATCAGTCAAATGTCAAATTGGAGACACAGACCAAATCTACCTTTACGCGTCTGTATAATTCACGCTCCCACCCGATGCCTTTCATGAAGGCCAGCAATGTTGTTGCGCCTGCCAAAAAGGGTCCCAAGGAGAAGCCCGATATTGAAGATGCTCTTGAAGAATCCGATGAAGAGGAGGTTGTCGAGGAAGTTAAGGATGATGATGAGGAACTCGATCTTAAGAAAGACAAGTATGTCAGCCAACCTAAGAAGAAGGCTGCTAAGGGTGCTGCGAAGGGCAAAAAGACCACCAAGAAGGCAGCGAACGATGACTTCATTGACGATGACGAAGAGAAACCTAAGAAGGCCCGGAAGAGTAGGGCCAAGGCCAAGGATTAACAAGTGTCTCTTTCCATGTATCATACCTTTTGTTTCTTTCAACATGGAAGCGCTGTCCGCTGTTCATTTTCTCATTTCATTGACGAGCATGAATTCACGTTCATGGCTTGAGTTCTACCGGAGATCAATGTCTATCCGGCAAAGTCCGTTTTGTAAAAGAATTTGACTATATTCCGTTCCCATGAACTCAGTATGTGCCTTCTAACCAATCTATTCGAATTAAATCTCGATCTCCTTTTCTGAGTAAGATGTTTATGTGCTCGCTCCTGGTCATCTTTTTACGGAAGGCCTTTAATCTGAGATTCCGGCACCGCTACTGTGGGAGCGAGGGCCTTCTCGCTATTCGACACAGGATCAACATTTTTCTTCCCCAACGCATGAATACCTCGATGCTTAGCCGCCCACTTCTTGCCTTCCTCCTGTAGTCTCGCATCATCGTCGCGTTTAAGGCTGGTGCTGCGAACGAAAAAGATTGTCACGAAAAAGGAGACACAGCAGCATGCAACCATGAAGTAGTAGATGTTTTGAATACCATGGCCTGCAAAGGTTATTACAATACGCCTCCTGTAGCAGGGAAGAGAAGAAACCTACTATAGGCTCGAATAGCTGCTGACTCCTGTGCTGCGGTAATGTCCAATGATCCCGAGCTGATTTGCGTGGGATCGGAGATGATCTTGGCTAGGACCGCGGAGGATACCGTGGATGATAGCCCAGTCCTTTGAACAGAGTCAACGTCAGATCCGTTGTCCTTCTAAAACATTGGAAGCCAGCTTTCTCGGGCATGTTGCGTGATACTTACCGGACAGTGTTATTCAGGATCGCACCACAAGCAGATAAAGCTATAGTTCCACCCAACAAACGCAGAAAATTTCTCGTGGCAGTAGCAACGGCCATCTCCTTCCGTTGAACATTGGCCTGGATAGCAACCAGATTTGTCTGAAGCGTTTGACCAGACCCGATTCCACTTAGAATCTGATACCCAACTAGCCGTCCGAGAGATGTTGTTGGTGAAATGGTGGAGAGCAGGCCACATGCAACAGCCCAAATGGCAAAGCCTGCCCACATATTGATGGTGTAGTTCCCGGTTTTGGAGACAAGGAAGCCGGACGTAAACGACACGACGCATTGAGTCACGACCAGTGGGAGGAGTAGCACACCGGATCTGATTGGGGAAGCTGAGTAGACGACTTGGAAAAATTGGGGGAGCTATAATTGATCAGTACATTGACGGTATATGTGGCAAGAATATATTTTACGTAGTATAAATTAGCATAGAACATGAAACCCGTGAAAAAGGCACCGCACAATGCACCAGCGACTGTTGCGTTTTTAAAAATATGCACTATGGTAGTGTCAGCTTTCCATAGCAAATGGCACAGGGACAACATCACGTACTCGGGATGAGTGGTAGTTTTGCAAACCTGGTTTCCACTAGAACGAAGAGGCACAAGAACACAATACCAAGAACAAGAGGGGCGATGACTCCAGCCGAGCTCCAGGCGTACTTAGTCCCTCCCCTAGAACTAGATTAGTATGAAAAGTATGCATATTTGAAAGATTGACTCACCAGGAGATGGGTAGCAATATCAAAACCGCAGCGATAAGCATCGTAAGACACCCCAGATAATCAATTTGCTTGAACCTGACCATCATATCCCCCTTAACTCTCTTCAGAGGAAGGACTAGCAAGACAACGAGAATAGAAATGCTAGTCAAGGGAATGTTGATGTACTGTGTGCCCCTAGACATTAGTATCAATCACTATGTTAAGCACAGAAAACTTACAAAGCACCATCGCCAAGAGACCTTCTCAGTGAAAAGTCCACCAACAAGGGGACCAATGGAGTTGGACAGAGCAACAACCACCCCGATGACACCTTGATAGGTACCTCGCTTCTCCAAAGAAACAACGTCAGACACAGTAATCATGACTGAAGTGAGAATGCCACCACCACCGATTCCCGAAATTGCGCCTACGCAATTGGTGTTATTGAAAGGAACCTGTATGAGAAGGGAAAAATCCAAACAATAGACTCACGGAATACAATGAGCATGATCATACTCGTGGATACCGCGGACAAAATAGACCCAAATAAGAAAAAGCCCATACTGGTAAGAAGAATGATCTTCCGGCCAAAGATGTCGGACAGACGTCCATACAACGGTTGGCATGCTGTAGATGTGAGAAGATACGCTGTTCCAACCCATGACTCGACTGATGCATCGTGAAAAACACGTCCGAGAGTTGGAAGAGCGGTGGACACACTAAATTTCAAATAAGCAATGTAGGTCTTCATGTCAGCCAAATCAGATCTTACATGGTTTGATCAAGAAGTGCGCCTAGAAAGTAGATTTGGAGTCAGCGCTGGTTGTATATAGCAGAGTATTTAGGTTCTTACAGAACAAAGCACAACTCAGACCCACAAAAACAATTAGTAGTTGCTTCACAGGTAGTAGATTCGTCTGGTCTTGCAATTTGATCTTCTCATTGACACCATTGTCAGCAAGTTGCTGTGCCTCGACGTGATCTGGTTTACCTCCACGATCGGCTTCATTTGCGGGGGAATGTGGTTCTAGAATGCCGTTGTGCCGAGGTGGCACTGGCACTGGAGAGGACCGCCCATCCATGTTCTAAGCGGGGCGCCTAGACGTTTTAGATCTGATGACTGAAGGTAAGATCAATTCAAAGTAGCTTTTCGGACGTTGAATCTGGGTATAGACTATGGTTTAAATATTTATTCGACAATGCAGAGAAGTGAAGTAGACGTGTGGAATAAAGACGGTGAAGAGTTGGAAAGAGATTTCCTCGCAGATAGCAAGATAGCATCGGATTTAGATCCGGCGAATTCATCGACCTTGTTTTGACGGTTAATCGGCATTTTCCTGCTCTGCATCTCCACTCTAGGAAATCATCGCCGAACCGCATGCGTCTCTGCTTAAGCGATGTCTCCGGGAATCGCGCCTTTCCAAAGAATGCAGGGTACTAGGGTCGGTTTTGAGCACTTGCTTCATGAAATTTTCTCGCTAGTGAGTTCTAGAACTTTATCCCTTACGCTGAAATTCAAGCTTCGGTCATGAAGAGGGGAAAGGTGCTTTCTCTCCATCAGTGGGAAATCATCACGGGGCCACCCTTCGGAGTTCTCGCTTACATATCTGTCTTGATCGACGCCTTGGGGTATTGCGCTTCGATAAACGAGCATTTATTCTTCTACAGTTGCATTCTTTCCATTACGATCAAAAGCCATATCTTCCCTATAGTCAAATTACCCATGTGCTCCTTTACTACCCATGGCTTATTTTTCTCCCTATGATCATCGTTATCAATCATTAGGATAATGAAATCGAAACTCAGAGACATCTGATTTTAAAGTATCATAAAAGTTACTAGAAGCAGGCGCTACGCTAGTAGCCTAGGCAATACAAAAGATAGAGCATCTACTCTCCAACCTCTCTGTCCATATCCCACTGCACCCACTTCATGACACGCCAGCTCAAAGTCTTCTCACGAATGATTTTCCCCCAGAAAAACAACGGGATCCAGAAAACGAGAACTCC
Organism: Penicillium sp. VS I D KN; assembly: GCA_019775415.1. NCBI lineage: Eukaryota > Fungi > Ascomycota > Eurotiomycetes > Eurotiales > Aspergillaceae > Penicillium > Penicillium sp. VS I D KN. Next base: position 2,647,011 of record JACWFT010000010.1, read on the forward strand.
GCCACAGATTGCAGCCATCTCTCCATAGGCCACATTATAACCATGGATATCAACCCAGGGGTTCGTGTAAAACCCAAGCAAGAAACCAAAGGCAGACTTGAATGCCAGTTGGGTAACAACCACTTCTCCAGCGATGGGACGGTAGCTGTCAATTGTGTAAACCAACGAGACATTCGTGGCTTGAGTGATAGTAAAGTTGACTGGAAGATATTAGAACACGGCCCACCACCCCTGCATGCATGAGCGAGACAGAAATGACTTACTAAGACCAATACCAATGGTGGGAACAATCCAGTGCATCTTCCACTTGATACCACAGCCATACAAAGCCAATGCAAGAGGACCAGTAATGACACTAATCATCATGGCAGGAAGACGCATCTCCGGCTCACGAATACCATTGTTCCGGCGTGTAAACACATCAGCGACCCAATCGGAGAGATATCCACCAAGCATAATACCAAACGCACATCCGATAATAGCGGAAACGAAGCAAAGGCCAGATTGCCACGCGGCGAATCCGTATGTGTCGGCGAATGCGGACGCGACGTTGGAGGTGATGGCTGTGATGAATCCAATAGTGACCGACATAACAAGGGTAGCCCAGAGCACAGGTGGGAGGATTAACAACCCGACAGGTCGGATCGTCATTTGCCACAGGGACTCGTCCGTGTATTTTCCATGATATAGCTTCAGGCCCTGAAGCCAACCCCGGTTTGTATCCGTCTCTTGGGTGAAGACTTCTTCCTGGACTTCGGAGAATGCTTTTTCTCCATCTCCCGTTATAGTACGACGGATACGTTGACCAGAGGGTGACAGTGTGGTGATACTGTCGGACATAGCTGGGGCTCTGATATAGGCCGTCTCGGGGAAGGTTGCGTACACGATGAGGGTGATGGCACCGATCAGGGCAATTGCGACATAGTAGATGTAGCGCCATGGGTGGAGCTTGACGATGAATCCATCAATAATGGCGCCGGAAGCGACACCCAAGTTCAGGGAGGCATTGTACAGACTGCAAAAATGTCAGACAGATTTTCCACACATAGTTTCTCTCGGGGCTCTTACGCAGTGATAGCTCCACGCTCGTGCAAGAAGAAGATATCTGCGATTGTAATAGGGGCAAGACACTCTCCTGCTCCAGCCGCAATTCCCATGATGATTCTGGCGACGAGGAAATTCGCATATTGCTTGGCGACAGCACACCAGATGGCTGTAATGAAATAAAGGGTGAAGGAGGTTACATATACAGCTCGGCGTCCGTACTTATTGATCAGGGGCATCCACAGCAGATTGCCCAAACCCTGGAAGAGGGCCGTGCAATTGAAGAAGTAGGCTGTTTTGGCAATCGCGCTAGAAATACCCGTTGTCTTCCAGTCGGGAAAAAAGTCCTCTGCGGTCTGAACAATTGCCAGCGTAGGACCAGCAGCAAGGAAATTGCAAAGAACCATGGCAAGACATACTGCAATGGCAGTGTATAGCTTGAACCATCGCGGCCTAGAAATCATCAGAGAGACTCCGACGGACATGATGCGAGTTGTGTTTACCAATTGAGAGGATCTTTCGGATCCGATGAAGGTGTAGGAACTAATATGACCTCGTTGGTCTCAGAATCTCGCAGACGAAGATGGCCAAGGGTCTTGGTCTGCGGTCCCGTCTCGTCGTGCTCGGAGAAGCCCTTCTCATAACGTTCTTTCACTTGTGTATGGGCCATGGCAGGAGATGTCCAGGAAGTGGCTGGCTGTCATCACCGCATATGGGGTTTATTCTGGTATATAAACAATCTTTCAGCTCGATATAGTGCATCCTAGCATGATTGTGCGGGGCCCCACATAATCTGGGGAAGCTGTTGAGGTCCACTTCCCGGGGCGTGCGTGGAGGATTGCTATCTGGTTGGCAAGTGTTTGATGGTTCAGCCAATCACGGTAATGACTGGCACGCCAGTTCAAGTGGCCCGCTGATCTTTCTCCTCAGGGACTGTCATGCGAAGGCACTAGCCCCAGCTTGGTTTGTAGCCGTGCTGCCCCCTCAACCTGCCAATGATCGTTCTCGATGGCTAAAATGGCACATTTTCTGGATGTAACTGTATGAATCATTGATCCGTATATAGACTGTCCCAAGGGAAGTACCTTGCAGACTTCCAAATGGTATAACGAGAGGATGTTTGCAAATCGGTCGATCATTCTTAGACCGGGCCACCAGGTACAGTATTCGACTAGGTGGAGGGCAACTCCCGATAATGCGTGGACAGAACGCCGGGTGGCGGACATTATCCAATCAGTGGAATCGTGGATTACCACAAATGCGTACTTTCCTTCTTTTGGTTTGACTTTGATTCGCGCGGTTCAGCAGCAGGAATCCTGGAAGGCCAATTCGGCACAAAGAGGAGCGAGAGATGAGGGGTACTGCAGGGAAGCAGACGGTGGGTAGGGCTCATATTGAATATTGAGAGAAATAGGAGTCTATGTGGGGTGAATGAGCTACCGATGTGTATCAAGCTAGATAATCCACTATGTGCCCTACCTCAATTTCGAGCCTTGGCATTCTGACTATTCCCGATCTTTTCTCGCCCTTTGGTGCTTTTCCGCCTGTCTCGAGCTTTCTAACTATTCTTCTCTTCTTCGAGCTTTGCCTTCCTCCACCCAGCAGCAAATCTCCACTGTATAAGCGGGCCACCCAATGCGAGCAATTGAACACCAGCACATATCGTGAAGGCCACCCCAACTCCAACTGCATCGATGAGTGGCATGACAAAACTCGTGCCTCCAGCAGCAAACAAGCATCGAGCAAGATTGATACTGGCACTAGCTGCCGCGCTCTTTTCATGGTAAATATCCACAAGATAGGTCATGATAACGGATTGCATAGATACGACCGTCCATCCCGTGATGAAGGTGGAAATAATTGGGACCCCAATGTGGACCGAGTACTGAATGGTCCAGCCAAACAAAATCAGAGAGAGACATTGCAGCACCGCGAAGACAGGGATGAGTCGGAGACGAGCCTTTTCGAGAGGGAAGTCTTCTTGTTCAGTCGTGTGGAGCCCATCCCTACTTGCTTCGATATTCGCAGCTGATCGAGCTTCAAACTCGGTCTTGATTTTCCGATAGTCCATGTCGAGTATTTTGCCGGTGATTAATGTCCCAACCATTGACCCAACTCCGTTGGCGATGAAAGTAAGGCCGATTTGTGTCTCGCTTAAGCCATATCGATCGTTGAAGAGAGACGACATAGCCGTGATGCTCATCTGCCATACCGCATAATAGATAGCGAGGAATACGATGATAGGGGCAGCATGCTTGCGTATCAGGATGCAAAATGGGCCAGTGAGATCTATCCGCTTCTTCTCCCCAGGCGGTGGCGTTGTATCCTGATCCCATTCAACTGTTGTAGATTCGTTGTAGATATTGAGCGGGTATTCAGCCATCCAGTTAGAAGGAACCCGACTTCCATTTGCAACCCCTGACCGCAGAGTCTCCGGAAGTAGAGCTAGCAATGTCAATAGAAAGACACCGCTGTAAATGACCAAGAACCAAAATACGGCTCTCCATCCTAGAGTTCCTGCTAATGCACCTCCAATTACCGGGCCTGCGGCGACTGGGACAAGCAATCCCGCTTGGAAAATACCCATAAAGCCTCCACGCTCTGCACGAGTAGTAATATCACCAATGACGCCAGATCCAATAGCGATCGTGCTAGCACTACCCGCACTTTGAAGGCACCGTAGAATAATCAAAGTGGCATAATTCTTTGCTTCTGCCAAACCAATGCAAGCGCCGAGGAAGACGATAAATGTGCCAGCATACGCAATCCGACGGCCTTTAACGTCCGAGATAGGGCCCCATAGATTTGGTGCAATGCCTTGAAATATCAGATAAGAGGTAACAGTCAGGTTGATTTGCTCTATGGAGACGTTCATGTCTCCCGCGATGGTCGGTAGAGCGGGAAAGTAGATGTTTGAAGCGAAGCCGGAGACTACTAGCAATTAGGGACAGATAAATATAAATTTAAGCTAATTGAAACTTACAAGTTGCAGCAGTGGATACAAGGGCAATAATGAGCCATTTTTGTCTCTTATCGAAAATGCTGTAGGGCGCCTCTGGAGCCGAAGCTGGTGACTTTGTGGCCGAAGCATCGGTCTGCTTCCCGGTTTTGATTGACATATGTGCTTCTAGAAAAATTGAAGAATGAACGAGCGTGGTTAAACAAGTGATCACCAGATTAATGATTTACTTGATGTCAGGGTCTTATCGAAGGATCAACAGACGTTCTTTATACCCGTGGTTTGCGTGAAATATGTGGAGGCAACCGGAGTTGAGCATATAGTACTTTCGGAGTTGAGAGCCTCAACTCCGTCAACTCCACACTTCCAAAATCTTCGAACATTCACACAAGAATGCCGTCTCAGTAAGTTCCTGGAGAAAGCGCCAGTTTTTTTTTCACTTTGTTGCCCTTGCATTATCCGCCATGCGTGCAGGATGTTACAGCGTAAAGCATAGTCCCAAACTCATCGATTTCCTCTAACCAGTGATCCACTCTTCTGCTTCTATTTGCAATATCAGGTGCATCCATACCAGGGGGAACCGGCCATAACTCATCAATAGTGAGGCTTTTGTCTGTCCATTCCGCGAGGTGAGTGTTGTATTCCCGTTCCCACTCACTCCGAGATCGAGCTTGCCAAAGAGTTTTGCTAGCAGAAGAAGGGAGACCAAGTAGTTCTGTCGCGAGGAAAGTAGGAAGAGCTTCCTGTGCAGAGAGAACACTGTCGAAGAGATACATCACATATAATGTTCTCCGTTTTGTCTCGGTAACAATCCATTCCTCCCATCTAGGGCGTGTGCGATCTTGATCAGCCACGCACATAAGTCCTTGTTTGGACGAAAGGTGTGCAAGAGTCTGTAGGTTCATCATAGCTGAGCGGAGTTGATTTTGTGGTCCTTGATGAAGTTTGAAGAACAATGCAAGGCAATAGATAAGATATGCTTGAAACGCACCCAGAAGCGAAAGCTCATTATAGTTTTCATGACATTCCATGATGTTTTCCATTTCTCTTTGGAGAACCATCGCAGCAGTACCTTCGCTTCCTGGTAAAGGGGTTTCGCAAATTTTAACCAAACTTAAGCATGTTGTCAAAGGTGAGCTAGCCGATGGCTCCGATATTTGTGAGGGATGGATAAACGGTAGAATCCCGCGGCCACGAGCTGCAACGGCTGCGTAAGACTTCAGTATTCGAGAAATAAAGATAGAAACACCCGAAGGATACTGCTTTATTGTCTGTCCGGGAACTGGGATGTAAGGGTTCATCCAGCGAGCCGTAATCTCGTTGGTATTGATAGGGCAGAAAAGCTCGAGATTTGAAAAGTCAAGTCCGGTCTTCTTGAAGGATATTGGGTTTGAAGTGAGTGTACTGAACGATGCCGTACGAATATGTTCGCGCTGCCCCACAGGCTGTGCCCATGGTAGAGTCCAAGCTTCTGAGTGGCTGTCTGGTGGCAGTCCACAGAAGCTTGGTACCAGTGAATCGGGTATAGGATCCGGGCTCTGCGGGCTTGGCCCGCCCTGGCTTGGGCTCTTCTCTTTCGAGGAGCGCGTCTGGAGATAAACACATGGCATCTTGCGCTTTGCACATCTCGAACACCCTGTAGCTTTTCGATCGCATTTGGCTTTCGCCACTGTACAGTGCTGACAGGCCTTTTGCCGAGAAGTGGCATACCTTGAGGTCTTCATGTCGAGGCTCGACTCAGGGTTGGTTCCTCGGCAGGGTGGGCTCCCTCCTAGCATTCGAGGCTACTGGTCAGGTGGTAACAGACAAATTCAGCAATTCGTTTTGTTCAACTTGATACCTAGTGCCTCGACCTGGGATCTCGGGAGGGACGTGTATATGTGATATGATGGGTGCACATGTGGGTAAAGGTTTGGGAGGAATGACTAACTTCCTAGATGACTTGAGCTCAACTATCGACCATCGGTCCGGAGCCCTGGAGGTCTCCGGTTTAAACATGCTATAAGGCGTCATTATCATAACAAATGATTCTTACGATCGAGCCTAAAGGAATAAATATCTATTCATGGTCATGGACAGCACTGTCTTGCCGTTCTGATGGCGTGGGTTATTATGGTCGGACACGGATAAATATAAACAAGCAGCACAAGCTCAGGATGGAATTTGACATACTTCAGAAGTTTTCTTCATTGAACGAAGTGTATAAATCGAATACTATCAATTATTATTGAAATATAAAATAATACTAATTCCACGTCCAAGTGCATATGAAGTGAAAAAGAGTATACAGAGTGTGGTCACTGGGCGGGGAAATGATCTGCGGAGAACCGCCACCGATCAACTTGAGCAACTCGACTTGACCCTCCACTCCATGTACTCCGCGTTCACAGCGTTCCAACGTGCCAACTTTCTATTCCTCAGGCTGGCCCTGCTCAGGAATCTCTTCTCTTTCTGAAAGCGTATGCTTCCCTTATGCAGCACGTGCCCTCTGTGAGCATGCCGTGTCAGCTTTAAAGCGCTTCTGTTGCGGTTGAGATCCATCACTCGACCTCATCGACTGGGCTGTGCGTTTCTTGCTTGAAACTAAACCTGTCTCGAGGACTCCGAGAAAATGTCTCTCCTTCACAATGAAGAGTAGGTAGACTGTCGAGGCGTTGTCCTTATCTCCCTTCCCTCGGTAGGATGTGCGCTGACCCAACCGACGCAGCTTCACTATATGGCAATTACGATCTTCCTACCTTACCACAATCAAAGACGGCATTGGAGACCGATTGATAAATGTCAACAATTCCGTCCTCAATACGCCTGGATTTCGCGCGGCGGGCTGGTCGACCGCATCCACCAACAATAATGCCAGCAGCGCATCCTCACTCAAACGTACCTACTCCCCGCCCATTCCTACCACAGCAGCAGTCTCCTCAGAATACTATCGGCTTGCGGTACGAGATGCGAATGCCGCACGGGATGAGCTCCAAGGCCTTGGTTTGGAGGACGGCGAGGAAGACGAAGGTGGCATGGTCACTGGGAAGAGCACCGTGGATATCACAGCGCGACGGCCTCAAGACCGAGCTGCGAAGAAGAAGCTACGACGAGACCGTCAGCAGGAAGTCCAGCGGCAAGCGGACGCGGAAGACGATGATAGCAGTGACCTGAGCGACAGTGATGACGATGGGGACAATCTACGACGGTTGGTGTATCACTGTTTGTTGACTGTGTGCATACACCTCTAACTCGAGATACAGGTCTACCGATCAAATTGATTTCCCAAAGATGCCGATTCGCCGAGAGCGATCCGATTCTTCCCCTATTCGGTCGGGAGAACAACGCGAGCGTTCCGAGCTCATGATCCCCGCTACCCAAAACAATGCAAACCATCACCGAGCAGGATCCCTGGGGACGTCTGTCAAGAGCCAAGGACGCCGGCCGCGGCGTGATACCGCCACCAGTAGTGAGCTGTCAACGGATAATGAGGTTGATCCTCAAGGGTACAGGCCGGGGCAGGTTCAGTTCTCGACCACCAATGAAGTGATGGAGCGACCCCGTAGACGGCGAGAGAGGACTGGTAGCCGCGGGGCGGAAAGTCTGGCCCTCGAGGACTTGCAAGAGCAAGACGAAGACTCCGGGGCCGAGTCGGTGGGATCAGCTCTTTCCTCCGAATTTGACGCTACGGCCGGGTCTGGCTCACTGCTACTGGCTGGTGTGGGCATTAGCGGTGCCTTGGATTCATCTTCCCCGGTGGCTCTCATGCATAAATTGCCGACCGGGACTGGCCCTCAGGGCAACTCTCCCAGGAAGTCGAAGACAGTCCCAACCCCCGAGCTACAAGATCTTCCACCGCCACGACCTATCAGCACCTTGCAGCCTGTGAGCTTGCTGGCCCTGCAACTCAAGGCTCGGACAAGCGCTCCGAGCAACCCGGTAGAGAAATTCATGGTGCTTTCTGGATCAGGCCAGGCAGACCCATTGTATTTGAAAATATACCTTCCATTTTCATCTGACCCTGATGAGCCACTGGATCTACCACTCATGAGAGAATCCAAGCTCTCCGACCACCCTGCGCACGTTACCGTCGCCGAAGCGATTGGTCTAGCCCTTTGGAAATATTCCGAAGACGCGCGAGTTCCCACTCTAGAGCGCGAGAAGCTGAATGTGAATCGCTGGGCACTGCGAATGGTTGACGATGGCGAAGTGGAGTATGATTTCCCGGCTCTTGGCCGCGCGCTTCCCATGACGGACTTTACATCAAACAATAATCAAGCTGCGAAATCACGAGGACGCTCACGTGGAAAACCATATGATGAGTTTGCACTAGTTGAAGCGTCCATGACTGAGTTCGAAGAGAACGAAAGGCTATACCCTCAATACAGCCAGAGTCTAGGATCCGAGGAAAATGAACCGGTGACCGTGGTCCCAGGCGCCCAGCCCGTACCACAGATCAAACTCACACTTGGACGTCAGAACCCAATCTTGGGTCAGCCATTCTCATCGGCCCTCAATGACAACACATTAACTCCCGCGGATCGGCCCGCAGTTCCCGTATCCCATGCGACACCTCGTCTTGGAGTTACCAAGACCCTGAAGATTCGTTTCCTCAACGTCGAAGGCTCCGCGCATGTCATGACCTTAAACACAACCACCGATAGCTATATTGCGGAGATCCTAGACTCTGTATGCAAACGCTGGGGGCTGGATAAAGGGAACTACCTTCTGAAGGTAATGGGCTCGAACACCGTTGCACTTCTAGATCGGACAGTGGAAGCCCTAGGAAATATAACCGAACTCGACCTTGTCAGGCGACGTTTCGGAGCAGGGCCCCTAACACGTGGTGGTTCACCGGGCAGCTCGTCGCCGAACGCTCCAATTCAGGTGGACAACAACGCCGCCAGTTCAGCTGCAGTGAAGAAGGGCAAGAAAGGTACCAATATGCTCCCGTCTTCTACTCAGAAGCAGGATTTGATTGGAGGTTACTACCGGCGGTACCATGTCTACCGCAAGCAACCCATGTCTTTCACCGCTTCCAATCATCGCATCCTCACATTCGATAACGATTACATGCATATTGTCCCTGGAGAAACAGGGAAGACGGCTTCTGATTCCAAGACTCGTTCCATCAACTTCAATGATGTGGTTGGTTGTAAAGTTAGTCGGCGGCACCCGAAGAGCTTCCGTGTTGTTGTTCTGCGTGGCAACGAAGCCAATGAGCAGAAGCGGTATGACTTTGAGGCTCGCAACGCCTTAGAAGCAGTTGAGATCGTGGACGAAATCAAGAAGAACATGGCGCAATATCGTGTTTGATTTCCGGCGCTTATTTCTTGCCCGAGGCTGGTTCTAGAACTGGCGTCATTTGGTATTTGTGGGATGGTTGGGTTTGGAGTTAGGTCTTTACGATCATCAAATCTTAGCATTTCGAAACTTTCAAACAGACCATGTAAATCATGCATGCCAAGGATAGAGCCTCATGTATTCCACTTTTTTTCAGTTTCAACTATTGTACCCAATCAAACCCATCAGCCATGACAGGCGTTTCGGGCCCCTCGGATGGGGGCTGTGGATCAGGTACGTTCTCTCAGCTTACCCGTGTCAATCTAGGCAGCTCCGTTAGAACATATAAATCACCTACTGCCCTCAATGTCATGGTCAGCCCTGTAAATACCCGAGGTCATCAAACCCCTGAGATAACATATCAGCTTCACAAATGGGGTCTCCCAAACCTACACTAAAGGCATTAGCAAAGCCCCAATCAACCCCTGAGCTCTTCTATAAATCACTCAACCTAAACGGCTCCGAGACAATCCTGCTAATCCACGGCGCCTGCGGCAGCCACAAAGAATGGAACAACGTCGCATCAGATCTAGTCCTAAAAGACTACCACGTCCTCCTCCCGGACCTCCCAGCGCACGGCAACTCCTCAAAATCCAAGCCCTTTAGCATAAGCTACGCCGCAGACCTGATTATCACCTTAATAGCCACTCAAGCCAGACAAAGCCGCGCACATATAGTAGGCCTAAGTCTAGGCGCGCATATCGCAGCCTGTATAGCCGAGCACGCAAAACCAGGCACAATACTATCCGTCATCGCATCGGGGTACAACACCATCCCTCAGCCGCGCTTCATTACGCCCTTGATAATACCGCCTATATATGTGCTACACCATCTGCTTAATTTCATGGCTAGTCCGCGTGGAGAGCTGGCGCAGTTGAAGAATGGGGATACGGGGTATGGGCTTATGGCGGCGGTTGTGAGGGCCATTTCTGAGCCAAGGAATATTGGGGAGATTCGGGTTAGGCTTTTGGCTGTTTGTGCTGCATCTCCCGGGTCATACTTGGCCAGGGATAAGACTGAGTGCTCGAAGATGCTTTTGGGGTGTGTTGCTGGTGTGGATGGGAGTCGGGCTGTTTTACATCGCGGTGTTAGACATGCGTGGCATATAGAGGAGCCGGCCTTGTTCGCGGAGATGATTTTGGCTTGGGTTAGAGAAGAGGAACTGGATGATGCATTTGAGGATATCAAGTAAATACAGATTCGAGATAATTTCCTATGATCAACAATGGCGCATGTAAATAGATAAGAGTTGATCGCATTGTATAGATGCGCGATAAGATAAGAGTTCTGACTAATGATCTCCAACTTAGACGTCACTTCTACACTTTTTCATGCCAGGCACGACACTCACTTAGATATCCCTCTAGCATGGAGAGCACAGAGAGGGCCACCAGTCCTCCCACGGAGTCGATGGGTAGTGACAACCCTCAAAAAGAACGAACTCACACCCAACCCAACGGCAAATTCCGCTTCAAAAGCAGCAGCTCTCGCTCAAAACACTCCTCACGCAAGCGCCACCACAGCCCAAGCTCGAGCAGACCCAGAGAACGGACTCATAAACGCCGTCCACCCCACCGCACATCAAGCCATGTTCAAGACAACCTAGACTCACAATCCCGGTCCCTCTCCCCCGGCGCCGCATTTCGCGAATCCCTCTTCGACGCAATGGGCGACGATGAAGGCGCCGCATACTGGGAAGGAGTATACGGCCAACCAATCCACACCTACGCGGTCCCCGAAAAAGAGGGGCCAAATGGCGAACTGGAGCAGATGGACGAAGAGGAATACGCCGCGTACGTTCGTGCACGGATGTGGGAACGCACGCGCGAAGGCATGCTAGATGCCCAGGCGAAGTGGCGGGAGGAGCAACGGAAAAAGAAGAATCGTGATCGTGGACATGCAGAGGATGCGGAGCGGAGATCTTTTGAGCGGGCGATGGAGGATAGTCTGAGGCGGGGGGCGGAGCGGAAGAAGAGGAAGAGGTGGGGGGAGGTATGGGAAAGTTATCTTTCGCGATGGGAGGAGATTGGGAAGATTGTTAAGGAGGGTGAGAGGAAAGATGGGGATGCGAATGCGACTGCGACTACGACGAAACCTTTGCGGAATCTACTGTTTTGGCCTGTTGAGTCTGGGAAGAGGGTTGATGTTGCGCCGCCATCCGTGGAGGAGTTTATGCGACATGCGCCTGGTTCCGCGGATTTGGGGGTTATTTTGAAGGCTGAGCGGGTGCGGTGGCATCCTGATAAGATTCAGCATCGGTACAGTGGGCTTGGGATTGACGATGTGGTTATGCGCAGTGTGACAGAGGTGTTTCAGATTGTGGATCGGATGTGGAATGAGGAGCGAGAGCGGAAGAGTTGATTTACAAGCTAATGACTGGGGTTGATTTCGCACGGCATGGAGTTGTATACACATGATACCCAATACCTTATATTTGCTTTTATCGAGTTGCATAACATTGAAAACTTATCGTGACTGTATTCATTTCAAAGAACAAGAACTTGCCTAAACAAAAACACAAATCAAGAGATAAACAGGCTATGCAAGACCAAGTCGTTCGACACAGACTGGGGCGACTTCATATTTAGGGAATTATGTATTCCAGTTTTCTTGTTTGGTGACTGCGCTACAGTCATATGGTTACTAGATCAGAAGCGCGAGGAACGCGTCTTGGTCCGGTAGACAGTCCATCCGAAGTAAGCACCAGCAACGGCACCGAAGAATAGGACAATCTTAAACAGGAACCAGGTCCAGCTGCCGGTCTTCTTCTTAGGTCTGACGCTGGAATTGCGGCCACGACCACGTCCATTGTCCTTGTCCGAGCCACGGCTGCCGCCAGCGCTGTTACGACCAACGGAGTACAGGTTCTCGGCCTTGAGAGAGATGATATCGTGGTTGTCGCTTAATTCACCAGTCTCGGCGGAGAGACCCAGGTAAGCAACAGAAGGAATGGCGATGTTAGAGTCCTCGGCGTTGAGGTTGAAGCACTCGACCCAGGTGTCTTCGGTCTTGTACTGAAGTTCCAGGGTGAGGGACTTGTCTTGGAAGTAAGTGAGACGGGCTTTGGTGGGAACAGGGGCGTTACGGAGACCGCGAGCCTAAATGGAGGGGACCGCATTAGCTAAGATGCACTTCCAACTGAGGAGTGAAACGTCAAAAACAACTCACAGAGCATCCGGCAAGCTCGTTAGCCTTGCCGTCGTGCGCCTGGTCGTAGGTGGTCTCGCCGTCACCCATCATGGCCATGACGTAGGGGAACGAGACACCGGGGCGGTTGTTCTTGTAGGTATCGAAGAAGATGCCGAGACCCTCGAAACGGTCTGTAGAACCGAAGACAGGGCCCTGCGTGGCCCGCTGCTTGGTGAGCCAAAGCGCGAAGCCATCACCGTGCAAGTTGCCATTGCCGTGGATCTCGAATTCCAGTTCGATCTGAAGAAGGTGTGAGCGGATTATGTCCTTGCTGCATGATCCATAGTCAATCTAATGTCACTGGCACTCACCTGCCAGTTTGTCGCCGTCAAAGGCACGCGGGAGTAGATCCATCCTTGCTGCGAGGGGCGGTCGGCTGTGAGACGGATGTATCTTTTGTAAACGTCAGCACCGCACGTATTGCATCTACCTTTCCACACGTAGGAAGTCTCACTTATCAGCCCGAATCACTGTATCTCCTCCGAAGTCGAACCAGCGGCTTTGGAAATCCGAATCGAGGTAGGGCTGTCGCGGATGTCAACAATGGCGGTCTGGGGTCGCGTTTCTCGGTAACGCTCGTTATTGCAGCGAAAGCTAACGCGGAAGATTATGGGTATCATACCGAAGTGAGACTGTGGGTTCGGAGCTATAGTGGCGGGATCGTCAGTACCTCGGTTGCAAGACGGTGTAAACAGTGAAACGTACAGGAATGCTTTTGATGTTGGGGTCATCGTAGGCATTGACAGGCACAGAGACCAGGCCAGCAAGGCACAGGAGAGAAGAAAGAGTCGGCAGACGCATATTGAAATCGAATTATGGCCCAATTGGGAGAAGCTCAAAGATAGACCGGGGGTGGAATGGATGGGGCTGCGGTGTCACCAGGACCCGAGAACCCAGGGACTTTGAAACGAATAGAAAGAAAGAAAAAGAAACGGCGAGAGGCGTATAGAGAGAGCGAAAGCCGGAATGTGGTAAAGTTGGAAAGACTAGAACTTGGAAGGGACCGTATACGAGTGCGTGTACTTGAAGGCTAAGGTGTCCACTATGTAACTTGTGGCGCAGCGAACCGTCTCAGCCACACCGCCGATCCTGACGAAACGCGTTTTAAGGCTGGTTCGGAATAACTTCATCCAACTAGCAATTCAAGCAAATTCGAACAAGTCCAAGTCCCAACTCGTTCATTCTTGCAGATTCAACAGATTTGATTTCGCCCAAAAATGGCATACCGCCACCCATTCGGAGCAAAGTGTGTAACAGTGAATCTATAATTCGAGCCATTCAAAGATTATCTGGATCTGCAAACCACTTCTGGTAGTGGACACCTGAGTAGCTTTTCTGACATGGCTCTTCTTGTCTGGATAATGGTCACTTCTCCCCCTTGCGTTCACTTCGGCCACCATTGAAAATATTCAGTTGCTTGGAATATGCAGGGGAATATGCAGGGACTTGAAAGACTAGAACTCGATATAATTTGACAGTTTAGGTGTTGTTGAGGGGCGCTCGAAACCTGGCACAAAATGCCTAGTCGAAGCAAGAGCCTTAGATGGGATTCTGGTAATTCTGCTATGAAGTGCTAATTGACAGTCCTTTATTCAAATTCTAAGCAAGAACTCCCATAGGATCCCACCGGGGCAATACCTTAGGAGTCTGCGTCAGAATAGACCGAACCTCGCCTGAAACATAGTTCGAATCCACAACCGCCTGGAAGGTATACTCGTCCATCCATCGATCAGTCATAACAAACCAACCCTTCTCACCAGCAGCCTCACCCCACGAATTCTCCACACGCCAGCGAACAGGCTTATCATTCTCGAGGTGTACGGCTGTGATAACCATAGCGTGAGTCATGGATGACTCCCCACTGGCAAGGCGCTCAGCCTTGTTCATACCAAGCGAGACATTAAATCCGAGCTTGAGGTCAAGGAGACCAGTATCCATAACACCAAGGGAACTGTCCGAGAACTTGCCCACATCGCATCCAAAGAAGACAGGATGTCCAGCTTTGAGCATCGAGATAACTGCTCGCTTGAGCGTCGGCATTTCAACATTGACATATGTGAGGGGTTGACCTTCGACCACGTTGCCGAGTCGGTCAACAGTTAGTAACCGGTTGTACTCATTCCGCGGGTCGTTGACCAGACTGAACATTCGTCCCGGTGAAAGAGTAGGACCACTAGTGCGCGACAGAGGTCGGGTCTGAGACTTCAGAGCCTGCTGACCGAACTCAATCGGGGTCTTTCGGACTTCACGAGCAGTTCCACTGGCATCATAATATTGCCAGACGAATGGCTTATCGGGGCTCGGTGCAGGGCCCAACAGAAGGGTGACGAGCGAATGGACCTCCTGCAGGAACTTATCTTTGCTGACAGAGAGCAAATATGCAGCTTGGGGATCTTCTTTCTTAGCAGCCAGCTTGCGGAGGGCCAATGCTTGCTCTCGCAGTTTAGCCGTGAGGAGCCAGTTTAGCTTAGAGCTGTTCTGCGCGTGGTAGGCGTCGGGATACAGTGCATGTGGCACAAGTCCGTATTTTTGTACTAGGTTGGCGACCATATCCCACTGGCCACCGTCGGTGACTGGATCCTCGTAGAGTTTCTGGACCAACCGGCTGGAGAGATCTTGGTCTGCGGTAGCGATGATCTGCTCGAAGAACCAGTTCGCCTTCTCGATTTTGTCCCAGTAGTATAGATATGCTTGACTGAGCTCAAATTCTTTAAGCTGGTAGGCCTTCATGAGCGGTACACGGAAGACATTGGTTGAGGCGAAGAGCCAGCAGCGTCCAGAGGAGCGTTGGTTCGTGATCGGTCCTCCTTCCACTGGGATGGTCAGATTGAAGAGCTGCAGGTCTGACCGGAGAGCTTGACGATCAGTGAGGAGCTGTGTGTAGGGCTGACTGGCGAAACTGGAGATCGCGAGGCGGTTCTGTTCTCACGAAATTAGCAGAAATTTATTGTCTTGCGTGTATAGCCTCAAACCTTGTCATCACCCAATAGAGTCTGATTCCAATCATTCACATGTGGGAGAGCCAAAGTCTTGATTCTGTCCCGGACAGGATATACCGAGGGAGCTGTTATTTCGTCAGTAAAGAAGAGCAAACATTGAGGATTGATAGGGAATGTTTTAAAACGAACGGCATTCAGTATATTCCTGTTCTACATTTTGACTAGTGATAGCAACCTCCAGCTTCGATAGAGGAGCCTTCTCAGTGACCTGCTCTGGCTTGGAAAATGAAGAACCCATGATAGTGGTTAATTATCTGGAGGAGAATAAATTGATCACTTTCCACGACGTGAGAATATATGGTTGAGAGGGACAGGGAGAAGATAGACCACAAGGTACCCCCGGGGTGTGCGGGGAAGGCATGATGCATGATCACCTTGATTGGCGTCAGTTGCAGTTGCATTTGATTGTGATTGGTCATAAGCCCCATGACTCCTCCTCTGCATATCAGAGCTACACTTGCTTATCTGGGCCTTGAATAGCCGTGCGCCTGTAGACTTCATATCGCTCTTATTTGGTTGGTGGGGACTTGATCTTATCTGGTGGCGCTTCGCCTGTGATTCTGGCAGCCTTGAGATATCTATGCGACCTTGCCGGAGTCTATATGCAGAAGTATTACAAAGAGCCATTGTGGTTAGTTTCATCAAACACGAGGCAGCCGAAAGGCACACATTCGAGAAACTAGGGACTCCAATGATCATCGTTGATCTGTGTAGCATCGTTTCCATCGCACGGACTGATCACCAACCCATACAGTAGATGCTCGGAGCCAAATCTTGATTGCATTATCTAGACATGCTCATTCCGGATCATAGCTTGTAGCCACAAAGAGTACAAATGTTACATTCCTCTGAGAAGGACTAGCCTGCGCTATCGTTGTATCAGGTAGGGACTCAGTCGCCCTCATGTTTGCATTGATTGAACCAACCACAAATCATAAACGAGAGAGAACCACTCAGTCACTGTAAGCAAGCAACAGTTTTTCAACTAAGCAGGATGCTAAGTAGGCATTGTTTGTCCATTTCGCGGCCAAACATATAGATTTTTGGGAGCTCATATTGTCGCCTGACCTTCAAGGCACCTACATGTGGCGCACGCACCGCCACAATGGAAGCTCAGATCTTGCCGGACCTCAAATACCATACCTCCAACACGACACATCTCCATCCACACCTAATACCACCCACAATGTCTTTCCTCGGCGGTTCCAGCTCCTCCAGCTCCTCCAGCTCCAGCGATGTCAAGGCCAACCTTGTCCAGCAGCTTCAGCAGGAGTCTGCTATGGCCAACGCCCGCATGTTGATCAACGTACGTCACTCGCGACACCAGCCATCACACCATTGCACTTCTATTGTCATCCATGTCGAACTAACCTGATCGTCAAAAATTTAGAAAGTGAACGAGAACTGCTTCCAAGCCTGTGTCCCTACCCCCGGCTCCTCCATGTCTGCCCAGGAGAACACCTGCCTGTCCAGCTGCATGGACAAGTACATTTCCATGTGGAACATTACCAGCCGCACCTACATCAACCGTATTGGTGTTGAGAGCAAGCGCATGGGAGGTGATGCCAGCGTCGTTGCGTCTATGGGCTCCGGTCTTTAAATGGGGATAATGAACGAATGGATATAAATCCTGTTGAAAAGAGACTCGGATCCCGGAAGAAGATGGAAACGGAGATTCAATATGGAAGATCTCGAAAGATCTGTGTATGAATAGAAAAGGCCAGGGGCCCATGTACATTATTCGGTTGTGGTTCTTTTGGCTTCAAATTTTGGTTGACCAGGATAGAGAATCGGCGGAATGCATTCCACTTTATTTTATGTATATGACCGGCAAGGACTCAGGTAACTGAAAAAAAAAAAAAAAAAAAAAGGGAAAATTCGACTTCAATTGCTGAAATATACGATTCACATAATCCATCAAATGCCATTAAGCTGGCTAATATGATATCACACCTGTTTTTCCTGGGCGATTCCGACTAGCGCCAGTGCCAAATCCAGTCCCGAGCGGGTGATCGCAACGGTCTTTTCATATCTCGTCATAAATCGTACAAGCACTTTTAGAAGTCGGGGAAAAGATGCCCGTATCTGTGGGGAATGTGAGCTCATGTCATGCCAGTAAATATGGGAGTAAACGTACGCATCTTCACCCTCCATACCATAGTGCTCCGTCTCTTCGGGATATTTATCGTACTGGCTTGCATCTCCCTGTCCACCGCGAATTGGCGGGATGTAGGGAGCGTCGATATCCTTGCGCTCCAAGCGGTCCCAGGTGACCTCGGCGAACCAGGCGTGGTTCTTGACGTCCTGGGGTCCGCCATGCAAGTTGCCCAGACGCTTGGTGAGATCGGCAGTGATCAGCTGTGACAGGAGATCAACGGCATCATCGTGCAAGTATGGCGGGTACTTGACTCTGCCGCGAAGGATGTTCTCGTAGATCTTCACCGGGGACCCGCTATCCCAGAACGGGGTAAACCCGCACAACATCTCAAAAATGAGAATTCCCAATGACCACCTACCACAAATTGAGTTAGAAATAAGGGAAAGGGTTGATGCAATGCATCAAAACAGGGGTAAAATGTAAACATACCAATCGACGGATTTGTTGTATCCCTTCGAGGAAACTACTTCAGGAGCGAGATAATCGGGGGTTCCGCACAGGGTCCAGGTAATATCGGGGACATCCTTGGCAAAGCCGAAATCTGTAATCTTCAAGTGACCATGACGGTCCAGCAATAGATTCTCTGGTTTCAGATCTCGGTAAATGATCTGATGATGGTGCAAATACTCTAATGCAAGCGTCACTTCGGCAGCATAGAATTTGGCAACGGGGTTAGGGAATCGCTGGGAGAGAAGAGAGGCAAAGATAAGCCAAGGGTTCACCGAGATTGGGGAGGGGAAAACCACTCACTTGTGACTTTCGTAGCAAACTGAAGAGCTCACCACCTTCAACAAAATCCATCACCATGTAGAGGTTCCGCGAATCCTGCCAGGTTCCCCACAATGTCACTAAGAATGGATGGCGAACGCGATTGAGCATCCGACGTTCATCATTAGTGTGCTCAATCTGTTTCATCTTAACCACTTGGGCTTTCTTCAGCACCTTCATGGCATAGAAGCGATGATTGTGCTTTGATTGGACCAAATGAACTCGACCAAAGCTACCTGTGCCCAATGTGCGCTGCAACATAAAGTCCCCCTGCGAGTACTTGCCCCGAGTGGTACGCTCTTGGCGGGGCTGAGACTGCGGCTGCGGCTGCGTACTAGGTGTCGCATTTGAAGTGTGGGCGGGGGACTGAGTACTACTACCGGCATTGGCCGGAGTATTTATGAGGTTATTGATGCTGGCGGCATTGTTGGAGGAATGGGCATGGTGCTGGGAGGATCCTTGCGACGGCTCGGCGGATTGCATGGAGGCGCCTTGACCTTCAGCCTTGTCCGGGTTAGCGTCCGGGTTGGAAGAGTGATCGGATCGGTCAGAATTTGCTTGGGGCAGCTCCTTGGACAAGGTCTGTGAGTCCTTTGTTCGCCGCTTCTTCAACAAGCCTCCTAAGCTCGGCATGGAGGACGGTTGGTGAAGGACATAAGAAGGGAGGAGAGTCCGGAGAGTGGGGAGGGGCACCGGCGGCCAGAATGACGCATTGATCTCCCCTTCGGGACGAGGGAACTCCACTAGATAGTGTTCTCTGCTGAACTTAAGCAAAATTGGTTTTGGAATTGGGCGTTGGGATATGGGAGGTTGGGCTTTTAGAGAAACTCTGATTGAGTCTAGTCGTAAGAGTATTCTGTTCCCTACGCAGTCCTCGCCCCCAGCTGCTTGTTTCCCGCCACAAAGCACAAATTGAAATACTCCGCTTAACTCCCTTCATCAAACAGCTACGGTACGACGTTAGTGTTTTACGTAAATTGCCTTGTATCTGCCGCTACAATTCTTCCCACAATCACCCAAGATATAACTATTGCAAATATTCTGATGCTCATGGAGGTGACGGAGAAACCGGATGACGACGATGACGTTGCGACTTGGTGAGTCCAGTGTACTGGGGCCGGGGCGACTTTCATGGACAATTGTCTTCCCCCAGGATAAGCTTTGGATGCATGCGGTCAAGTTATGAGATCAAAGTAAGCGTCGATTGGGAAGATTGACTTTGTAATGAGGCCTATAGATCTTAAGATCAAATTGCTTTTTATTTGCTTTTGGATGAATCCATCGCGATTATGTCATCAGAAGCTTCACGCCTGATGAAAGAGGCGTCAATATGAGGCACTCAGGTATCCACAAATATCATTATCAGCAGATAGCGCAAGTCTAGTTCAGCTGTCAACTATTATCGCACCTCCTTTCACAATGGCTTTGGTAGCGTATTCCGACTCGGAGGGCTCTGACGCTGAGCCAGACAACACTCCAGTCCCCGTGGTCGAAAAGCCTAAGAAGTCCGATACTGGCGCTGGCTTTCAGATCGATCGCAGCAACCCGCGCAAGATCCGCGTCGCCCTCCCGGAGCTCAAGCCCGAAAACCCTGCGGACCAGGATACCGATGGCCCTGCGCGCAAAAAGGCTCGGTTAGGGGCAGGATCAGGGGGGGCATTTTCAGGATTCAACTCGTTCTTGCCTGCTCCGAAACGTACTGCGGAGAAGAAGGGTCCTGTCGCCACAACACGCAAAATATTCAGCCTGAAGACTGGCGCCACCCCAGGTTTTGACCGGGAAGCCGATGCCGACTTTAGATACGACCTTGCATCAAATACTACTGTTGATGCGGATGGCGCAGGTGAAGACATCCCAACAGCCGGTAGTTTGGGGCAAACCACAACCGACACAGATTCGGGAGCGTTTCAAAAGACGGAGATTGGAGAGGTTAAGCTGCAGGGTAATCCCATGATGTTCAGACCATTATCTGTAGGACGGAACCAGAAGAAGAAGAAGACCACCAAGGCAGCATCGTCTGCCCCAACACCGACACCAGCCAACCCACGACCTACAGAGAAGCCTGCCACGGTGGCCCCTCCGCCCCCGAAACCCAAAGTTAGCCTCTTCTCCCTATCATCGGAGGAATCCTCGTCTCGAGCAGAACTACAACCGGCCGCAGTGGGTACCTACGAGCCTTTGGTATACACCACTGAAGCCGAGGCCGGGCCAGCCCCTGCGCCTGAATCAGCACAGAACCTTCCGTATTCCAATCCTACCACAGCACCATCGCACTCGCTAGACAACATCGCCAATGATTTGAACTTATCCAAGGGAGAACGACGCCAGCTCTTTGGCCGTAATGCCCCGCCTATGGACTCCCGTATTCTCACGTTCAACACGGATAAGGAGTATGCCCATAACCAGGCCCTGGCACATACGGAGCTGGCTGGTACACAGCACCAACCGGTTCGTACCATCAACACAGCTGGAAAGCACAGTTTGCAGCAGTTGGTCAATGCAGCAACTTCTCAGAAAGAGGCTTTGGAGGAGAACTTTGCCACTGGAAAGAGGAACAAAAAAGAGGCTGGGTCGAAGTATGGTTGGTAGTTTTTGCATAGCGTTTCGAGTTTACTGTGATACCAAAATTCAGTCCCAATTCCTTTTACGATCGATGATAATTCCATACTGGTGCTGCTTTTGGAATTGTGCAACTGAAGGTTGTACGAGTAATTCATAGGATCAGACTTCCGCCAAATTAGAGTCCACGGCCATCGATGGATTGATGGTTGCAATTTGGCTTCAAGCCGGTAATACACCCAGTTAACAGTTCATCAATGCACCAGAAGGAGATACCGATACCATCTCATAGTTGAAAACCTGATTTGTTCAATTCCTACCTTTCAATGTCTTCATTGGACTACTGGACCACGGGTATTACAGCATTTTCTTACAGAAGATAGTCAAACATAATGAGGATAATGCAATGCATTGTGAACTAGGCAAGTAAATCTATCTTTATCCTGTACAAAAACCAACCTCAACGCCCAAAAATGAAAATGTTAAATACAAAACTCCAAACATTGCAACGCTTTTAGTAGATCATAGATCAAGACGAAACATCAACAACCTCAGCGAACCACTGCTTAAGCGCAGTAGCCAAGACAGAAGGCAATTCGCGAACATCTCTGACAACAAGGTAGTAGGGGAAGGGGAAGTCTTCGAGATAACGCTTCATCTTCAGCTTCATCTCACCACCAGACTCGGCATCAGCCTCGAAGCTAGCCTGGGAAAGGTCAAGAATAGAGCTGCCCTTGACAGCATCAACGATGATGAAGACAATCATAATGCGCTCCTCAAGAGCCTGGCGCACAAGACGACGAATGGTATCGTGATCCTCGCAGATTCCATCAGAGATAATCAATTCAAGCTGCCAGAGATCCGCAGATCCAGAACCAGGGGAACGCTTCCAGCGCGCCTCACGGAAGAGTGCAATGGAATCGGCAATCAGCTTGCGCACATTTGTGCCGGTTTGCTGGTAGCTGAAGTGCTGGAAGACCTGCATACCAGCCTCTGAAGAAAAAGGCTTGCCGAATTCGTGGGCCACACGGACGTGGTCCTCGTCACCAAATCCAAGGACACAGAGGTCACCTGCTTCAAGCATGCTCAGACTCTTAGCGACTAGGGCTAGTGTCTCGAAGGCGAGTTGGCCACTGCCGCTGCCCAGCATGGATTTGCTGTCATCGACGGCAAGCATGATCTGGTAGTTACGCTTGGAAGGAATCGACCGACGCATCCAGATCTTGTCACGCTTGTACTGAGATGCAATGTAGGGAATGATTCGCTTAATGTTCAACCGCTTACCAGTGCGGAAGTCACCACGTAGCTTGGTAGCCATGGTAGGAGCGAGAATGAGACGCAGCTGCTCAGTGAGGGATAGAGAAAGGTCGTTTGTGGCTGATTCGTAGTGAGACCACAGACGGCGGGCTTCACTTTCGGGGGTCAATGGCGGAAGCGAAGAAGAGAGGTGGATAGCCGCGAGTTGCGAGTCGACTTGGTCCAATTCCTCGTTCACTTCTTCAGCGCCTGGGGCACCATCCGCACGATCTCGGGAAGTTTGATCACCTGGGATGAAAGCTCCGGCTTGGCCATCGGTTGGGACAGGATCACGGTCAATTTGCATCTCGTCCTGAAGTTGATTGTCGATGGCATCTTGGTCCTCGGTAGTGTCAGGAAGAACGTCATTTTCGCCAGGCTTGATGTCTGACTCTACGCCCTTGTTCTGGTCAAGAGCCTGGGCCTGGTCGTCGTTTGCTTGTCCAAGAGCTTGTGTGTCGGCCTCATCTTCATCGTCCTTGAGATGCTCAAATTCGGCATCCGCCATATCGGTATCTTGAGGTAGAGGCTGTGAGTCCTCTTCTTCTTGTGACGGATTCAACACCTCCTTTTGACGACGGTGCCACTCCTCGAGGATGTCTCCGAGTTTCTTGAAGGCCTGGATCTGGGGGTCGTTGGGGGAATTGTCTTCACCTCCCCCAGCATCGCGACTGGCTTTACTTTCCTCGCTATCCTTAGCAGCACCGTTTTGTTCCTCGGCACTAGCAGTGGGATCATTGGAGCCACTCTCCTGTTGGGCGTTTCCGGAATCGCCCTTGTCTTCGTTCTGGTCTTGGTCGGCACCTTGTCCACCAGTGACGGCTTCACTGGGCGCAACTTCATCGGCCGTAGCCTCATTCTCGTCACGCTGGGCAAGGAACTCATCTTGTTCAGGCTCCTCTGGGTCTTCGCTACCAGCTTGATCCTCCTCTTCCTCGTTGCCATTAGCTTGGCCTTCGTTGGTATCTTCACCTTCGTCCATTTCCTCATCTTCGCCAGGGGCCTGGTCCTCGGGTGCCATGTCTGCATCCTCCTCTCCAGGCTGGTCATCTTGATCATTACCCTTTTCTTCCTCTGGAAGAGGGCCCATGTCATCCATATCGTCCATACCATCATCTTCACCTTCGTCATCACCACCGTCCATATCATCGCCATCAAGCTGCATTTCTTCGGGCAACTCGAGAGCGTCTTCCTCCTTTGTTTGGGGATCGGTGACTTCCATATCTTCACGGCCGACGGCTTCGCCTTCATCATCAGGATCCTCTTCCTCTTCTTCGTCGTCCTCCTCTTCCTCACCGTCTTCTCCTTTCTGGCCCTCCTCGGCCTCCTTCTTTTGCTCTTGAGCGGCGGCTTGCTCATCGGACTCAGCCTGGCCCTTTCCTTCTTCGTTCTCTGCTTCCTTCTGCTGATCATCGTTGGCACCATCCCACATCTTTTCATCAACAGCGCCAGCATCAAGTTCGTCAACACTGCCTGTTTCCTCATCGAGATCGCCATCCTCTTCATCTTCATCCCCATCTTTTTCCTCATCCTCCTCCTCTTTGTGTTCGCCAGATTCAGCATTGAGCTCCTCCTGGTCCATGTTCACAGCATCGGCAGAATCGTCCATCTCCTCATTGGCATCTTCCTTAGGCGCCTGCTGAGCAAGCTCCGAAAGATCTTCGTCATCTCCAACATCTTTGCTGATGTCCTCCGCGCCCTCGCCGTCACCGAGACCAGTTCCGCTCTCCATTTTACCGTCCTGGCCTTGCTCCTGGGATGATTCGGCTGGGCTGCAGAAACCTTCCGAGGCAATTTGGACAAAGGCCTTGGTCAATGTGTAAGAAGTCTTGCAGACCTCGCGGTGAACTTCGATGAAGCGATTGACCAGCTCCCTGCAGATGTCGTAATATCTGTTGGCAATGGGCAGAACGCTGGCAACCAAGGCAGCAGCTCGTTTGAGATCATTGTCGTCGTCCAAATGCTGCATCTGCTCCAAGACAGCTTGAAGGGACGAAGTAATTTCGCTGATGTGAACAGTCTTTGATGCACGGGAGAAGAACTCATCACTCCGTGACAAAGCGCCGCTGAAATCGATTGAAGTTGGCACGTCTTTCAGTTTTTGCAGGCCGACAAGCATCTTATCAATGGCCCCCAGAAGGCTGCTATCGAATTTCTGTATGGAGATACCGGGCGCAATATCTGATGTCATGTGGACATGGTCAGCCATACCTGGCAAAGACCATTTCCGAATTTGAGTGAGAGTGAAGGATAGATCTGGACGCTCGCATTCCCACTTCAGGACATCTGATGAGAGCTGCTCGAGCAGCGCGTGTGCCTTGTCGGTCAAGTCTCTCTGCTTTCGTGAGACAATACCGGCAGGGAGTGTAGGAAGCACACTGAGTGACTTGAGCATCTCCTCAAGAACAGCCGTCTGAGAAAGAAGTCCTTGAGTGATGGGGGATGCATCTAAACCAGAGAACTTGGAGTGCACTGCAATGACCTCAGAACCAACCTTGAGAATTGGGATCAGCCAGGCCACCTTCCTAGATAGAAAAGCCTGTCTTTCTTCAACCATGTCATAGACTTTGGTGAAAGAGGTCGATTCGACTGTCCAAAGGCTCTCCATCTTTCCAATGATGGCCTCCAGAGATGCCAAGCCAGATAGGGCAGGGGAAATGAGGCTTCTCTGGCGGCGAATCATGAATAACAGATGCTCAACAGAACCCATGCTCCTGGAAACTTCCACGTTGGTCAATTCGTCAGAGTAAGTACGCGAAGCCAGACGAGCGCGCGGCAGCAAATCCAACAAGCGATGGAAGTAGGAATCAGCGCTGTAGATGGACTTCGATGTCGCAGTACCGGCTTCGAAAGCAGCACTCGTAGCAAGGACCTGTGCAAGTGATACTTGAGTTTCAACCAAGCTACTTCCGGCATTCCGCTTCACACCCATTTCGAAGACACGTTTCAATGTGTCAGCATAGAGACGACGTTTTTGAACCTTTAGATGCTGCACGTCATCCTTGTTGTCTTCGGTGAGAGTCTTCGGAGTCTGAGTCTTGAATTCGTTGATGCCCTCAATAACGGACACGGTGAATTCATCAAGATCCTTGGCAATGTCAAACTCCAAAGGAATTGCCGCATACAGGTTCTTCATGTTGCGGGAGGTACTCTCGGGGTTTTGGAATCTGAGGGGTCTGGAGCTCCAAGCTTTGGTCTCCTGAGAGGAAAGTAATGCTTCGGGGAACACGGTGTATGCAAGAGCCTTTTTCTCGTACTGGAAGACACCTTCTTCTCCCGAACTATCAGAAAGGCCTTGCTCAATGACTGGCTGGACGAGCTGGGCAAGAGCCGCGCGGTACTTCCGAACCAACTTGAATAACTTGACGTGAGACCTTCTGGCACTTTCCTTGAGAGCGACAATATTGGTATCTTTCCAACTAGCCAGCTGAATTTGCTCTTTGATATCCTTCTCAAGTATGGCTCTCTTGTCCTGCAGGATCTTTTCCACCAAAGGTTCAAATGGCTTGAAGTGGGAAAGGAAGTTGGCCAACGCTGAAGCGAGAGGCTTGAGGCATTCGTAATCCTTGGCGAAGATCAGAAGAGTGGCTCGGAAATCGCAGACAAGCTGAAGGCGACGAGTGAATTGACCAAGGGTGGTGGACATGAAGAATTGCTCCAATGTTGAGATAACACCTTGGATGTGCTGGCCCATGTCTTCCTCGCCAGACTCGGCCATCTGAAGTGGGACGGCCAGGAGGGCTTCGTATGCGACAAACCACCAAGCACTGACTTCCTCTTCAGAATGCTCTTTTTCGATATCTAGGAGCTTCGCCCAGGTAGTCAACTCAAGGCGGCGCCAGGTAACGGTCATTGTCGTGATCTCATCGTAAAGAGAAGCGGCAGAATATTCTCTGCTTGCGACGAGCTGCCATTCGTGAACATAAGAGTGAAGCTTCTCAACTTTAGTCAGGAATTTGGCCACAGGCTCAGTGTACTTGAACTGGAGAATTTCAGAGCAGCAGGTGATGACATCCTGAAGAACAGCATGTTCTGGCCATGTAGTCTGGATTTGAACAAAGCGTGCTTGAACTGAGAGTGTGAGATTCACAAGTCTGCGGGCCTCGGCAAGGTTCGAATCGGTGTAGAAATTGTAGTTCTTCTGTCGGTCTTGAGACTCTTCAGCAACAACATCATCAAGAAGTAGGAGAACCACAGGCAGGTGGTTCTGAGCCAAAATTGGAGAGAAGTCTGTCTTGCTCTTAGACCATAGAGAACCCAGAGTTTTGCCAGTCTCCTTGACGAAGGCGCGCATTGCAGTTCCTGTTTGGCGATCGCTAACAAGCTTTGCATGTAACGAGGCTAGTCTAGAAGCAATGAGCCTAGGGTCGAGTTTACCGACATCCTCAGCATTTGGCAGGCTCTCCTCTTCAAATGTAGGGAAGAGCTGATGCAAGTCTGCTTCATTGACCTCTTCCTCGTCCTCCCACGAACCCTTGTAACGGTAGAGTTCTGATTTTTCGGCTTCCTTCTCTTGGTCCTCGCGGAGCCTAGTCTTCCACAGATGATGGAAATCAGCAAACACATGACGGATGGTATCGCGACCAGATCGAAGTTCAAGGATGTTTGCATCCGCGTCCTTGGCCGCCCAGAGCGCAGAGAGTTCGTGAAGTCTTATTTCAATGACATTGCCTTGGCTTGGGGTTTGGCTCGACTCGGCCTCAGAACCAAAGGTACCCTCGAAGGCTGGGTGAACGGATCCACCCAAGAATGGAGTGCGCGTGCTCAGATACTTGATGTCTTGTATATCATCCAGCTTCTCATCTGACACAGAGCTTAAGAAAAGGCCAGTGTCGAGGAGTTGAAGGAAGCGAACCACGGGCTCTGTAATATCATCATATGATCTGTAGTGAGCACTCAGGCGGCTGCTGAGCTGGTGGATGTTGTCCCGCATAAGCTTCACCATTTCCTGCGTATTCGATGATTTATTGCCCGATTGAATAAGCTGCTCCGGGCTTCGGTTCAGAATGGAATTGATCAAGTTCGAAAACTCCCCATGCAACAGACCAAGTTCAGACTTGTCGGGCCGAGTGACCGAGGATGGAGGTGGAGCTGAGCCCAATGTACGAGTTTGCTCTTCAAGAAGTACAGACCGTAGATTCGAAGTCTGGCCAGAGAATGTGGCCTCAAATGACAGAATGGCATTTGATTTGGCATGGAACTCATCCAGGCGTTGTTGGTGTCTCCTGCGCTCAACGACAAGACCAAGAGAGGGATCGAAAACCTTATCAGGAACAAACAAGCGGAGGAGAATGACTGCCAATTGAACAGCAGCTAGGGCCATGGGATGGGCCATACCCTCAATTGGAACTATGTTGGTCGTGGCTTCGAGAGGTGAAGCCAATGACCTAATAAGAGAGGGAAGTGCGACCTCGGCGAAGCTTTTGAAGAAATGGCCGTCTCCCATTTTGTCCTGCAATCTTATTGAGAGAGAGGACAAATCACATGTGCCATCTTTCTGGATGACTTGCAGGGCGGAAACCAAGCCAGCAAAGGAGTGGGGCTCGAAGAATTCTTGGTGGCAATCGACAAATTCTATTGTCAGCTGGGCAAGGACGCGCTGGAAAGTGCGCAACTGTTCTTCGGCAATTTGACGACTGCCCACAGTGAGTGCTTTTGATAGCGCTCGTTTCTCGGCTTGGAGAAGGTCCATTTGACCCAGAGTTGTAGCTCCCACTGAACTCAGCCTATCCAACAAGGATAGTGGAAGAACACCACCGATGGCTAAGAAGGAACGGGATGAAGTCCCAGCGCCAGTAAACAGCGCAAGTCTATTGAGAAGTTCTGGAACCCCGCTCTTCAGGCTTGAGGAGTTGAGTGAGCGAGCAGGGCGACCTGCAAGCAGAGAAACCATAGTTTGGATTGCCGAGTCGCGGGTTCCTTCGTCGGCAACAGAGATATCCCGATACTGACAGAGGGCCTCAAAGGCTTCCGTGAAATAGGGGTGCTGAGGGGAATCGGAACGTCGTACAGCATGGCCAAGCTCAGTAACTGTTTGCTTAAGGCTGAGCACAAGAGCATCTCCGTCGGCGCCGTCCAAAAGTATGAACCGTTGAGCGTTGATCAAAGAGTCCCAAACGGTACTGAGTTGAGAGATATCCACTCTTGTTTGCAAGGCAAGGGCAGTGAACTCGGCCACAGTCTGCTCCAACTCAATGAGAGAGTTCAGTTGCTTCTGGGAAGATGGTGTGACATGTCTCCAGGAATCCCACATTCTTTGCATGCTCAAACCAGTCGTCATCGCCCAGCCAGCTTGGAAGCGAGCGAGAGCCCGGGAAAGAGGTGCTTCCAACGGCTTGAGCAATGTTGATGAGCTCAAGAGGGATGCGAAAATCTGTCGACCAACTTGGAGGTAAACTTGGAATTCACCCTCCTCAACCTTCACAACATCTGTTGCACGGTAAATGTCCCAGCACAAGCAAATAATGGTACTCAGTGCGGTGACAATGTCAGGGGAATGAAGGCTGGCTTGATCCAAACCCTGGATGTAGTCATACAAAGCCTGGCCACAATCCATTAGGAAATGACTGACGGGCTGTGTTGTATCTTTCATCAACGACTGTATGCGGTTTGATGCCAAAGATCGCTCGAGGCTGGTCATCTGGCTTGGCTTGAGCTCCTTTGCGGACTCATTGGCCTGGATCAAGCTTTGACGAAGACGATGAATCTCAAGCTTGAACTCCTCAAGATAGGCTAAAACTTTGAGACTTGAGCGGTAGTCTGAATTTCCAGTGATGGAGACCAAGGGCTCGTTGGTCAACGGATGAATGGGCTGTAGAGCGCCTTGAATGTTCAAAGAAGCTCCCGCCATGACGATTTCGCCTGCGATAACGCTGAGGGGTTGCCATTGAGCTTTGTCGTGGAGCAGTGATTCGTATCGTTGCAAAGCACTAGAGACAAGGCGATTCATATTGGCGTCATCGGCGTGAGGGAGATGAGTGGGAGGCAATTTCTGAAGATAGGACAGATCTGCAGGAGATAGATGATCAAGGCAAACATTAACTGAGTCGCTCAAAGTAGCAAGCGGCAATGTAGCATCCAGATTCCAGATATGGCGCAATCGGTAAAGAGATGACTCGCAAGTGTAAGAGGGGCCCACAACACTAGGTATATCTTTCACTTCATTAGACATGAAGCAGATCTCAACACATCTGTTTCGCATAGCGCGCGACAACTCTCCATTGCGAGGATCCATGGTTAAGAAGATACGAAAATTGGGATGGGGAGTGACAATTCGGGCCGATCCGTCCTCGGTACGCTGCTCGTTCAGAATAAGGGTACCGTTTGGTTCGGTCAACGAATTCAGTCTGTCAAGAACAGATGGGTTGCAAAGGTTGGCATTGTCGAGGACAACCCAGTATCCATTCTGGACAGCTCTAGTGAGAACACCTTCAGTCCATTCAAATCCAACCTTCATCTTGTCAGACTCTTGGATCGTGTCCCGTAGTTTTTGGGCTCGCTCAAGGAGTTCTTTGAGCGTTGGGTCGGAGTAAGACTCGCAAAGATCCGAAAGCGATGAGATGACAGTTTCTAATGAAGTCTCTGTGGTCTGGAAATGCTGGCAAATTTGGAGAGCAGATCCAACGGCATTCGACACATCACCGGTTGCAAAAGAATGGATGATCTGGTGGCGCAAGAATACCTCCACATCATTGACGAAAGATGACACCTCTCTTCGGTGATCGATCTGCTCAAAACCACCAATCAAATCCATTGTGTCAGTGTCTGCGCTGAGAGCCAGCTCCTCCAAAGTTGCTCCATTGATAGCGGCCAACTTGCGGATCAAAGTTGTTTTGCCACACCCGGCGGCACCAACTAAGATGCTGGGCCAAGAGTTGTCAATGCACAAAATGAGAGATTCCAGGATGTGGAGATCTTTGGGCAATATCTTCATGTGCGGCTCAACAGAACGCTGTACAAGACGGTCTCGAGTCATGATTCCAAGACCGACCTGCAGATATTCAGTGGTAAGATTGTGGAAATAACTCTTCTGAACATTGTCAGAATCCATGAAGATGCTATCATAGATTTCAGAGACCAATTGTCGATCCTCTTCACTCCGGAAACGCTGACTGATGACAATGTCCAAGAAGTGCTTGGTAGAGATTTGCAGGTTACCCCGATCGGCGAGCTGAAGCCATCTCTGGATATCTCGCAAGTTAACCTCCCAGGGTCCGCCAACCATCCCGAGTCGACGGTCTGTGACGATCGCCTTGTTCAAGGCAGAGATGAAATCGACCAGCCTATCGGTTTGGATCGAGGGACTTCCAGGGAAAAGCCTAGCACAAATCGTTTTCAGATCCGAATCAGTAAAACTTTCGGCGTACACAACAGTGAAACGATTGACGAAGGATGCAGGGAGTCCCTTTCTTCCACCACCTTGGTGGTGCGGGTTTTGCGCGGCAAATAGGACGAAGTTGGGGTGCCGCTTGAAGGTCTGGTCAAGTTCGGCAATGTAAACTTGTTGTCTGTGATCCAGGCAAGAGTTGAGACCTTCTAGCACAGATTGAGAGGCAAGGTTCATTTCGTCCAGTAGGACCCAGTCACCGCGCTGCATGGCTCGTAGGAACGGAGCATCTCTCCATGTGAACTGGCCAACATCCCCACCTTCGACAGGAACATCAGAACCGAACAGGTCCGTGAGATCGGTTTGCTCCGAAAGATTGATACGAGTGAGAGGCTTGCCAAGGGCTTTTGCGAGAGCCATCACTAGTGTCGTTTTACCGACACCAGGACTACCTTCCATGAGAATAGGTTTCGATGATTGAAGTCCACGGGCAATTCTAACACAGTTCGCAATTGTGGTTGGCGCATCCATAGTGAATTGATGATCAGGCTCTGTCTCCCCTACGGTGGGAAGCGAGAAGGGCCCAACTTTCAAGAACCCAGGCTCCAAAGTCACGGTTGACGACTCCCGGTAGATAGCTGAAGCATTGACCTGAAACAACTCGCTCAGCTTATCAAGACACTTCTGCCTATTGCCCTCTAAATTGTTCAGAGAGACAGCAAGCATCGCGGCGGGGTTGGCACCGAGAGTGTCGATGAAAACCATGGCAGCACCTTGGATGATGGCGAACAGGGGGTCATCAGATTGATAGGTATTGACAAAGTCGACCCAGGCGAGAAGATCACGAAGCGATAGGGAAGTGGTTGATGTGTTTTGGAAAGTCGTCTTGAACCACACCGCGAACTTCAACATTGCCTTTGCTGTCTTTTCTTCTTTGGCCTTCAGTCTCATTTGCAGAATGGGCAGAATGTCCTCGTCTTCAGACAGTTGAGGGGCCCAAATCTCGGTCATACGGTTACGGAGAGCAGCAGAAAGCTCTCGCTTACCATAATCACCTCCAGGGTTCATAGTTGACAAGAATTGGAAACCTCCATCTGCCACAACCATAGAATCAATGGGACCTTTCTCAGCCAAGAGGATTGATCGATGAGGCTCCAAAACACTATTGAGTCGTTCCAAGACAGAATCATCCGCAAGAGAGATCTCATCAAGTAAGAAAAATTGACCGGTCTTCATAGCAGTGATAAGGCTTCCGTCAGACCATTCAAACAGCGCATTACACCGGGTAATGTTTGTTTCAATTCTGTGCAGAACATCTTGGTCTTTTTCTAGGCGTTGCTCTGGACTCAGGGCTGAGAAGTCCTGCTTCAGCTGCTCGAGTGAAGAAGAAGCGGGCTGGTCTCCATGGATGAGGATTCGAAGGTCGTCCATAATCTGCTTTTCAATAGCCGCCCGGTTTCTGATGGGTCTCTGCGCACCAATGAGATCACCTGTTTCCAAGTTGACGTGAGCATTCATAATAAACAGCTCTCTCTTGAAAGCTTCAGCGACGGCCTGACAGAGTTGTGTTTTACCACAACCAGTTTCTCCAACGAGGAGAACCGGCTCGTTATTTCTGAGTGCTTTCGAGACAAGAACGAAGAGACGTCTCATGGCCTTTGTCCAAACAACTTCACCAGGCAATCGGTTCATCTGTGGCACATTCTTCTCTAATTGCGCAGTGCTATACAGAACATCTTCATCCAAGCGAACTTTCATGACTTCTTCAATCACACTCTTCACAGCAGCCTTCTCCTGGGGATTTCGCACACGTTCGGCAAGAAGCATGAATCCGTTTATGGCCAATTGCTCTTTGTCATCCGCATCACGCAGGGCCCATCGGAACAAATCACGCAGAGTGGCGAAACTGTTCTTCTTCTCGAAGAGGCGGTTGGATTGGCGGAGCAGTGAAAGTTTTCGATAGACTGAAACAATTCGTGTGCAGAAAGAGGGGGCAATCTGAGACCTTTCCTTCAAAATGTACTCCAGTTCACTTTCCGGGATATCGTCGAAATGCAATTCCAGGAAACGGTTTCGGAAAGCACGAGAAAGAATTTTGCGACCACCATAGAGACCTGCAGGATTCTGCGTAGCGAATAGCATGAAGTTAGGGTGCGGGTGAACGACTTCTTGAGTTTCAGGGATGAAAAGCTCGCGATTGTCATCCAGGAGTCGATTCAGCGCTTCAAGAACATCAGAAGGAGCCAAGTTCAACTCATCAAGAACAATCCAATAACCGTTGCGCAGCGCCTCCACCAAAACACCCTCCTGGTAACGTAGGCTTCCATCATCAGTGGAAACGTATGATCCAAGGTATTCCTGTAGATCTGTGTGTTCGTGGTTGTTGATACGAACAAACTTATTACCGGAAACTTTAGCCAAGTATTCAATCATACTTGTCTTTCCTGCGGATGTTGGACCTTGTAGCAAAACAGGGAAACGACGAGTCGAGCTAGCTCTCACTAGGTTCTTGAGGTTTTTCTCAATGAACGGAGTGATGATGTAATGGGGCTGTTCTTCTGCGACGAAAGGGCCGCGGCGCATCCAGTAATGCTTGAATTGAACATAGTCATTACCATCCGCAGGTGGCTGAGGAGTTTGGCCAAGAAGAGATCTTGCATTCTTCGCGTTGCTGAAGATATGTGTTTCAAGAAGGGGAACCAAAGCCCGTTCGGATTCCAGACTCAACACGGTCAAGAAACTCATACTAAAGCCTTCAAACATTGCCCGACGCAAGCCATAGACATGAGCGTGGTCAATGACGTAGATCAGAGTGCGAACGAGCGTTCGAATACTGAAGTGCGGTTTTTGTCCGGCACCATCGGTGAGTTTGTTATCAATGCTGAGCTTCTTGGTGGCCATGTATAGCTGCGCAAGGTCGGGTGCAGCCCGCGGGTCGCGAATGGTCAAGTCTCCAAGGTACTTTTGAATCAAAGCGAGGAGATCATCAATATCGGTATCTGGAGAGTGTACGTAGAATTCGGTGAATCGAGACCGCAGGCCAGGCGGGAGATCTCTTTTTCCAGCATCTGTTGCGGGGTTCATGGCACCAAAAATGCGGAAGTCAGGGTGACCGAAGACTCTTTCAACATCACCAGCCTCAGATAGAAGGACTGAAGGGGTCCCTTCGCTACCGTGATGCAAGAGA
Source organism: Penicillium sp. VS I D KN (assembly GCA_019775415.1). Taxonomy (NCBI): domain Eukaryota; kingdom Fungi; phylum Ascomycota; class Eurotiomycetes; order Eurotiales; family Aspergillaceae; genus Penicillium; species Penicillium sp. VS I D KN. The sequence continues at coordinate 2,680,818 of JACWFT010000010.1, forward strand.
CTTGCGATGTTCTCCAAAGTATCTGGCGACGCCAGGTTGACTTCATCCAACAGAACCCATTCACCATTTCGAAGTGCTCTCACAATTTTTCCTTGGACGAATGCGAAAGCAAATTTGGCATCGCCTTGAGAGACTTGGGCTTCAAAATCAGCGAGTTGTGATTCAAAACTCTCCCATCGCTGCCGCAGGTGTTGATACTTTGGCGAATCCAGCTTCCTCTTCTTGGAGGGTTGTTCATCGCTATTCTCAATCTCCTTTGGTTTGAAGACTCCGTTTGACAACCGCACGGCCTCATGCCACAAAGTCACCAGGCGTACCCAGTTTTCAGAAACCACACACTTAGAAACGGAAGACAGGAACTTTTGGTTCTTCTTCGCGGAAAAAGTCAATTCGAACAGCTGGTTGAACTCATCCAACATTGGGATTGCCATTGTGCGGATGCTGACAGGTTTAAAACCTCCCAGCAGATCAGTGCTCTCACTCTGCTGTGACAGATTCACCACGGTGAGCTTTTGCCGCATTAAAGTAGCAAGCTGTTGAATGACAGTCGTCTTTCCGATACCAGTCTCTCCGACAAGCAAAACTGGCTCCGCCATTTGAATTGAAGCGGCCACCTGCTCCATGATTGACAAAGCAGATCTTGTGGAAGCAAAACGCGATGCTGCCGCTGCCAGCTTCAGTGCTGATCCACTTGGAACCTTTATCTTCTGGCAAACTTCACGGCCAAGGACTAAGCTATTGTTCTTGTCTGTGTAAGTCGGGGTCCGTTCATTGAGACAGAAAAGGGCTCGCTGGGGTGATATTTGCAATGCCTCTGCCACGACAGCGGCGAGGGAGCTTTGCATTGATTTCTCCGGGAGATATTTCAGGAAAACGTCAACAACATCGAGGAATATTTCATCGTCGATAGCTTCTGGCGTAGGTTCATAGCCGGTTTTTGCGCCCATGCGTTGCAACCGGCGGTGCAGTCGACTGCAGAGCTTAATCAAGTCACGGAAGCCAGGTGTGCGACCCTGAGATCCTTTGATTGCCAGGCTTCCATGGAATGCAGAGCACACTCTCGCATACACATCCATTATCACCGGCACTCGAGACTCCAAGAGAGGGAATTTTTGCAAAATCACATCTCGCATTTCCTCAACAGGGAGAGACGAAACTTGAACTCTCTGCCATAACCTACTGCCAAGCATCGAAGAACTCGGAGCAATCTCTTCACCGGCAATGTTGTATGAGGATTTCATTGTCGCAATAATTTTGAAGCCCTCGGCACACTTGATTCTCTCTCTTCGGCTCGCAATGGTCAACTCTCCCCTCTCGATAATTGGCAGAATGAGACCAAGAACTTCGGAGGGAGCGCGATCAAGATCTTCAATCAAAACCCAACGCCCTTCTCTCGCAGCCTTTGTCAATACACCCGGCTGCCAGGAAAATGAACCTGTCGTCGAAGATGTGGCGTACATTCCAAGAAGACTTTTCGCATCTGTCTGCTCATTGAGGTGCAGTGTGACCATAGATTCTGCTTGACCCATTGTAGATGCGATATCATTGATAAGCGACGTCTTACCTGAGTTGGACAAACCTATCAACAAGATAGGCTTGAAGCCTAGAAGGGACTTTGCGATGCGGCGCAAATTCACTGTCGTGGTCGGAGTCTTCACAACTGAAGATGACGACGACGGAAGTCCGTCTTTCAGCCGAGGAATCAAGATGCCGCATACATCAGCAGATCTAAGTGTAAGGGATTCCCGTACCCGGTCCACCATTTCAGTAATTTCATTATCCGATCGTAATGACCTCTGAAGTTCAACAGCCTTGCTGAGGGCCTCCCATCTACGCTCTTCCCATAGGCCCAAAAGGCGGTAATCAATTGTGATTCCTTCCCACTCTCCTTCGATTGGATCGGTGCCGGTGTTGACGCGCAGCATACTCTCGCTGGCGGCGTCCGCCGCATGCATATACATGGCAAAGCATCGCACGGCAAGGTATCGAATGACGGGGTCTTCGTGCGGGAACAGAGATTGGAGCTGGATCGGCGACACGGCTTTTGAGAAGGTTTCCAAGTCAAATGAAAGAAGTCGAAACAGGGCGAGGAGGAAAGTCCGGGTGCTTTTGGGGTTCAACTGTCGCAATGTTAACTCTTTTGACCCAGTCAACGCCGACAGAGGTCCGGTTTGTGACAAAGCATATTGGCCAGCGAAGGATCGAAGGTATGAAGCGGTCGGGAGGATGCGGGCGAATGCGGCCAAAATCTGAATAAAGTCGGCCTGGATATCGGATCGGAGCCATCGAGCTGCCAAGTCGACGACGATTGGTTCATATAGTCGGAAAATGCTCTCTGTGAATTGTGTATTTAATGCGCCGAGCGCAAGCGCGTGGAGCTGCTGAGTCCCCGAGGATGACCGAATGAGAGTTGTGAGTTCATTCGGGAGCTGGTTCAACAGCTCGGACTCTGATAGAGTCCTCTCGTAGACGGGTCTTCCATCCATTCTGAGACCCGGCTGCGTAGAGGGAGCTCCTTTTGATTTGTAGAATGTGAAAATTGTAAATGCTGTAGCGAGACTGAAATTCCCCGTTACTTTTTTTTTCTGCCGCGTCCCGGCGGTCCAGCCCCACCCACTCCAGTTACCGCCCATCCTTAACTAGGGTGACTAAGCGCTTCAGCTTGCGCAGCTCCGGTCCAGCTTGAGATAAAGACAACTCTACCAGAACGCGTCTGGAGATGCTGGCTTTGTGGAGCATTCATGGTTCAAGATGACAATGACGGGTCAAGGTGCGGGCAGTGATGATCACTCCCGGGCGATATACCCAGATCACCCCGAACAAGAAGCAGATCTCTCGCAACCCCAGGATTTCCGTCGGGACACGGAGGGGTTGCACGAACCGTAAGTGTTACGGCAGTCTCGAATTGATGCTGTGCTAATACGTAGTTGCTACAGAATATCCTTCAAACCAAAACAAAAACGACAGTCCCGATTTAGTTTATCAAGCCTCTTCTCGAATACCGCCGGCGGGTCGAATACAGGGCTAGGCCATGCGGGATCGCCAGGCGCACAGAACGGAGATGCATCGCCGTTAGATGCTTATGGGCCAGGGGGCTTGAATGGGGACCCAAACTCCTCTAAAGATGGTGCACCTCTGGACTGGTATGTGGAAGGTCCAGGTCGACGAGTTGGGTATGATGACTTTACCGCGATCGATTGGATCTACGAGTATACGAAAGAGCGACAAAGAAAACGTTTGTTATACTCGAGTGGCCAGGGCGTCCTGGGTCATGTCCGCCGATTTTTGGAGGCCGGTAATATCTGGTTCGTTCTGGTTGCAACGGGCATCGCCGTCGGAATCATCGCCGCGTCCATCGATATCGCAACCAACTGGCTTGGTGATCTGAAAACCGGTTACTGTAAAAACGGCAGTGGTGGTGGCAAATTTTATTTGAATCGAAGCTTTTGCTGCTGGGGTCTAGACGGTACATATCCTATGCCACGATGGGGACTTGTTTTCACCGCTAACGGGATGCGTACATAGATCAAACGAAGTGCCAGGATTGGACACCTTGGGGGTCTGCTCTCGGTGTCTCCTCTGTCGGTGGAAAGTATACCATTGAGTATATTTTTTTCATTGTCTTTTCGGTAAGATCTCTGCCCAGCACCTCTTGTTTCTCACTAACTCGAGCTAGGTGGTATTCGCTTCCACGGCGTGCGTACTAGTACGAAAATTCGCCATATATGCCCGCCACAGTGGAATTCCTGAGATCAAGACTGTCCTTGGAGGAACTGTCATTCGGCATTTTATGGGTCCTTGGACGCTCACTATCAAGTCTCTTGGCCTAGTATGGAATCCCCGCAGATGTAGTCCTCTATTCTTACTAAGATTATCTTTAGTGTCTCGCAGTTGCGTCAGGTCTGTGGCTGGGTAAGGAAGGCCCACTGGTGCATGTGGCATGCTGCTGTGCCAACATCATAATGAAGCCTTTTGACAGCCTGAATGGCAACGAAGGTGTGTGCCGTGAATCATTCTTCCCATCCCATACTGATCTTTGCAGCACGAAAACGCGAAGTCCTTTCTGCAGCCGCTGCAGCGGGCATATCTGTTGCATTCGGTGCGCCTATCGGAGGTGTGCTCTTCAGCTTGGAGGTAGGCAAGACCTTGAATGTGATGTGGGTTCCTATGATCCTAACTTTGACAGCAACTTTCCTACTATTTCCCAGACAAGACTATGTGGCAGAGCTTCGTTTGCGCCATGGTCGCGGCAGTCACGTTGCAGGCCATAAACCCCTTCCGCACTGGGAAGATTGTGCTGTACCAAGTCACCTACACACGAGGGTGGCACCGCTTCGAGATCATTCCATTCATCATTCTTGGTATTATAGGTGGACTGTTTGGAGCCTTCTTTATCCGTGTGAACACCAAAATCGCCCAATGGCGGCGATCTCGGGGCTGGTCACGGCCGCTCTTGGAAGTAGCAGCGGTGGCACTTTTAACAGCTCTAATCAACTTTCCGAATCATTTCATGAGAGCTCAGAACTCGGAGCTTGTCCAGGCGTTGTTTGCAGAATGCAGTAGCGAGACGGCCGATCGGTTTGGCCTCTGTGTATCAGGGCCTGCATCTCTAGCCGTCGTTGCTATGCTGTTGGTTGGTGCTGCATTGGCCTTTTTGCTTGCTTCCTTGACCTTTGGGCTTGATATCCCGGCTGGTATCATTCTCCCGTCCGTCGCTATCGGTGCGTTGTATGGACGTGCTTTGGGAATGCTTGTTCGGATGTGGCAGGAAGCTTATCCCAAAGCTTTCCTCTTTGCCAAGTGTGAGCCAGACATCCCCTGCGTGACCCCTGGTCTCTACGCTATCATCGGTGCGGCCTCTGCTCTTGGCGGTGCAACTCGAATGACTCTTTCGATTGTTGTCATCATGTTCGAGTTGACCGGTGCCCTTACATATGTGATCCCTATCATGATTGCTGTTATGCTATCGAAGTGGTGCGGTGACATTTTCGGCAAGCGTGGTATCTACGAATCTTGGATTCAGCTAAATGAATACCCCTTCCTGGATCATCGAGATGACACAAACCCGCCAGATGTTTCTGCCCATCGAGTAATGACGACTGTGGATGATGTCTCGGTGATTACAGCCACTGGCCATACCATAAGCTCACTTCGCAGCCTCCTCGCCAACACCAGCTACCGTGGTTTTCCCGTCATCAATGAAACCTCGAAACCTGTTCTCCTAGGTTACATCACTCGCAATGAGTTGTCCTTTGCGCTGAAGTACTCCACTTCGCCTACCAACCGCAATCTTGCCGATGAGACTCAGGTCTTCTTCTTACATCAACCCTTTGCAGATCCTGTGGACACATTGGATCTCCGGCCTTGGATGGATCAAACTCCAATTACGCTCAATAGCAACATCAGCTTCCTGATCGTGTTACGGATGTTCCAGCGTCTTGGCCTGCGTTATGTCCTTTTCTCCAACAAGGGAATTCTCCAAGGCCTTTTGACTAAGAAGGATGTCTGGGCGGTCCTTAATGGCGTGGAGTTCCGTCGCCAGGAGGCTCTCCGGGATGATGGATTTCATGACCCCCACACGGCTGAAGAGGTTGGCTTGCTGCATGCCGACGGAAGGAGTAGTCTTGGCGGTTCCTTGAGAAGAGACTCCTTTTAAGGGTCTATTTTTGGACCTTGGTCTCCTGTACATTTAATGCGTTACTTCCTGCCATTTTAGGAGGCATTTTGACGTCTAGCTAGTCAGCGACCTAATGTAGACTTGAATATATTCTGACTTCAGAAGGGACATAGTCATCGTCTGTGTGCTTATTATGTGATCATTCTTCTGCTTGCGACTAATTCACAATTTATCCATTATATGTGGGAGATCAAAACAAGAAATATCCAGGTAGACTTGAATCGTGCATGTTTACCAACTGATCACTCACTTTTGTCGTCTCCCCACTATCCTTTTTGCCCGTCCACACCGCCCAATATACTCGATAACGATAAGGTCTCAATTTCGCGGAATGGCGTCTCCATCAGATTGCCCTCGTTCTTCTTATCCTTCCAAAGAGGATCCTAATGCCAAGATGATGGTTGACCCGTTTGAAGTGCGCATGCGCTTCACAACCCAGCTCCAACGCTTGAGCGCCACAGTCACATCCTCGCAAAAAGCAGCTCATTATGCGCTCAAGTACCGCGATCTGGACGAGGACCTTCACTCTTGCATTCTGGAACAGCTTGAAAGAGTAAGGAATAGCGTGTTTCTCACTTATATCATACTAATACGATATTTACAGAATAATATGAATACGCGAGCCAATATCATGTCTTTTATCGAACACTTTTGCGAAATGGCCACCAAAGAAGACCACCTTCCCTACGTACGAATGATGCAACGCGACATTCTTCGTGTCGTTGATGCAGTCGTTCCACCTGACGGCACCGGCGCAGCGAATGTCAAGCATGTTCGACGAGTACTCAGCGGTCTTCAAGCTAAACAGATTCTTTCCGCCGAGACTGTGATTGAGATCGATGCCGCCCTCAAAGACCGCGACTCACACCCCGCACACTTGGATCTGGAGGAGGATGAGGCGCAAGATGATAGTGGCCCATCGAAGGCAGGGACGCCCCATCATACCAAGCCACAGATGCGTTTCGACAAGCGACAGATTGAGCAGAGAATTGAAGAAGATCGTGAGCGGAACAAACGCCTTCGAGAAAGCATGTGGGCCGTTCCTGGGGATGATGATGCCGAGGCCCAGAAGTTCTATGAAGATGTCAGTGACATTGGCGAGGACGATTTCATCAACGCCCGTGAGGAGGCTGCTGAACGACGGTTATGCGGCGAGAATGCCATGAAAGGAAACGAGCAGTACAATGCTTAGAAACGCTGGGTCGTTTCATCTGCACAGCGTGATTTTTTGTTTGGGGCTGTTATCTGTTGCACCGGACTCTCGGCGTTAACCGGCATGGCATGGCGTGTTCGTTCTTTCTTTCTAGCGGTCCCGAACCATGTGGTATGGGTGTTTATACATGGGCATATTTGTGATACCAAGGGTGCATCTTATCGAACCTATCTCTCCTCTTATACCTGAAGAGAAATATCAAAAGCTTTTATTAATTACATCGCTAAGTGCCTAAATGTAGACCTTGAAGCGTTATGTAACTAGTCCCGGGCCCTCCGTCCGTGTCCGCCCATGCATGCCGGATTGAAATGCCACAAAAAACATGGCCAATTCATCGTAGGCAAAGCAGAAGCAAGGGATCAGCCCACAGGAACTTGTTATACACCCTGGTTAGGAATGCGTACCCCAATACCTTGTCAAAGTCCACCCAAGCCCATCTGAAAAGTATTTCATATCCAATGCTGGAAGGGTTTGCATGGATTAGGACCTGACTTCGCAAAAACCGGACGATCGTTGAACCTTTGAAGCGGAGGGGGGAGTGACATCCAGGCACAACTGCAGACACTAGTGGGTATCCTCCACTCGGGCATAATTACTCGTTACAGAGTTGAGCTTCGGGATTATGCAGCTATCGTGGGGAACCTTGTCCGAATGCCTGCAAGTAATAGGCATTGAAGCCAAACACCAAGGACAGAAAGCCATTTCTTTGAATGACAGTAGCGATCCTAGAGTATCATTTGAATATAAAGCGATAGCACAATAAACAAATAAACCTTGGTGGTTCGTGGCTGCTAACATGCTCTGGCGGCATTGACTTGGTCCGGCTCCTTTTCCAGTGCATGAAAGATGTAGCCGATCCGCTTTTGATCTACACTTCGGTATACTTGTAACGCACGTCTCTGTGGGGAAGCTTTGTTCAATCATGTTTGCCCAGACAGACATGGGGAGATCTTTGACGGTAGCAAGGAAATTCGCTGACTAGGAGTATAAAGTCCCAGTCCTGTCTCGAGGGATGTCATCTTGAGCTCCTTCGTAACCAACTACTCCTAGGATTCTTTCACGGTTCTAAATATCGTTGTCTCCCTTTACAAGATGGTAATCTTGAAGGGAGCTGCTACTGCTGCCCTGGTTTCTATTGGGGCTTTTGCCCAACAGGCCGCTGCTACTCAGATGCCATTGCCCATTCTGAAAGATTTTGATGAGACCGGTGTGCTTGGTGGTCTCTACCGACCCAACAGTACCACTGCTCGATCCCGCATTGGTGTCTACATCATGCATGCGGAGCAGGACTACACTTCTTTCATTGCCTGTACCGCACTGCCGAAGCGCGGCTACACGACCTTTTGTGCCAACAATGAAGCCAGCAAATACGGTTATATGTCAGACCTCAACTTTGAAGATATGATGACCGAGGCTAGCACGGGCTTAGCTTGGCTCAAAAACCAAACCGATATCGATAAGGTGGTCATTCTGGGACACAGTGGTGGAGGTGCAATGATGGCTGCCTACCAGAACATTGCTGAGAATGGCGCATCAGCATGCAATGGGTCTGAGAAGATCTATCCCTGCTCCGATGCAATGAACGATTTGGTGCCAGCCGATGGCCTCATGCTCCTCGATGCCAACTACGGCCTTTCAACTATGGCCTTCCTAAGCTTGAATCCTGCTATCGAAGATGAGGGCAAGGCCTCTAAGTTGAACGAGTCCCTCAGTGTCTACAACACTGCCAACGGTTTCATCAACAACACGCAGTCCAACTACACCGCCGCCTTTAAGGAGCGATTCCAGATCGGCATGGTGGCTCGCAACAACCGTATTCTTGCCCACGCTCAAGAGCGTCTGAAGGCCCTTGAGGCCGGAGAGGGTATGTTCGGCGATGACGAGCCCTTAACTATCCCAGCATCTCTCTATATCGCTTTCAACAACCTGTTCTTTCCCCAGGATACACGTTACATTCACCACACAGCACACGCTTGGCCTCTTCTGCACAAAAACGGAACCACCACTCAAATTGTTCCTTCTGTCCGAGTTCCAGCAAACTTCGAGGACTACTCCAACGACTGGCAGAGTGGTGCTTTGAAGACTACAATCCGTCGTTTCCTTTCGACATTTGCTATTCGAGTCAAAGACACTTTCAGTATCGAGGTTGACGGATTTGAAGGTATCGACTACGCCTCCAGCCAGACTGCTCCTCACGCTGCTATTGCTGGTGTTAAGGTTCCTCTTCTGACTATGGGTATGACCGGTCACTACGAGTACCTGAATGCTGAGAAGCTTCATCTCCAAGCTACTAGTAACGATACTTCGATCGCATTCGTTGAGGGTGCTCAGCACGGTATCATCACTTGCACTGAGTGTGAGTCTTACCCTGGTGAATTTGGCGACACTGCTGAAACTTGCTTCAACTACATTGGTCAGTGGCTGGCGAAGCCTGGTCGCTTCCTGTGAGGTTTCTGAAGTTTTGCTCTATCGCTTGACGATTGTAAGACAAAGTGTATACGGGCTATGTTGCGAGGAGTTTGTCATTTAGTTGCGTTCTTGCTAGACGAAAAGGGTTGAGCTTTGGAAATCCTTCCATGTGCATTTATGAATTCTCAGATGAATCAATGCGGCAATGACCATACATCCGAGAATATCCAAGTGCTTTGGAGCTCCTCGGCTTGCATCAGGCAAGCACATCAACTACCTACACGAAGCAATCCTTGAGAATCATTGAGGTCGGGTTAAGCAATATATATCCTGCCATGGGACTTTCCAATGCAAAGTTCTGGAAGACTGATTCCCAATGGTCCAGAATTAATGAACATCAGGGTACTAGTGTATTGAACTCTTTACTCCAAGGTTTCAAAACTTTCAAATCTCACATTGCCAACCAATGTAAAGAAAACCATAAAAGATACTCGAGGTCATCGCTCGTATTTGGACCGATGGAACAGATCACATGATCTCGTTATCTCGGGAAATCCTAAGGCCGATAACTATTTTTTTTTGTATCCCGCAGTAGCTCGACGCATCACATCCACCTTTGGTCCTGAGTTTCGTTTTCTTTTCTGTATTTACAGATCTCTATGCTCTCTCACCTAGTCACTGCGGCTAAGGGTCTATTTACGCGAACAGAGTCACAAGAGAACCTCGCAGATCCTGCTGGCGCCTCCGCAACCACATCGGAAATGGTGACCTCCACTCGACGAGAGACCGCGGCCAAAGATGCCTCTAAGTCGCCGAAAACCAATGGTGCCGTGAAGCAAGGGAAGCGCAAGGCACAGACCGACGAGCAGCGAACCAAGCGGCAAAAGCGGAGTAGCATAGAGGCTGCGGAGAGCGACGATGAGGAGACCGGCTCTCCTAAGATAGAGGAGAAGCAGTCAACAGAATCAGAGCCCAAGGGCCACTTCCGATTTGGCAGTGAGGAGCCTGCCGTGCTGGAGCCCCAGCCTGAACAAATCCCCCAAGCATCGAACAACGACGATGAAGACGACAGCAGCGATGATGATGAGGCGCCTGAGACAATCGATAACTCCGCCCAACTCAGGCAGATGAAGGAGAAAGCAAAGAAGCAAGAAAAAGCGAAGCAATTGTACGTGCCACTCAAGATAATACCCGGTTTTCTGAAAGGTTTATGTTTTCTAACGTGCGACAGAGAGGAACAACTAAAGAAGGAAAAGCGGAGGAAACTCGATGAGCGTCGGAAGTTACAAGCCAAGTCAAAGGTCAAGGAGGTCACTGGCAGCGACGACCTACTTTCTGAAAGCACAGCCACCCTTCAAGGCTCAAACACACAAGACGCTCGCCGGAGCGCTCTACCCGCATTGCTGCCCGATGACATTTTGAATGCCGAGCCTGTGACCCGAGCTCCGACCCCTCCAGCAGAAGACTTATTCGTGCCAAAGAAGTCGAATAAGTTGCGGTTCCTGGACAAGACGGAGAAGGCCCCCAAGGATGTGCAAGTGGGCGATGTTACCATTCGAGTGCTTGATGCGCCATCTGCAAAGCGAAAGTCGACAACAACTCTAGCACCTAAGGCCTCCAAGGCTGGACGGAATGTGAAGGATACCTGGATGAGGGGACAGCGAAGTACCGGACATGTCAACGGACTGCGCAGGACAGCAGGTGGTTCCTCAGGGTTTGTGCGCCGTTAAAAATTGTATTAATTTACACTAGGCTTTGGCCTCTGTCATTTTCCAAAAGAACTCATAGCGACCTCGGGATGTTAATGTCCAATTCGTTCTTGACAATGACCAGCTGCTTCCGGCTAGTATATCGCGTAGTCCTGTCTATGTAAGGGGAAAATAAAATCAGAAAAAACCCTAGATTGAGAAACATCCTCAGCATGACAAGGCTCCTACTCTCAAAACTAATTCTATGTACTTGACATAGAGTTTTAGAAATTCATCGAGTGCATTACAGTAAATCCTCAGCAATTGCGTCAACAGTCCCGATCGCAGATTAATAAGGTGGGGACCACGTGCGGAGCTCTGACCTTGGAAGCTTCAACCTTCGAATTTTCCAGCTTCATTCTATTCTCTCCCTAGCGGAGTCGCCTGTTCATCGGCCATGGCGTCTGCTGCAGAAGATTCCCCCCTGTTACCCAACCACCATAGTCCGGCGTCCCCGCGGGCGAATCGGACGTCGCGGTCGGTGACATTCAACCCTCTGACGCAAATCAGTACGTATGGCGGCACCACCTCCGATCCCACCTATCGTCCATTGCATACCGGCTCTCCCCCCGTTCAAAATATCAATGCCCAGGGTGGCTCGCCTCGACCTGCTAGTCAGCCTATGCTGTCAGCCTTGAACAGCAAACTTCGCCGCCGCAATAGCCATGGTGCTCCCTACAGCACACCGCCGAATACGGTCAACGCGTCGAAAATCGGCCCGCAGCGTACGACCAAGAAAGCACAGAAACTGAAGTTGCTTCCGGATCCAGTGACTGCTGAAGAGGAAGAGAGTGACGGTGATTTTCCCCGCGATGTCTATTCGCAAATCACTCGCATCAAAGAGCCTGCTGCACGAAGTCATGCGGCCCGGCTGGGCAAGGCCGACCGAGACCGTATCCCTCGGGTGACTGCGTACTGTACCGCCAATTCTTATCGCCTGGAAGGGGTGATCAAATTCCTCAAATCCCGGGCCAAGACCCGCGGGGCCAATCCTAAGCTATACGATGAATGTGTCTACTCTGGCTTCGACTATCAGTATGAAGAGAAGCAAAACGCGCGAGTTTTCCCGCCCTCTACCAACAACGGGCACCACGAGCGTCGACCAAGCGAGCGCAGGTATTCAGATAGTGTCGTCGAGGTGGATGACAACACGAAGTCGCGAAGGGAGGATCTGATCGATTTTCGCGAAGAGGCAGCTGGCCATCCCGATAACGCAGAACACGCCATTGCCACACCGCAGCCCCAAGAGTATGATATCGATACAACCATTCATATGCCCGAGGTCTTCTTGTTTGACTACGGAACTGTTGTCATATGGGGCATGACCCCTGCACAAGAATCACGTTTCTTGTCTGACATATCGAAATTTGCGTCCTCCATCTTGAGTGCGGATGATACCCAAGTCGAGAATTTCAACTTTTACTATGCGCGGGAATACCAGGCTCGGATTTACAACGACTTCATCTCGCTCCGCGAGCCTCGCAACCACATGATCAAGTTGGCAATCTCACACGCCTTAGCCCAATCAGTCAAAACCTCTCTCTTCGAGGACCTGGTATCTGAAACTATTTCAGACACCGCTCCGTTGCCTGCTCAGATCGCGCAGACTGGTAGTGTCAATCTGACGCGGAAGCAAATCAACATGCAGATCGGAGAGCTCTTCATCTTGCGAATCAATATCCACTTGCAAGGGTCTGTCCTCGATAGTCCAGAACTCTTCTGGGCTGAGCCCCAACTGGAACCTGTCTACCAAGCCGTCAGGAGTTATCTAGAGATGGACCAGAGAGTTAGCCTGCTTACAGAGCGATTAGATGTCATTGCCGATCTTCTTGCTGTGTTGAAGGATCAGTTGACGCATCGCCATGGCGAATATCTTGAATGGATCGGTAAGCTTTCCCCTACGTACTAAAACCAGGAGCATGCTAACAAAATGTCAGTTATTGTTTTGATTGCTGCCGAGATTCTTGTTGCAGCTATTAATATTGTTGTTGATCTTTACGCCGGCGTCGACTAAGCCTCCGGATACCGAACATCTACAGATCTTGCCTCGAATTACCACCCGGGAACTCCAAGACTTCGGAGTGGATATCTCACCAGTTGATACCACCCGATACTTGATATCTTGCATGATACAAAGGCAACGCCTCCAAAAAGCACCATTACCCAATATCTGCTATCTCGGATAATCCCGAGCCCAGACCCAATTTGTGCTATCTTCTCTCGCTGTCAGCTCACCACAACCCCCGGAATGTCTTTTTTCTGGCATCGTCGTTTTGAGCTGCGTTTGAACTACTCAAATCTGTCTTCACTGCGTACAGAAGAGGCCACCTCCGCACACGCTACCTAATTCAACTTTGTCTGCTTACTGGGATCGGAGTTTATCTGCCTTGGTTGATTCAAGGAAATGGGGTTACGGCGCAAGCTTTTATTTCTTTGTACAGATCTTTCATGTTCATACCTTGAATGCATATCGGTCCAGACCAATTAAGTTAACTACAACTCGTACGACAGCCGGCTATAAATACCTAGTATGGGAGATAATATTTTGTCCTTGGTATCAATCAAATGCAACCATGCAGCAGCCTATAGAGATGATAGACGACCTGAAAGCATGGTAGATAGAAAACGAGAAAAGAAACAGGTCATAGATGAGAAAGAAAAACAATATCAGCGCTGTGTGAAAGGACACGAAACCCAAGCAAAAAAGTAGAGAGATCAAGAAGAAAGAGACCCTTTTTCCGTGGGAAAGAAAGACAAAACGAGCCCCAAATCACCATGAGTCCAAAGGGAGAAAAGAAGAAAAAGGCAATATAGGAGGGATTATCATTACTCCTCAACCTTAGGCTCAGCCGTATCCATATCCATAGGTGTAGTCCCCGAATCAGCGACCTCAGCATGTGCATGCTCTGAGTGGCCCTCGCGGTTATCTTGACTATGGGGTGTCTGCTCGCCTTCATGAGCAGAACCATTGCTACCGGTCTGGACACGGAATGAAGAAGTGAGCTCCTGCTGACTTGGAGCAGGGGCAAGACGGGGCAACGCACCACCTCCCTCATGATCTACAGGCTCATTGACGTGGTCTTGAGCAGGGTGATCCTCGTCGCCGCCATCGACCGGAAGGTTGGATTTGCGGGAGCGCTTGACACGGAGGGGACGTTCTTCGGGCTGGAGAAAACACGTTAAGTTAGCCAAAAGCTACTTCGTACCGGGAACCGCAAAGCATATGGACAAAGCAAATGAAGTATGCTTCAAACTCGAGGATTCGACAAGGTCAAAAAGGGATAAGATAGCTACTCACAGTCCGCGGTTGCTCATCCGAACTACCCTCAGTCTCATCATCAAAATACCTCCCATTACCAGACTGTCCTGCACCTGCACCATTCATCGAACCGGAATCATTCATCATTGCCGCCGCACGGGCGCGCAATTCCGGGTTAGCAGCACCGGACTGAGCCTCGTTGGCCATGCTAGTGACCTTGGCGAGACGTTCCAGCAGCATACAAGACTCCAAGCGCATTTTTTGGATGTATTGCCAACCACGACGGTTACGGGTACGGATCATGTCATTCTCGACCTCGACTTCGGCAAGGCGCTTCTTCAGCGCAATACATTTGCGCTTGTAGGCGATTTCCACGCTGGGAGGGTTTGCGGAGGTTGAGGAACGAGCTTCCATTGTGGAGATTTTCGAGTGAGTGATTGTTGGGTCTGCGGTAGTTGCTTGGAATGGACGATTGGAGTCCTTTGTTAATCGGTCTTGTCGGGGACTCGATGGATGGGTAGACTCGATCGGTAGAGGTGGAGATGGGGGAGTGAATGGTGGTGATGTGAACAGCGATGACAATAACTCAAGCGGAATGTTATACAGTGGACTATATATGGGATGCTGGCGTTCACCCGTAAATTTTAAAGAAGAAATCGGAATCGTTGTGTTGCAAGGAGCAGATGTGCAGGAGTCGCACTCTTCTACGCGATTTGTTTCTGCCGTGATATCAAAGGCGGTGAATACATCATTGCTATCCATTTCATAACTAAGCTATGTTCTCTCTATCTAGTGTCCACCAGTAGTCGGCAGACCCAAGAACACCTTAAATGAATCGTAACTATTTTATAAAAGGTCAGTATGTGAATATCCGCAGATATGTAGGAGCAACTTACATCAGCCACTGGAATCCGGTCAACGTGCCCAGCATCACAATACGGACGCCTAGGCCGTTCCACAGGCCAGTGAACCCAATGTTGCCATAAATTCGTGAAACAGCAGTCATTGCACCCTCGCCAGCTGAATTGGTAATTAGCCAATGACTCAAACCCTCAAGATCAAGACGAAACAGGAGACTCACCCTTGCGATCAGCATTCAGCTTGCTCACCATGACATCGGCCGGATGGCTGACAATAGCACAGAAGATACCCGCAATGTATCCACCCAGGAAACTAACACCAGTCTGTGTCAACTGGCTATAACTTTCCTTGGGCTTACCCATGGTCTTGTAGATCATCTTAACAGTCTCCTCAAAGGTCGCAAACTTGGTCATAGTATAAGGGATCTGACGAGCCCACAGAGGGTACAATCCCTTGTAGAGACCAGCGAAGCCCTCCTTAGCCACAATACGGCTCCATCCCTCACGCAGGTTGTTTGCATAGGGCGGCAAGGTAGTCTGCATGCGGACCTTGATAGCTTCCATCGGGCAGAGGGCCATATCGGCGAAGAACTCAGCCGAGGCACTAGCACCCAAGAAGACCAAAGTACGGTTTGTCTCTGGGAATAACTGGTCTCCATATAGATATTTGAAGTATTCATACAGACCGTACTTGCCGGCACCTTGGAACGAGTATCCTAGGAAAGTGGGAGACCAGCCGAAAACCACACCGCGCAAGCCTTCCTTTGCGAAAATAGTGCGCCATGCCTGAATGTTCGAAGTGTAGATCTTGGGATCAACTTGGCGACGGCATTTAACGAGATCCAGTGGTGTCACGGCGGTGTGAGTAGGTCCTTGAAAGGTGGGTTGTCAATTGGGTGCGAAGACAATCAATAAACAGATATTACATACCACAAGCTATAATAAAAAAAAAGAGAACTCGTTAGTACTAGCTTAATTCCAGGCTTGAAGAGGGGAGCTCATAGGGGAGCATACCGACAATTCCGCCGAACATGCAGCTGAAGAAGTACTTGGAGGAGTTGGGTTCGATCTTCCCAAAGGGAAGCTTGCGTTCTTGGAGGGCCATGGTCACACACTGGGTTGAAGGAAAAGATACAGAGCAAAGAGGCGGGAAGTCAGGAACGGGAAAGCAGTCAGAAATAACAAGGAGAGGAGAAGAAAGGCTGGAGCAATGGCGTCAGTGCGTCCAATGCACAGCTTATCCCCCAAGGTATGAATGGTCGACGGGAACGGCTAGACCGGCACGATGGGTCTTATCAGTAGCACTGCGATCTGCGATCGCCAATTCCATGGTTCACCAATAGCTCTAGAATAGTCATATCCTCCGGTACTGGACATCAATATAGGCAATATGGAGCGATATAATTACGAAATCCTATCGTTAGGAAGCCGAAGTTAGCCAGCCCAGATCTCAAGGATTGCAGTTTGCGCGCGACAATCAGGGACGGGGCTCCCCAGAATCATGACGTCACGATATCCGGTCAAAGCCGTTGGCTCCACATGGTATAGATCAAGTTACATTGAATTAATGTACATAATGAAAATGTGACTCCAGCCCCCTCCGTATATGTGTATCCATCTGCAACGCCAATTGATATCCGTAAGGATTTACAAAGTAAATGAAAAAAAAAAATGCAATACCACAATCACGGGGTATGAACTCCAGTAGGTCCAATTTGAGGGGGAGGGGCGTTGAAACAATTGTTATCGCCACGGATTCGTTCGGCTTCACGGGCCAGAATGAGCGCAAGATTGATGCCTTGTTGATTCCCAATGCGATATAGCGCTAAGCTAAACTGATCCGCCTGTTGTGGCGAAGGCATGCCGCATGATACAATGTACCAAAGTGGCCAGAGAAGAGCATAGCCTTGCACGGCCCGAATGGTTGATTGATAGTCTCCCGGTTTTGTCGGTCGGCCAAGAGTATCCACATCCGACATGGCAAAAGGAATGCTGCGACAGACGTCGGTCGTCATTTCCTGAATGACTGCCCGTAGGCTAGTCTCATTAAGCGCGACATCGACGACAAAGGGATCCTCGGATACCTTGGTTTTCGAGATGATGTCGGAGTAGGATCGTTTGAGACTGAGGAGGAGTTGTTGTAGCATGATACGCACGGCTCGGTAATAGTTCCAGATCACACAGTTGGAGATGCGATTATATGTAAGTAAGGTTTCTCCCTGCGCTGAGTAGACAACTAGCGGTAGCCAACGATCGGGAAGGTGAAGGGTCCATTGGGAGAGCTCGAAATCACACTCCTGGCCAGCAGTAATCCACTGTTTGACAGTGGCTAAATCGGGTGGACTGGGTGCTGATTGCATAGCCAGGAAAAGTTGGCTCAATTTGGAGGCAGCCAACATGAGCCGTTCGACTGGATCATCGATGTTTAATTGTTCCATAATCCAGTCCATGTCAATTCGAGGTTTATCCCCCAACGCGAGAATCTCAACGGACTATACCCTTGTCAAAACTAGTTTGCAGTGAGGGAAATGGAGGAACATACAGTGTGTGTATAAGCGAAGTTGAACATATCACGGCCGTGGCGGTTATTTAATTGACCCTTGCCTCGAATTTTCATCAGGAACTCAAATCCAGCGGTATGGGAGCTATATAGCCCATTTCGTTCACCAGTAACATCCTCGAAGAGAGATAGAATGACCACAGAGGCAAATGTTTCATCTTTCAAAGCCTCGGTAGGCGATGCTAAAGCTTGACGTAGACTGCTCAGAGCCTTTCCATATCCTCGACGGGCCTTCATCATGAGATGGGGTGCTCGTGAAACATTGGCGAGAGTCATAAACGCCGTCGCGTCCACAGCCCATCGAAGACAGGAGGAGGTCGATTTTTGCTGGTCAATTCGAGAATAAAGTAATGGTAAATAGTCCAAGTGGCCCACGCCATCTTCACTGTCGGCCTTGACTATATATTGGTCAAAAAAATAACATATTGCGCGGTCTTCCCACGTCGCAGCCGCAATTGGAATCAGTGACAGCGAGGTATTAGTGCTTGAAGGGCTCACAGGATGGCGGTCTGCATCCACAAGGGTTTGTGAGATGGGCGTCACACTTTGGCTGCTGGTATCAGAAGGAAGGATGTCCTTCTTTGCTTGGCGCTCGACTCTCTTGTTCTCATTTCGGAAAACTGCATCAGGCCGGTATCCCGGGCAAGGCCGGCCATACACACCACAATTTCGGCACTCAGGGCGCCCTTCATCACACTATATAATGAGTTTAGTGATTGACAGAGAAAGAAAATATGGGATGAAAGTAAATAATCACTGTAGATAGAGTCCCAGTCTTACCTTAATCTTCCGCTTGCGGCACAGGTAACATCCTGTGCTAGGCTTCCCTCCATACACCATTTTTTACTTGCAGGCCGTATATATGAAGTGGCTCTTTTAGCCGCAGAAATAGGCTGGTGGCGAACAGCCTCCCCGCTTCTGGGTTCGGGGGGTTCCACAAACGGGGGGCCACGCAAATCAGTCTGAGGGGCACGGTTGACCGGGCCACATGGGCATCGTAGTCTCCGAGAGAACGGGTTCGACTAAGACACCTGAAAGATGGGCAGTGTCTCTTTGAGCAGATCTTCAAATCTTGCGGATTTTTGAGAGGGAAACATGGTCCTTTCAAACATTTGACGGTAGCCTCAGGTGAGGCCTTAGTCAGCACTTCCACAGCACTGGGCCTGAACTAAATTGTTGTTAGTACGTTGCATTGTTGCATAAAATATGGAATCTAAAAGCAAGAAGAATACTCTAGTCAAAATAGTTAGCAACTGAAAAAGATCATATCTAAATCATCTACGTGACCAACGGGAACCCTGACACTAAGCTGTGGATGCATAGCTATCTATAAGCTTCATGGGCCTTCAGCAGCGAGATATTCCGGATGATTAATGGCCATGCTATACAAAACACTTGCACAAAAAATCCCTTCATAGCTTTCTTGTATTGTCTTGCCCTCCTGTTCTTTTTCCTCCTTCCAAGCCTTGTAAAATCAGCTTGACTCTGCTGCACGTGCGATTAAAGATTCGTCAGAGACTGATGTTCAATTCCTTGCTCCGTCATTGCAGCAACAATTCCCTCTCGAAAAACATCAAAAAACCTGACCTGAATAGGATGTTGGCATGAAGAAGCATTTAATGCAGAAAATGTGGGTGTCATTTTGGTGCGCAAAATTCATCAAAGTGATGAACGAATTGATAGGTAGTTCCAAAAGGGATTGAAGTTTATACAACATAAAACTTGGAATAGCTTTTTCATATTTATCCTGAAGTTTGTAGTATTCAGAAGGGACTGACATATGATATTCTGGAATCTTGTCATACTGTCTTAGAGTTCAAGAATTTTTAGATTTTATGACGCTGAAGCAATCTATTCAGAGAACGACTCCCGTATTCTGTTATCCGAAGGCCAAAGCTCCGACGGTGTCATTGCTGTGGCCGTAGCGTAGAGTTCCGTGATTACAGAGTCAATGGCAACTCGGAAGTAGCCTGGATATTCTCCATCTGCGAGTGGGCTCTCTTGATCGAAATTGAATGATCAGTCTAAGGCATATACCCACGGCTGGTCGGTTGTTATAAAGTCTATGGTAGCTGAATCGAAAACTAGGCACATACTAGTGTTGAATCCCGCGGGGACGCCTTCATTCTCTTGGTACCCATAGTACGCCCCGTGGCGATCATTATTACGGAATCTCCGAGCCCGCTGGACTAAGGGATGCCCTCTTAATAAAAGCTTGATGAACAAGCTATTAACCAATGGAAAGCCTTGGAAAGTTGAAGGACTGTTGATTACGCCAAAAGTGGCTGACCATAGTATTCCATTCTGGTGATACCGTTGCGGGGAAGAGGCGTTCAATTTTGGATAGCTGTAAGTTTGGAACCTTGGACCCTTGCCCAGGCTAGGAAGAAACCGGAAATTACAGCTCAGTGATGTATCTTCTAATATAACTGCGACGTTTCTCTCAGGTTATGACAAAACAACATAGGTAACACCAGAAGTGGTAATAGCAGATCAAAATCTCTTCATCTCCAAGTAAAACTCTAGGACTTCAAGAGTTACTATAACTTGAGCGCCGCAGTGGCTGCTTCAACCCGCGATTTTGCAAAAGATTATCGATACTGTTCATTTTGGTTGGCAAGGGCAATCTGGTGATGTGGACTATTACCCCTGAACTTTATAGCGGGTCGATATCAAAGTGTCTATAAATCCTGGAAATAACAGATTGACATGGTGTTCAAGCAAAAATTCCATATTAAGTATTAGAGTTAAAGAGATATTAGGCCCAGAAGTACCCTGGATGAGATCAAAACCGGGTCAAATAGCGATTCTGGACAGAATCGTATGCCACCTTGGTTTAGCGCGACGAAACACCAGCAAAAACATTCATAGTATGATCCCAAATTTTCTTATCCACACCTCGCTTCCTGAAATCCTCAAGGACCTTCGCATTGTCGGCATCCTCTCCATGTTGATCTATGGTGAAGATACCACCTTCGGTCCGTTGAGATTTCTGTAAGTCTCCAGCCAGCGGGACTATACCATCGTCCACACTATAACGTGCACTAGTGATAAGGAACAATCCCCTTTGGCCCGCTTCAGATACGCTCCTGATAAAAAGCTTGAGCACTGGTGCTACCACGTAACGGATCACCAAGCCCAAGATACCACCAGCAATACGATTGAACAGCGGGGTAGCCACGATTCCAGGAAAGGCGTGAACGAAGCTGATGCGAGGATTCTCGGAAGCGAGGTGTTCCAAAGCGAATGTCATCATGGTAGTAGCATGAGAGTTACCAGAGCCAACAGAAAAGTTCTTAGGATTTTCCAGACCTAGGTCGTCTTCGTGCATGGGTCCCTCTTGTCCGCCTGCCAGTACAGACAGCACATGTGGGCTTTTAGACTGGTTGAGAAGAGGTAGTAGAAGCTGGGCCATCCGAATACGGGAGTAGTAGCGAGTTGTCAAACTGGCTTCAAGACCCTCAGTTGTATCTATTACTGGTAAGTATATATCGGAATGGGATTTCCCATCTTGATACTCACCTTGTCTTCCATCAAGCGAGAAAAAACCAACAGACATGCAGAGCAAGTCTAATGAGGACTCCTTAGATTTGATGAATTCGGTCACCTTCTCGGCGTCTTTGATGAGTGATACATCCCTCTCAATGATTTCGAATGTAGCGCCGGGGTTTATAAGGCGTAGTTCTTCAACAAGAGGAGCTGCGGTCTCAGCGTTACGGGCGACGACATAGACTCGAGGATCCACCGCCTGCTGTGCAAACTCCTTGAGGATCCCCCAACCAATACCGGATGTTGCGCCTACGAATAGAGCAACCTGAGGTCCTTTCGCGTCCGAGAGGCGATCGTTGGATTGGAGTACAGTTCGGAGATTAACCATGTTGAAAATGGAGAGAGAGACGCAAATCTCTGAATATGTGGGAGACGTGGGATGCGAAGTGAAATAAAGAGCTGTCACTGATGGTCTGTATTCAAGGTCTTGCAAAGGTATGTAACAAAAGCAAGCTGAGGTGATTCTATTTAGTGGTGAAATGTAGCGAGGTGATGAAGAGAAGAGCGAGAACTATATAGTGATGGCTGCTTGCTAATGTATTGATTCATCAGAACTCTCTAGATGAACTTCGCTGCATAGATGCCCATGGATTGTAAGCATCGGGCTCCGTGCATTCCAAACCCCGGGGGGAAACAATGTCTCATGTAAGCTCACTGCTTGTGGCCTAACCCCGAGCCCCGAGGGCACGTATACCCGCCACTGTCACGTGAGATACACGTCGGATCTGACTTGAACTATGGTCCGTGCACCGGTCCAGGGTCCACGAACTACAGCACGTACGGCTTTGAACCCGGAAACATTGGAAGAGCCATGGGAATCAAAACAAGAAAGAGGATTTGGTGATCAATATGTTTTTGCGGGTGCAACGAACAAAGGTATATCCACTGCCCAATAGGAACCCGCCATTTGCCGATGGCACAGCTGCCAATCCTTGGAGGAAACAACAATCTAGTCAAGCCCTCTCAAATTTAATCAACCGCTTCTATTTACCTTCCAGTGTAATTATTCCGTGCTTTCAGGACCCCTATATACGTATTATCGTGGCTGAGCAAAAAGCCACGGAGGATATTATGTATATTCTCACTACTAAACTGAGTTTAGTGACGCCGGGGAGAATCCCCACTGCGGGGCCATCAGATCCGTATCCTGTTTCATTCCTGATGATCGGTGCCGTGTTTCAGTTATTTCGGTCCATGGCTCACGAAGTATTCGTAAGTGCCAAGCAGCTCAATTCCATGAAGAATGCATTCTTAATAACAGCATCTTGCCCAGAAACCTTGGACTTTTGTTGAAAAGAAAGCACCAGTCAAGCCTCTTCAACTTTCAACCTTTCATCATGTCTTCGCTTGCCATATCTGAGGACAATCCCTTCCAGGTCTTGATTAAAGATACCAATGAAGACCCGGTCAGTAGTTGATGAATGCTTCGGGATGAGAATTGTTGATGCTGGTTATTTCTAACTTCTGCACAGACTGCGTTGCAATTGCGTTATCAGAGTCACCGTGTGACTAGAAACGAGCAACAGAGCGCGAAGATCATATCAGACGGCTTTCCTGGGTGGTCTTTGGATCCTATCCTGAGTCGACTAGACGGCCCCGGAAAGGAAGATGGATACGTTGATCCTCGAAACTGCCTTGTGATTTGGGCCAGGCCGCCTCCTCATATTCGTGACCTGATTTGCTTTATTCAAAGCGAGTTGAAGGAAGTTTCCCCTTGTAAGCCTCCCGATACACGATCAAGCATTGACACCTTAACTGATGAAAATGAAATCAGCAATTTGGCTTATGCCCCTCCCAAACTTGCACACAACAGTGTTGGAAGTTGCGCACTCCCTGACCGAAAAGGAGATTGATCATCTTGTTCAAACTCTTGAGGCTTCCAAAAATGTGACTGCAGCACAGATTGCTGACTATCCCGTTGCTCACAAGTCGCGTCTTTTGAAGCCGATGGTTAGCTTCGACGCCTCTGCAATGGCACTGAGCTTTGTTCCAGCCGCAGGTGAAAACCTGCAGGCTGGTGACAATAGCGATGACTATTCGTATCATCATCTCCGCCGGGATGTGTTCCAGATGGTTCGTCAAGCCCAACTCCCTGTGGCTTCGCGGTATATCGTTCCGTCTGCCCATGTTACCATCGCTCGATTCATCAACAACGAAGACTTTTTTGTCCAGGGAGCGGAAGGGGTAGAGCTTGATCGCGCACGCGTGAAGTTGCTGGTCGAGAAAATCGAGGAAATCAACAAAAGACTGGAAAGTGAGTTTTGGCCTCAAGCTGATGGCACTTTTCCCGAAGGAGGTGAATGGATTGTTGGACAGCAGAGTTTAGTGATTCGTCGGGGTCGTCTCTGGTATGGAGGTGGTGAGACTGTGTCGATGGGCAATGATATTTAGCTCTATAGTAATCCGTGGCCTACGAAATTTAGAGTGGTTCAATCCAATGCTCGAAGCAAGCTGTATTTTTTTCTTTGGTTTTTTTTGATATCCTACATTGATACACCTCCTGATACCTTGTTGTTGAGTGTCCCTATATGGTTTCATCGTATAAGTCTGCAATGTATAAACCTTTGCTTAGCCTTGTAACTTTGATGCTAAGAATTCCCAGACTGATGTATAATTGTTTCACCCTGGATCCAGAGCTCCTGGGCGCCGATATAATTCCGTGAATTTTATGCACAAATCGCCCGATGCATGAATCTATAGATGAAGCATGAGGGTAGTAATTCGCTCTCACCCTCAATCTTGCTTGATGCCGACTTTACCCAGCTGGCGTAGGCCAATTGAGCTAGAAAAGCAAACCAAAACCATAGCAGCAAAGATGGTCCAATAGGCGGCGCGATAGCCCTGTAGTAGAAGAACCTCTTCAGAAGCAGAGCTGTCTGTATGGGCAGTCACTGAGGCTGCAATGGCGGCAGTTATTGCGAGTCCCACAGAGTTGCCCAGTTGAGAGATTGTGTTGAAAACTCCGCCAGCAAGTGCCTGCGACTTGCCTGGAAATGAGCGAGATATGACCAGACTGGAGACGGTCCAGAGCACTACGAAAGTCAGCATCTTGGTTTGAAATAGGAGTAAGATGAGGAATCAGCTTACCATCGCCATTAAGCGGACTCAATGTCATCGCAATAAAGGCCGCTGTCCAATACGTCCAGGATGGGCTCGCAAGGGCCATCAAAATGGGTGAAACAGAAGTAATCAACGCCGAGACCCCCAGTAGAACATGAACTTGAACTTTGGTGACCAAGTATGCGGTCGCGGAATTGGTAAGGACACCGACTACCGCCATCGGGAGGAAGCGAATAGAAGCCTGGAGGGCCGAGAGATCCTGCACATCCTGGAAGCTATCATTTGATTAACATCAATCTCAAAACCGAAAAGAATTGCAGAGGACGTACTATAGAGTAGACTGGTATTGAAAGGCGTTAAAAGCTGCCCAGGTAAAGAACATCGATATACATATCGATAGGAACGGCACGCTCTGCCATAGTGAGTTTGGTATCAAAGCAGGTTGTCCGCGTTTCTCCTGTCGGCGCATCCAGAAGGTAAATGTTGGCAGCAGAGCAACGGATACCACCAAAAGTGCGATGTTTTGCGCGTCGCCGATTTTCGAATAGCTAAGAGTGATCATCCTGCATAAAATTAGCATTCTAACGAACAATTTTGAAAATCGCGAATACATACGCCAATACATAGGATAATAGACCTAGGGACACCGCGAGAATAAGGACTCCAAGCCAATCGATCTCGTTCAATAGGCGATTCAAGGGGAATTTCGTGGGCCTCGTGTCCGGCAACATGAATATCGACGCGATGAAGAGGAAGAAGTTCAAGATTGTCGTAATATAAAAAGCCCAGCGCCAACCAATAGTATCAGTCAACACACCCCCGAGGATCAATCCAGCTGCATAACCCAAAGGCTGACCCATGCCAGTAATAGCAAAGGCCATATTGCGTCTGGGCCCCTGGGGAAATGAAGCAGTGACCAGGCTCATCGAGGTGGGCAGGCACATGGCCACGAAGATGCCCAGCATGGCTCGAAATGCTATGAACTGAGTGCCGCTCTGTGCGAGTCCACAGCCCAGGATCCAAAACGAGGAGGCACCACTTCCGAGGAGCCACATAGGCTTGGATCCAACAATGTCGGCCACAGCGCCAAAGGCAAGAAGTGTGCACCCTGCGGCAAGTGCATATACCGATGCCGGCCAGAGTAAGAGATCATTTTCGAGATTGATATCGCTGGCGATTTGTGGTAGAGCGGTGGTAAGGATACCCGTGCCAGAGACGCTGATAAATGTGACCCCTGTCAGAATGAAAATGATGCTGGCTGCCTCCAGGGTAGTTTTTTCTTTGTTATCGGTCTCCACGGGTGCGGGTGGTGGCGCGGCCAAATCAGCTAGAGGGACGGCATCATTATTCACAACAGTGGTGGTTAAAGTGGCGGACATTCTTCGCACGCTGCAGCTGGGACCTTTGGAGATGGGAGCAGAGACAGTCTTCCAACGAATCTCTGATAACACTAGACCAGGCGGCTACGGGCTCCCTATAGTAATCTCTTATCGATGCAAGCTTACGCAAGCTCCACCACTCGGCCCGAAACTCATACTAACTTCAATAATCCACAACTCCACTTTCTCCATGCCAATAGACTCTGTGCCGATGGATAATAGCCGCGCATAGTAGAGTAGATTGCTTGAACAGACCATCGAGGAAAAACCAAGAAGACCCCGGGAATGTTTCAATCAAATAGTAGTAAGCACCAGAAAAGAATATCTATGGGGGCTAGATGTTGGTAAATCCAAAGCCTGGAGATAACGAAAAGACGGAGAAGATCGGCATAGCTAATCGTATCCCCCATTGTCATTTATTTCGAGCTTTTCACATCAAGGAATAACAACTAAAAACAGTCCCAAAAGGCCTTGTGACTAAGCAATTTCGGAAACACTCTGCTGAAGCCGGGGTTTAGCTTTCACTACTTTGGTGTCACTTAAGGATTTCACATTGTGCTTGGAGATCTTCTGTGAAACACTGGCGGGGACAACGTCAGTCCAACGGCGATAAAGATCATCTGGAAGCATCTTTTTCTTCTCCGTCCTGTTCACCACAAGTTTATCCTTCACGGCATCGTACCGGATAGTGGAGCCCCCACCCCAACTTCTGGTCACTTGAAGTATGCGGTTGAGAAGGGCAACGAGCTTCGTGATGTCCTTTTGGTGAGCCTTTTCCCAATCCTTCAGCGCGGCATCGACATCCTCAACTTTCGGCATCGAGAATATCCCACGTTGATGATACGCACGGACGAGCTTGGGCGTTTGAGAAGCCCACAGCTGAGGCGCCACTTCTGATAGCTCTAGAGATCTGTGGCATACTCGAGTTTTGATCTCTAGAGTCGACTCTCTTGGTACCATCCGGCCTTCCTTCCTGATCGTCAATTTGGAATGAACGGAGATATCCTCGGCGGATGTGGTTTCCGGCGAGAGAGATAACGACTTCAAAATGTTTGCAAGATCATCCCCTGCCGTCTCTTTCTTTATGATAGGCTTCACGTCATCAACACACCCGTCTGTCTCATGGCGTACGAGAAAGCGCAAACCACCCAGTTTGTACCGAACAATGCGGTGGTGTCCAGTGCTGCCTTTTACCTGATCGGTAGTGTATGCTTTTTCAAATTCATGACCATAGCCCTTGAATTCCATCGGCCCAATCACTTCGTAGGTTGCGGTCTCGTCACGGCAGAAAATTGCAGTCTGAGCGGCTATATCCACCTGAATTGTGAATGAATCGAGACCGTGTTTGTTCAAACTGGGGTTCACAAACGTCAGGAGCTTTCGAATGTTGTTTCGATCGGTCACGATGTCGATTGAGTTGATATCGAAAGAGGGCTGCTCAATGTAAAGGGAGCGAAAGAGCGGCTCTAGAGGGCTATCGGGGTGGCGAGCAGCATTTTGAGCAATGTAAACTAAGCCACTATCCTTCTTCACGGATCTAGAGCCCTGTGGAGCAGACCAATAAGCTGGACTGCCTGGAACAGAGATCGTGGGTGTAGGTGCTTCGATCCAGTTATAAGAAGCCAGGTGTTGCACATCAGTAATGGTTGCCTCCGCTGGAGCAGAGGACTCCAGACCAAGACGGGAGATCTCTACGAGATCTTGAGAGGCTTTTTTGGGACCTGACATCTTATACGTTTGCCTTGGGCGTAGCATGAAAAGAGTATGATAGGTAGCAAAAGCGATTTCCTGAAGCCTTGGAATGGGGGAATGCCCGTGTTATAAGCTAAGAATCCTTTAAAGTTGTGAATTCCCAGTATATAGTCTAGCCGCGTAACATATGAAAAACTCCATTGTTTTCTTGCATGGCTAGCCAGCCCATTTTGAAATAACCAAACGCCCTCTTTCCCTCCATGGTCAACTCCGTGACCAATGACACAGGCCCCTGGATTCTATTGTGAATGGTACTGTATTTCGGATTATATGATACGTTATTGCGTGGGACGAACACTTCATATACTATGGGGCCATATACTGTTGATGAAGCGCAAACCCTTTCACCAACTAGTATATGGGCTCGTTTGCAGCGATAGAATTGTAGGCAAGGTCCGTGCCACCAACCCCGCCACCTGCGGATATACAGCAAGCCAAGCGAATCGCATTCGAACACATTTTAAGCGACTATAATCAGCCGCGTGTTGCATGCAGTCATCTCCATATCAGGCATCATACTTTGCATTGCATATTTCAGCTTCGGTATGTCATCGTAGACGCGGCTCTGTTCTGCCTTGAATTACCTTACCAGATCGGTGGAAGGACTATGTAGCCGTCATCCACTTGCTGAATCAGACCTATCTTCAATCATTATAGGCAGAGATGAATCTTGTACATCAGCCACTGGGGAGTTGTTTGGTCTACGGGAACTGGAGAATAGTTGGAATATCTGTACCCGTGGTTCGAGACCTTCCAAAAAGGGAATATGATGCTATAGCTGCGCAGGGATGTGATAAAAGCGACAAGGGCTACTTGTCTTATTTTCCCGTTCAACTACTATGCACACATGTCTCAGCATTAGCAACATTCTGATTATATCGAATATGCAATGAAGTAATACGGATGGCAATAGCCAACGCATAATCAGGAAGAGCATACAAAAGGCCGGTATGAATAGTCACAGGAGCTGGCATAGTGTAAAGATGCAAAAAAAGTTGATACTTGGGTAGAGGGGGCGCTTAAGCGTTCATGACATGAGTATTGAGAGGGGGGTTTCAACTCTTAGCTATGTCTAATCATATTTGTTCTTTTCCATTACTCTCAAACGGTCTGGACGCTGCAAATGCAAATTTCATAAAGAGATGGATGATATCAAAGAAGACCGTTGCATTGTTTTGAACTAAAAGAGAACAGCTAGGCAGAAAGACAAAAGCCATCAATGATTTTTCTTTTTCCTGCTATTTACTTCGTTACTCTGAATGATACTCAGATGGCGATGTGAGGGCTTGCCCCACTTGACGGCTCACCTCCATACCACTGGCGAACCTAACCTATTCCAACAGGCAATCACCCAGTGATCACCCTGCATGTGTTTAACATGTGTATCATCGGCAAATCAAAGCTTCGAGACATGAAGTTAACAAATGTTCATGAGTACGGAAGTGCACGACTCGAGACCAGTTGTTGTTCTTAGCCTGGCTGACCGCGATGTCCACGTAGAGATTTGATCATATAAAAATATTCATGTGGTATATCGACACTCCATTTTATGTCTATTTTGAAAATCCTTGCCCGTGGACGGAGATACCGGCTCCTCACAAACGAGACGCAGAAACACTTTAGTCATGAACAATCCCCATTCGGCTGAGAACAATTGATGGCAAGCTGTGCTCATCGTGCTCAATAATAAGCTTCATCCTCTCTTCGCCTAGTAAAAATGACTTCGGCATCCACGACGGTGGCTGTTCGCCCAGAATCATTCGAGCAACAGCTTCTCCACATGACCATGCCTTGTCCATACCATGCCCGCTATAGCCGCCCGCAATCCATTCGCCGCCACCCGCACGCTTTGTGAAAGCCTCGGGCAGCTGCCCTACCAGCGGCAGGCCATCAGCAGTAAAGCCCATGATACCAGACCAGACTGATATTGGCTCAACTGGCTCAGCGTCTTGCAGGATCTTGGGCACCGAGGTGCATATATTACTCTTGGCATGCTCTGAAACAACCGAGTCATCTGCGCTCAACATTTCATCGATTTTCTGAACCTCACCACCAATCCAGAGCTCACCGGTATGAACATTTTGTTGAGCATAGTACAATCCGATATCGATGATCCCCGTAGATGGATCCATACTGGGCTTGCTTCGGTAGGACCAAGAAAATTGGTCTCCTAGTCGTGGAAATGACGGTCCCAATTTCTGGCGTGACATAGTACCCCGCACTGGCCATAGCTTCCCTACTAGTCCCGGTATCAAATGAGCTGCGTGGCCATTTGTGCAGTGAATGACGTGGTGAGCTCGAACTAATCCTCGAGGCGTCTGAAGGAGATACGCCGCGCTATCTATAGGAGCATTTGGCTCATAGCTGATGGAACCAACAGGTGTGTTAGTCTCCAGTGTAAACCGGCCTTGGTGCTCTTCCATCAGAATTTTGTATAGTGCTGTAAACAGGCGGTACGGCCACAACGCAGCGGCGCCCATCTGTTGAGCCGCACCAGCAATATCTGGGTTGAATTTCCACGTCTTCATATATAGCATGGTTAGAAGTGGATTGTCGATAGAGGCAATATCCATACTCACCTCAATGGCATGCTCTACAGAAACTATTGTTTCTGATAGCGGGTAAGCTGACAGGTTCTTATTTTGCTGGACAAATTCAATCGCCTGTTTAGCCTCGTGAAAAGTCTCCTTATCCTTGAACACAATGGTACTAGCCAAGGATCGCAGTTCTGCCGCTTCCTGATCCTTTTCACTCAGGCCAGCAGCGATCTCTTTCAACCGAGCAATTGTTCTTTCGCTCAGATGTGCTACACTTTTCGCTTCCTTCATCCCCATTTCTTCAGCCACTGGCGGGAACAGTTCATCTGCGTTGGATACTAGATGGCCTCCATTGCGGCCCGTGGCCCCACTGACTGCTTCACGTGCTTCGAGTATGGTAACCCGGAGCTTTGATGCATGTGGGTGGTTCAGCAATGTGTGCGCGACTCCGCAGCCTGTCACCCCAGACCCAATAATGGCAACGTCAACTTCAGATGGTAGTGTGGGCGATTGAACCGCACCAACTGTCGGGTGGCGTGGCTCTTGCCAGGCGGAAACCGTTGGCCGAGGGTTTGGCAGCCCAGGGGGCTTATTAAGCAAGGCGTGCATTCGTTCTGGAAATCAAGTTCAGCTTCTGTCTTCCTGGGTGAGAGGGACTGAATACTCACTAGTAATAGTCATCGTGAGCTATGAATCTTGCGCTGTGCGAAATAAAGAGTGTTGACGGAAGTAGTTGAGAGGTTCATCTTTGCGAAGAACATTTCGACCTTTAAATAAACCCAATCAACTATTTTCCGGTAACCGCAGGGTCACATCCTGGATACCAAGGATTGGCCACTAACAAATGTCTTGTGGTCAGTGCCATTCTGTGAAGGTAGCCTAATCGCAAACTCAGGTCCGAGAATCGGCTTGTCAATATGCATTGTTGATTCTGTGAGGCTGATCTATATCCCCACGATGCTACCATAGGTCAGCTATGGTTGGGTGTGGTTCCCCAGTTGATTTGGATACAGCCAATGAACGCGCAGTAAATGGGCCGGTGCTTATCTGTACAACCCCGCATACATTCATCTGATAAATGATGCCTAGTGTGAGCTTGTTTCGGCAGGACTTTCTCTTTCAAGATAGAAACATGTGGGCGTTTGGAGAACAATATCGCTATAAAATGCGGGATCACAGGGACCTTTCGGCTCTTTCCACTACATAACACTCATCTATCAACAGTTCAACTCGACTTATCTCTTAGCATCTCCAAACATCTGCTGAAGAGTCACCGTATCAACCACATGAACCATGTTGTCAAAAGGTTGGTCCAATATCTTATCCGTCGACACGAAATATCCCAACTCACACGATATTTGAAACATATAGACGCGCTCGTGGCCCGTATCAAAGCCGACCCGCTGCTCCCAAGGCCCAACCCCACCGCTACATTCTGGCAAGACCCGCCGCATCCCACTGTATCCTCCATACAATCTCAGGAGCTACCATTAAAGACGGACATTGCTATAATTGGCTCTGGAATAACCGGTTGTAGTGTCGCCAAGGCGTTATTGGAAGATCCATCACTAGCTGGCAAGACTGTGACCATTTTGGAGGCTCGTGAAGTAACAAGCAGCGCAACTGGCCGTAATGGCGGCCACCTTGTATCTGACTGCTTGGAGAGCTTTGCCCTGGTATCGGCGACTTTAGGCACCGACCATGCTGTAGAAGTTGCCAGGTTCAGTCTGGCCAGCATGCAGCGGCTGAGGGATGTTGTCGCTGCATTTGGAGGCGGCCTGGCTGAGAAATCTAAGATCAGGGAAGTGGTTAGCACATCGGTTATTGGAGATGAAGAATCTCTTGAAGAAGCGCGAGTCAGCTTGGCGGCATTCGAAGAAGCGTTACCAGATCTTAAAGGGATGTTCGTCCTACTGGAGAAGGAGGAAGCGATGGAGGTGAGAAATAACCGTGGCATGAACACAATGTTATCGGTAGCGTTTACACAAGCTAATTACAATGGTTTCGATGAACAGAAATATAACTACCGCGACTTATTCGGTGTGATGGAACAATATGGCGCGGGTGCATTATGGCCATATAGGTTGATCACTGGCATCTTCGAGATGCTGCTGCAAAGGTACCCAGATCGATTTTCAATCGAGTCATCTACACCAGTCACTGCTATCTCATTCTCGGCTGAACCCTCCGAGGATCTCTACCCGTACAGACTTAGCACACCACGTGGCACCGTATCTGCAACCAAGGTGATACACTGCACCAACGGTCATGCAGCCCACCTGCTCCCCGGTCTAAGTGGGAAGCTGTTCCCTTTTAGAGGAACCATGTCAACACAGGCCGCCGGGAAAGGATTCCCAAGCAAAGGGTCAAGCCTTTCCTGGAACTATGTTGGCAAGAGCGTCGTAGATCCAGAAACAGGTGTATGGTCATACACCTTATACTACATCACCCAAGACCCGGAATCAGGCGACATTTTCATTGGTGGTGAGAAGCAAAAAGCCGACGAAGTGTTTGTGAGTGACGATACGGTCCTTCCGCCTATTCCTGCCCAGAACCTCGCAACAATTCTACCAACCATATTCCGTGAGGGCTGGAACGAAACAGCGCCCGAAGTGAAGAAGATGTGGTCTGGCATCATGGGCTTTACTGCGGACGGTCTACCACTGGTGGGAAACCTTTCTGAAAATGCGACTGGGAGAGAAGGCAAAGGTGAATGGATTGCTGCCGGGTACAGTGGTCACGGAATGGATAAATCATGGCTCACTGGAGAGTCACTAGCTGGGATGGTCTCTGGAAAGGATATTACAGCAGGCTTCCCTCGGGCCTATCTCCTTACAGATGAAAGACTGGCACGCTTGAGTGCGGACGTGTTTGTCGAGAATGTTTTTGGACAGGTGAGCAGGAATTGAGGAGAACAAAAGGAGGCAAACGGTTGATACTCTTACATGCAAGTCTTCAATTGAGATTTCACTCTACAGTAGGACTTTTAGGCATTTTCATCTCGGATTCCCTACAATAAGTAGAAGCCTACCTATTCTGACTTATGGGTGCATTTATATACTCACTCAGTATCTATTAGTTGATAATTTTTATCTATGTCAATCACATAAGCCCTTCATCTAGGGTTCCGCTTCAAAATGCTCACCTGGGCAGTATAATGCAGTCTCTCACAATTCAAGATCTATTTTTACCCTCGGGACCACGCTTTGTTCATCAGCTGTATCTGTAGGCTTTGTAAGGCTCGACCACCTGGGCATCCAAATCTCCAAATACTTCAAATTCAGCTATTGTGCCATTTCCTAAAGCAAGGCTTTCTTGCTTCTATAAATAAGCTGGGTCCCGAGGTCATCGACATAAAGGGCTTTCAACAGTGAAAGATTGAAAGCACTAGTAGTTCCACAGCTGCTCCCGAACATATAAACAGAAGGCTTCCCCAGGACGCAAGGATCTCCGCACCCACCAAAAATTCCCTTAAGCCAATAACCTTTCAAGATTCCTGGAGATTCAAACAAAAATGGTCTCTGACATGCAGCTATTCCTCGACCAGCGCTCAAGCATCGTGAATGCACTAGATCAACTCACAACTCACATCCCACTCATCGAAGGAACCCAGTCTACACATACTGACTGGCTCCGGATCACAAAGATCCTCATTGATGAGAAGGTGCGCTTGAACTCGTTGCTTCAATCCGGTAACCTCCAAGATACGGGGAATATTTCTTGTCTTGGTGATAGAATCGGTGTCATCAATCCGCTCATAGATGGAATGATTGAGGACCTGGAGAATTTTAATGCCGCATTTACTGCGGACTCATTGCTGATCATTAGCACGCAGATTGAACTACTAAGTGTTAAGGGTTTAGAAGACCCGCACTCCGCCAGAATGGAACGGCGCGCTGAAGAGCTCGAGCGTAAGTTCAACCCTGGAAACGTTTTGCCGTTCGGTGTAGATCCCAGATTCAGAAATATATGGGACGCACGTACTTTGATCGTTTCGAGCTGCAGTTGTCGTCACTGCAAGAATCAGTAGGTTCGTTGTGAGATTGAAAGAACAACCAAACAGAGTTGGTACTGGTTTCCTGAGATACAAAAGTATACGAAATACAATTTACTCCTACGGTCTCGGACTTCCATCCCATAGCTTGTAACACGTTATTACGATTTGAGCCATTCCCAGAGAATCGCTGTCAGGCCATCGTATTCCATGGAAAGTATGAACTTGTCATTTTTACAGTACCGTAGCTTGCCGTAGAAAGTATTAGAATCTTTCTTGTGAATCGACCGAGTAAAGGAGGCAATCCAGAATGATCTTCTCGTTAGATACAGCCTTCGCTTGCACTCATTTGACGTCCAATAGAAGGCTGCATTTTCAATAGAGGACTGAAACTGGTAGGCAAAGAAGATTTCTATTTTCATGGCCACTGTTCTTCTCAGCAATCCCTTTCGTTGCCCTTATCGATAGAATGCCGTAACCCTTAGGAGCTGACACGGCCTTCGCGGGACTGCTGTTGTGTGTAAAACTGACACCGAGGGCAGATCATGATGATCCTCTCAGCTCGACACTCCCGAGCTATGGGTTCACAACGGATACGCTGACCAAAATCTGGGTAGCCTGTCTAGATGTAGACAAGTGGAATCAACAAGTCTACTGTAGAAGCCTGAGCGATTGGGTGACTCGAGGCAAGATGAGCAAACCTTTGTTGATCACTCGTGTGTCCGCTATATGGAAATGATTGGGTATGAGAGTACCATGCCTCAGCCTCATTTCCCAACCCCGCTGCTCCCAAACTCTGCATGAAGATCTTACATGCCCAACCATTGTGAATCCACTGCGAACGTCCATTTAGACTTTCTTTCCATATAACAGCAACTTGCGGGAAGGCAGGCGAGGTATACTCGAATCAAATTGTCGGTGGGGTTTGGCTTCTCTCTTGGCGACTTCATAGCAGCTTTTGAGCTTGTGGGCACTGTTATCGACGCCCTGCGCAAATCCTCCGAGGCGACCTCATCAATGCGGTCTGTGCTCAATGAACTCTACGCACTGGAGTCGGCGCTATTACATGTTAAGCGTCTCGGTACTAGCATCAATCAGATCAACCTGAATGCACTGCGACAAGCTGCGTCACAATGTCAGCTCACAATTACCAAATTTTATAAGAAGATCCAGAAGTACCAAGTCCATCTACAAGAGGGTGGAACGGCCTCGAGGATAGATGATACATGGATGAAAATCAAGTGGACGATATGTAAAAAGGATGATGTGGACAACTTTCGTGCCGAGATCAGGGCCCATACATCGAGCATTCAGATCTTGTTGCTTACTGTGCATATGGAAATCACGACAAGTCAGACTCAAACGCATGACGTACAGCACAAAGGGCTCGCTACCCGGATTCAGGAATTTTCATGCAAAGTCATGGATCAGTTGAGTAAAATCACCAAGGACCTATCAGAGACCATCCAGCAGGGGAAAGCGCTTCTCGAATCAAGTGCTCAAATTGTTCAAACAAACTTGCGCGTCTTTCAGATCGCGCATGATACCCACTTGGCCATTCTTAAGGTTCCGGGGCAGATTCAAAGACAACAACCAATTTATTTTGTTGATCCCTTGAATAGAGAAAGTCCATTTCACCTAGAGTTTGTGAGGTCAGCTGAGGCGCTACTGGCCGTGGTCAAAAGCAACCTCAAAAGCTCAGGGTGCGGTCCAGCTATGATCGATCGCGGTGAGTTCGCCATCGAAGAGTCGGGGACACAGGTCCCGATTGATCTCACAGGGCCTTGGGAAAATTGTTTCTATCCCGGACAGAGAGTTGTCATGAGCATGATCTTCAAGCAGCAGCAAAGGCATCCCAGCACTACATGCCCTCGATGTCACAAAGAGCACCAAGAGTCAGCTAGAAAGGAAATAACCTGGTAAGCTGAAAATTATGCATTCGATGTCCTGATATTAACAATGGTAGCATCACCTGTGGCACTGTCTTTCGTCGCATTGAGGAAGTCATTGAGCAAAATGCGATAGCACCAGGCATTACTGACTCCACCCATGTGAGAGAGCCCCTAGAGAATGCATCAAAGAACCTCCACAAGTTTCGGCGCATCCATATCATCACTATATCAGATATAAAGGAATCACGCGAGCGCTCCTGGGAGGAGAACTCGAATATGACCCTCAACATAAATGGAATGACAATTGGGTTTGCTGAGGAAAGCCTCGCTGGCAAGTTCATCAGCATTCGCACGGGTGATCACGGAACTATGCAATTTAATATTACTGATGTCTCCACCCGTCGGCGCAGAAGATACTCCCAGGGATCTTCCTACTCTGAGAGTATGCTTACGGGCGACTCTAGCCGCCGAGTGCTGGAAGATGGAAGACGTGTTGCAAGCGAACGAGATGACCAACCATCTGTAATACTTGCTCACCAGTCTAGCCACCGAGCAGGCCGGTCTAGGGCTTACAGCAGAAGATATCAGATATAACATTGCCCCGAAGTTCGCATTGTTCAGCATGTTTGCCACTATAACAGATCCTTTTCCATTTTAATCCATTATGGATATGAATTTTCCGCAAATCGGCCTTATGGTATGCTATCGGGCCATCTTTTTAGACCAATCTTCCGCGATGAAGATTCTTGTGATGCAAAAGGTAATAATTACAGTGTGAGACTCATCTCAAAGGAAGACAGCCATCCCATCAAAGCACAGACGCGTTGGTGCTAAAGGATGGTCGTAGAGCGTATTGATCTCTAGCGGTGTTACCACTGGTTTGCGATCTATGCGAATTAGAGTGTGTGGACGTTGCCGAACTGCCACAGGTTACTATAGATAATCGTGATCCTGACCTTGCTGCATGCGGCTTCATCGGCCGTTCAAGCTGTGGTTAGTGATTGGCCCACTTTTATATCGCGAATAAGCTGCAGCTTTAAGAAAAGAAGCCTTGGTGTCATATTTAGCAGAAAAAGCAGACTGAAGAGTTATGCAGATTTACAAGAGCCTCAGGAATCAGGTTGAACAGCTGACAGATAACGTTCGGGACCTGCAGTCAGTGGAACCGGTCATGGAGATCAGCCTTCCGGACTATCATGTCGATGATGAGGAGGCCGGCAACCTTGGAACGTAGCTGGGGTTGGACCTTTATGTTTCTGGTGCATCGGATTTAGACCTACACTCTGGCAACACATTTGAATCGAGAAAATTTTCAAAGCTACTAGGGTCTAGCGTTCAATTTCAAGTAGCAAGTAGTTAATATGGTAAATTTAATTCTGAAAAGAGGTAAATTTCGAAGGGGAAAAAGGATATCCCGAGGTATCATCTGGGCCCAAGAATTCAATACTCCGAAATGATTCAGCGCAAAGCTGGATGATATAAATCCAATCAACAACTGCATTCCGCCGGGACAAAACTCTAGATTCAAAGCAAAACTCCGCAAAAATGCCATTGGCGATGACGGCCTCGGGGATGGACAAATTTTCCAAAATGTCATGGATATGCGGATATGAAAAATGAATAAACACGAACGAAATCCCAGATGATAGGCAACACCAAATATGCAACCGCTTGGTGCATTCGAGACAAGGCTCGATGTACACGTCCAGCGGCTCATTCTGAGAATGGAGGTAAGACAAAGGAAATGAATGCTCGACGGAGGCCAAAACCCACGATGCTAGATGGTAGGTCAAAACAAAGAAAAATGAATAGGATATCGGCGGTCATTATATGGGGATATATGTGATTATATGGTTCATGAATGGATTCAAGATGGTGCGTCGGGCATTGCTTGATCGGCATCACTTCCTAAGGTGGTTGGGGGTGGGTCGGAGAAGAGGGTTCGACGTCGACAGTTTACTGTCAAGTCTTTATCGTCTGTAGAGCCAAGTCCAGGTGTGCTGGAGGCACTCTCGATGAGCACGCTGTCATCGTATGTTTCAGGAGGTGGCGCAAACGACCAGACCTATAAAAATCAGTTAAGTGAAAAGATAAACAGGGTGGCATAACGAACCTCCATCACTGTTCGGCCAGATCGACTGGCCATGATCACGGCTTTCTCTTCCTCGAAGGCAACTCTCCAGACTGCTTCTGCCGGCGTCGACAGTTCTCGCAGCAGCTGGCCAGTCTGTAAACTCCACACCTTGACACGGCCATCGCTTCCGCCGCTGACAATGCGAGAATTATCAAACTGAAGACTAGTGACACTGTTGTCATGGGCAGCCAGTCGGTGGATAGGAGCCATCTTAATTAATGACCAGACACGTACTGAACCATCAGAGCCACCCGTCACAAGAGTGTCACCGCGCATCTGCAACTGGCCAACCAAAGATGTATGGCCCTGGAGAATAGCAAGGCACTGTCCTGATTGCGGATCCCAGATACGAACACTGGTGTCCAAACTTCCAGTTGCAATGCGACGTCCATCAAAAGTGATGGCGTAGATCTGGCTGAAATGCCCGCTTAGTGTGCGCAGGCAGCGGCCTTGAGAGATACTCCATATCCGCGCCGTGGTGTCATAACTACCGGAAACCACAATATCGCCATGAATCGCAAGACACCTAACACTTGCCTGATGCCCGACCAGAACATTGCGACATGTCCCCGTTGTCAGATCCCATATACGAAGTGTGGTATCTCTGGATCCGGAGATAGCGGTGTTCCGATCGGACATTTTTAAACATCGGACCGTTGATGTGTGACCTCGAAGTAGATGGATACCCGCTCTGTGATTTGTCAGTTTTCCTCGATCTTGACACGGCCAGTTTAAAGCCAAACTCACCCAGTTGCCATATTCCAGACTCGCACATCCCGATCACATCCTCCGCTAACCAAAATGTCATCCCACGGAACCATGGCCCAGACCCCCATCACGTGGCCCTGGAGTGTTTTCTGGTTGTCGCCGTTGGTGTCGTAAACATGAATCTTCGCGTTGTCCAAAGCAACAACAATGTATTTCGAAGTCAGATGCAAGCTCGTCACGACACCTTGGTCGGGTGTGATATGACGCTGTGTGCACCGACCCCCCTTATTCCAAGCGGACTCGACCATGTATTTCCGCTTAAACTGCGATCGGTAGGAAACCGGTCTAGTCCGACGTCTTCGGGAGAAGCTAGTGGGTGGCAACCAGTCGCCAGACACAGTGCGGGGAAGTTCGGGGTCGCTCTCGATGGTCGGTTCATTCGAGTCTGACCGTAGTGGTAAGTCGTTCAAAGAGTGTGTTTCGAGGTTCGAGTCCACAGATCGTGGGGTGACCGGTTCCATGCAGTCGTCCTCCTGGATCCGCCGTACCAAGTATGCATGCTTCTCGCAGAGGTTCTTCCATGTGATATCGTCGTTCAATAATTCCCGCCATCGTATTGAGACTTGCGATGCCCTTGCGAGTGTCTTCGGATCGTCGATAAAGGAGAGCACCTGAGCGGGGAGATGAGTCAGTTAGATTCCCTCGATCCATCATGAATTGGGAGAGAAACAAAGAAACATACCCTCAAACATAGTTCATTTGGAAAGACCAAAAATGGATCCTTGCGCAGTCGAGGCCCGACATAACTTGAAACAAAGCTGAGTTGTTGGCTGTCGCATACATCCAAAAGGCCCTCGAGGAGTTTCTGCTTCCGAGTATTGGATAGAGTACTGAAGTGGATGCGCAGGTTCAGCAGAAATGTATTCTCCTCGTCGTCAGCTGAGTGCCAGTCTGGTGGACGTTGGTGTGGGGTCGGACTCGGCGCAGGTGTTGGTGGAGAAGCCGGTGCCGAAGGCAGGAGGTTTGCGGGTATCGGAGTGATGTTTTTCTTGCTGATGCTGAGTGATCGGCCGGGTGTACTAGTGAAGCTGGACACGGAGTCGCGGTTTGACTGAGACAGGGTATCCAACTGATCCAAAACGGTCGAGCCAGTCGACTCCTCTATGTCAAAGGCCTGGGCGTCCATAGCGGATAGAAACCCAAGTTGCTCCCTCTCTCTCCTCGCAGTTTATCTCACAAGAATGACGGTCGCACGGAGCCGTCGGTAGGCATAGAGGGGGAATACCCGGGGTGGTATGAGGGGGTTTCAAGATAATGATGAAAGGCGGTTGGCGAAAACCGAGGGAAAGGGAGAAAAACCCGATACCACGGAGGGGGACTTCGGTTAAGTCACGATAATGATCGCCTTTGTAGTATCTCTTTCCACAGGCTTGTCACTTTGCCCCTAAAAAGAAAAATCATCCAAGTAAAAGCAAAAAAAAAGTCGATGAATAAGGAAAAGGGACATTCCAAGCGGAGACGAATGTCGTGACCGTCTCGACTCTGACAAAGCCGCCAAGCTCTGCCCCGTGTTCTCCGTTCTCCACTCTACCGGACTCGAATGAAACTCCGTTTTCTACTCCGTTACATGCTCCACTTCAAGAGGCTGAGACAGTCGAGCTTCGAGTTTGCCTCGTTGCCCACTGATCCGCAGAGGGCGCTTTCCATGCGGATCGGGCGCAAGTCTCGGCCAATCTTAGGCCGCACAGAGCCGCTCGGAAAAATTCAAGAAATCCGTGAAGGAATCGCGAACTATATGCCCCGACGGTTTGGGTAGATGGCTCGGTACGCGGTTGTTCGACCATGGATCAACCCGACCAAAGGCAATGATTCAGCGTGACGAGACTGACGAAACCTTTCATCACCCGACATGGCAATATGATCCAAATATGAGCTCCCAGCGAGGTGATCGCCCGCTCTTATATAGTACCCGTGAGCAACGTCACGCTACGTCGGTGTGATCGTGAGAAATGCAATCATGACCCGCCCAGTTTAGTACAATCAATCTATTCGAACACTGGTATCCTCTTCTCTACTCTGAACACATGCCAAATAAGGGGGTATATGCTCCTGATATCCATTCCGTGGCGAAGACAAGAAAAAAAAAAAAAAATCGACGATGATAAAGACACAGTTCGCATCGACATGGCATCCCGTTGCCTGCTACTGGGGATGCATGCGACACGGACAACAAAAACAAGAGCAAGTAGATGAAGAAAGTTTAATGAGCATGACCAATCTGGAGGAAGAGTGGCAAGATCATACCCACGACGGACGCGATCAAATCTCTCATCGACTTATCAGATCCATTCGGGGATTCGCGAGAATCACCGTATCCATTCACAGGTGACTCTCGGGGGCTGGAGCCAGGCCCATTCTCTTGCATGGTGTGCATCGCCACATACCTGTCTTAGTTAGCATGCCGTTGGTATAAATAAAGCAAAAAATGTTCCAGGAACTCACAAGAAGGTGCCTCCGGAGAAAAGCAAGAGCATTCCGGTCCGCCACAGAGAACCAGTCTCGTCGCTACTAGACGATCCCACCATATGTACAAAAAGGAAAGTAGCAAGGGCACCGACAGGAGCCGCCAAGCTGAAGATCAAAAGATGCGCTCTCGCAGCCCGGCTGGACAGCCCCTGCTTAAGCAGAATCGAGGTCAGTCCAAAGGAGGCGGGAGCCTTATGTACCATAATAGCCAGGAATATAATAAAGCTCAGTCCGGTATCGGAGCTGGACGCACCCAGCGCGATGCCATCGGCTGCAGCATGGATAACCAACCCCGTAGTCGTAGCAAAGCTGTGTCCTCGTCGGGAGTTCGAATGGCCAGCATTCAAATGTCCTCCGTCGCGCATGGGTGAGGAGCCACGTCGCAACCCAGATCCAAGGTTATCAAGGGAGATGTGGTAGGGGATCCGTTCGATTTTGGTCGGCGAAGCAAATTCTGGCGCTTTATCGATCAGATACATTAGGATGAACCCGCTGACCAAAGCAACTCCGATCCAGGCATGCGGGGAGTTCTCTTCCGCTTCCTCTTTGCTCGAGTGGTCGTCGTCTTTTCGTGCAGGGAGTCCTGCTACTATACTCGACGACTGGTCGCGATCGGAAAGAGGGACGGACGTTTCATCGTCTAGCGATAGGAATGAAGCGGGAGTCTCCGAGGGTAATAAGGCATCGTCGTTACGGTCTAGTGAAGATCGCACCATGACAGGAAATCCCTGTGATTGCCAATCAACATTGGCTGTCCGTGTGCTGAGGCTTTTCTGGCTCGCGGAGCTGGCGTAAAGGGTCTCGACGCCCTCGGGTATAATAACAATCAATGAAGTTCCCACCAACACACCCATGCCAATCGAGGATATGAGGCGGAGTTGTGAGGGGGAGAGAGTAAAAGCAAGAGGTAATGAACCGACAACAAAGGATCTAGTGATGTTTCGATAATCAGGCCATTGAGTCGCTTTTCATCATCGTGGATAAAAACTTACGTTACGGCCATCACAATGCACAGGGCGAGCAGAGTAAAGAGTCCCTCCATGGTGGTCTCTTTGTCGCAAGAGCTTGGCACTTGTGCTCAGGCTCTAGACGTTATCAATCATTGTGTCCAACACGGAAACGACTGTTAGATAAGCCCGATCGTACGCGACGGGGTCAGGGATGGTTGGAATGGGTGAAGGAGTCAGAGAAGGAGCGAAGAGGGTACTTGGCATCACGCAAGTCGAGACCCACGCATTCTTGTCAGGTACCGCTCCCGGATCAAACCATCTCCGCGACTATTTTTGGTTCCACGTTTATACTCAACCATGCTGTTACTGGGATTTACTGAACAGGTTTTCAAGCAGATCAATTATCTAAGGATTTCGGTTGCTTTTTGGTGTTGTGATTTGTTCAACATACAACAAGGGACATTACTCCACCTGCCCCTAAATTTGGGCATTCTCCCTTGACTATGCTCAACCTGCACAGGGACAGGCACAGGGTATCTCCGAGATTGTCTCATTGACTTGATCTTACTGTGTGCCTTGCTGGTAGAATGTGTGAATCATCGTCAACATAATCAATTGATACATTTACTCCGTTATCGGTGCCAATACAACACGTTCTAGACCTGGAAAGATACATCACGGCTAACAGCGCTCTGGCTTCTTCCAACCTTCCCACCGATCAAAATCCCCAGTATCCAAATCAAACAAATCCAACATCCTCCCAACACTATGATCTACCAGATCATCCACAGAAGAAGGCTTAACATAGAATGCGGGCACAGGCGGGAAGATAATTGCCCCAGCTTGCGACACAAAGAGCATAATTTGCAGATGAATCACACTCAGCGGCGTTTCCCTCACTGCAAGAACCAACTTGCGCCGCTCCTTCAAAACAACATCCGCGGCACGAGAAATCAGATCATTGCAGATCCCGGAATTGATCGAAGCAAGTGTTTTCACGCTGCAGGGCACGACTGCCATCCCATCTACTCGGAAGGATCCGCTGGCGATCGGCGCGGACATGTCGTTGATATTGTAGACATGGTCTGCTAGCGCGCGGATGTTGGGGATTGTATAGTCTGTCTCGTATTTGATAGTTGCTTCAGCCCATTTGCTGGTCACGAGATGTGTTTCGATGTTCAATCGACGGAGGGCCAGTAATGTTTTGATTCCTAGGATTGATCCTGTTGCACCAGTAAATGCAACGATGATTCTGCGCCGTCGTCGTGGGGGCTGCATTGAGGTATCAGTGGAAAGCCGGTCATTAGAACTGAATGGATCCATGGTAGCTGTGTAAGAGGTAATTGAGCTTCCTGGTCAATACAGACGTTTCTACTTCTTCACCTCAATGAACTCTGATTTGGAGAAATTGGGGAATGAATTCGATCCATTGCGGATAGTCCACCCGAGAAGGACCAGCAGATCGTGATGCGCTCGTTTCCTTGGAATACGCTAGGTCCCCTTGATCGCGCAGGAAGACGTCGTAGCAGCACGCACGCGGGGTATGCGGGGAACCCCAAATTGGGGAACCTTGTATAC
Source organism: Penicillium sp. VS I D KN (assembly GCA_019775415.1). Taxonomy (NCBI): domain Eukaryota; kingdom Fungi; phylum Ascomycota; class Eurotiomycetes; order Eurotiales; family Aspergillaceae; genus Penicillium; species Penicillium sp. VS I D KN. The sequence goes on from JACWFT010000010.1 coordinate 2,724,603, forward strand.
TGACCTATCCCAGTATATAAGTTCCATCAGATTCATAGGGTTGGAGTGTATAGGAGGAAGAAAAAGTCAATAATTTATTTTGTTAAACATACTCTGTCAATGGGGCATCAACACCCTCTCGCCGCCGAGAACTTTCGTCAGTTCATCAAAGAGCTCGAAGACGAACATGACCTTATCAAAATAACCGAAGAAGTTGACCCGCACCTAGAGCTGGCGGCCATAGTTCGACAGGTATATGAGAATGAAGAGAAAGCACCCCTATTCGAAAACGTCAAGGGTCGCATGAGCAATGGCCTCTTTCGTGTACTCGGGGCCCCAGCTGGCCTGAGTCGGATTCCCGGTCAAAGGCTTTCCCGAATCGCCAAATCGCTTGGACTTGCAGCAAGTGCAACAGGTCAAGACATCATCCACAAGATCAATGAAGCCAAGAAATGCGATCCTATTCCGCCTATAGAAGTCCCATCAGGACCAGTGAAGGAGTATAAGATCCTCGGAGACGGAATCGATCTGACCTCCCTCCCGGTACCGCTACTCCATGCGGACGACGGTGGAAAGTTCATTCAGACATTTGGCATGTACATTGTTCAAACGCCTGATAAGCGATGGGTGAACTGGTCTATCACCCGAGGCATGATCAACGACAAGCGATCACTCGTGGGTCCGATAATTCCCAAGCAAGACATCGGCGTGATATCGCAGATGTGGAAAGAAAGAAATGAAGACATGCCCTTCGCACTTTGTTTTGGTGTCCCGCCAGCCGCGATTATGGTCGGCGGAATGCCGATACCGAAATGGACAAATGAAGCTGGCTTTATCGGCGCTTTGACCGGCAAGCCAGTTGAAGTGGTTAAATGTGAAACGAACGATATCCGCGTTCCAGCCCACGCAGAGATCGTGTTGGAAGGTGTGGTGGTTCTTACTTCTGAAGATGCGAAAGCCTCTGAAGGACCGATGGCCGAGTATCACGGAATGATATTCCCAGGACAATCGAGAAAATATCCGATTTTCAAAGTTAATGCCATGACGTTCAGGAAAGATCCGATTCTGCCAATCTGTGTAGCTGGGCGTGCAGCTGAGGAAAATCATACTGTCTGGGGAATCATGCAGGCTGCAGAGGTGCTGAATATTTGTCAGAACGCCGGGCTTCCTATTCAGATGGTATGGTGCCCATTCGAGTCCCATTGTCTCTGGTTCGTCGTTCAGGTAGACCGACAGAAGCTGCGAGCAATGAATACAAATACCGCCGATTTCAGTACCAAGTTAGGCCATGTTGTGTTTGGTTCCAAACCAGGTTGGTATATTCCGAAGATCTTACTTGTTGGGGAGGATATTGAACCAACTAGCCTTCGTGATATTATTTGGGCGGAGTCTACTCGGTGCCAACCCGGGAAAAATGAATTCCTCTTTGATGAATATGGAAACATTCCCTTAATTCCATACGTTGGATATGGTATCAAGCCCGAAGATTTGGGCAATCACCAGAAAGTGGTTCGATGTTGCATGCTGCCTTGCGAATTCGTTGATGAAAGTCTCCCTTGGAAGGAAGGTTCGTTCCGTGGCTCATATCCTGTTGACATCCAAGATCAAGTAAATCGGAAATGGGAGGCATATGGGTTTTCTCGTTGAGCTGAAATTATTGTTGGTCTAAAAAAAGACCTTGTCTTGCAACGGCCTTCCACCCACCCATACAGGTAGATCAAAACTTTAATCACTCGACTCGACTAAAGACCCAGGTTGGGCTCGGATAGTTGCAGTTGATAAAGTATATTGAAACAGAAGACAATGAAAACCAAAAACCAACAAGCATTATAGTATGCAGTCCTAAGATTCCTCCCGCTCCGCAACCCATCTCAAGCGACAGCCTTCTGGGTGAAGTTCCTTGCAATCTTCATCCTCGTCCATGAGACATTTGAATTTCCAGTGTGTTTGGGTCTCCTTTCCAGCTTGCTTCCACAATCCAGACAAAGATTCCTCACTGTGAAGAAACATTGATTGGAATTCAAGGGGACCATTGCTCCACGTGCCTGCGGAGTGGCTGCCAAAATGAATACCGGCGATCATTGATCCGCCTGTTGGTGACACTAATTGAATCATACGCTTGGCCGCTTTCAATTGGGTATCCCAGTCCCAGAGGTGCATGAAATACCCGGAGTTGATGATTTTGATATTTTTGGCCAGGCTGCTAATCTCTGGCGTGTCCTCCCAAAAGTCCTGGCACAGGAAACTGGTATGAAGGGTGCCTTCATCCTTGAACAACTCGTAACCAAGCGCAATAAACACATGCTGTAGGTCAAGTCCAGCAATGGATTTTTCCGGTGCACCATCCCTTACCAGACGTCGTATATCTTGTCCAAGGCTGCATCCCAGGTCCAATAACATATGACCAGACTTGATCTCTTCAAGTACTTTAGGATAAATGGGCGAGCGGGCAAAATCGAAGCGTAAGAATAAGAACTGTCGAAAGCAAGGATATCTCAAGACATCCCAGCCTTTCTTGGCCTGAATCAGTCAGTCAATTTGGCCTGGGGGCGGGGGGATGGTTGAAAACTGACAACGCGCTTTACATGTTCTTCCATTTCAGTGCGGTCTATGTTTGAATAGTCATGAAGTAGCCGCCCTGCTTCCCCATCAAGGAGACCAGATATGTCTATCTCGTCATCCCACGGAAGAAAGCATTCAACCCCTTCAGCCATGGTACTGTGCATTGTTCAAACTTGGAAAGCTCTGTTCAATAAGATATGTAACGAACCTTGTAGGCATGAACCGGTCGACCTTGACTCAGTAGTAGCGTGGGATGAATATATGAAGTGATCTTATCCTCCTTGGAAATTTGAATCCTCCAATTTTCAAGCACTGGAGGGCTACATTATTTATATCCCCAAGCCTTCACATAAACTGCCAGGTGCACGCTCGCCCCTCTAGACTTCGGGCTTCAAGTGCTGGTGATCAGAAAATTCATGTTTTCAATTGGATAGTAACACAACCTCGAAAGACACGTATATGACATGTTGAAAGCCTAAAAACAATCTGCAAGAATCTCTATGGAGTGATCGATTTGCAATATTGAATGGTGTTGGATGGTTGTTCACGACCAGGGCCGTATCAGAGTGCTTCAGATAGTGCAGTGCACGGACACCAGGCTCAAGAGAATGGTCGCAAAACATGAGGCATGCTCCGTGCTGCAAAATTGAAACCAAATTAGTCGCTGTGCATCCCGCTTCGTGATAAAGAACAAGTGAGCTTGTCAATCCTCATATAGTCAACACCATATCATCGCACGGTGACGTTGAATCAAGGCTAGAACAACGCCAGACTTGGCCAAGTACCGGCCCAAAGCTTTTAAAGATGGTTACACAACACATGCAAGCAATTATTCTGGGTAAAATTACATAGTTGCGATCCCATCATGGTGTGGTGATCATTGATGATCAAAGCCACTCCGTTCCATATGCACTTCGCTACACTGAATGCAAGCACAGATCTCTGGTCTCGCTGTATATTGTACCAGACCTGTAGCAAAGTCTAACTTAGTACGCACATCTCCGAATTCTACTTCTCAGATTATACGTCAGTAAATGACTTGCTGATGCTCATGCTCCTACTTTCACTTGTACCCCAGCCTGGATAAACCCTTTGCCTGACGGAACATTGGTTATAGAATAAGGAATCACCTGATTTATCAGTGAATCATTATATATTCATGGAACGGAAATTAGGCCAAACGATCTGATGGACAAGGCTCTCCAGCCCCGCATCAGAAAGCCAACGCCCTTCGATTTCTGAGAAAATTTCATCGCGTCGATATGTAACGAAATGGTCCCCGCTTCGTCACACCTGCATTTGCTGATCTGAGCTTATGGAGTTACATCACTCACCACTGCCGAAGGCCTACACCGTGTTTTTGCAACCAAGGTTTTCGGTGCAATCTTACTGCACCAGCTTTTCCCGCCAAATTCATGATACTTTTCTCCTCGTGTGGTCAATGTTTCGGTTTCCTAGGACAAGTCACTTATGTAACTGGTAATGTATTCTTGAATGCTGAGCTAGCCAACAAATAGATAACAGACATGACCCGCGATCAAGCGGTTCAAGCGGTTCAAGATCTATTGCAAGTCTTGAAACTTGAAGTCTGCTGGTCTGCTGGCCCTTTCTAATGATGGTAATGAGTTATCAAGCCAAATCCTCGCTGATATCATCCAACGGAAGAGATGGACATCATCTTTGTTTTCGATGATTTCTCTTCTATAACTAGTCCAGCCACTTCAATTCCATTATCCGTGGAACAAGGTCGAGCTTATCTCGAGCAAGGAGTTCGTGACAGCATTTCGAATGTATTGCATCTACCCAGTGCCGGGGAGGTCGATCCAAAGGCGGCAATGAGCGATTTAGGACTAGATAGCGTTTTAACGGTGAGCCTGTGCGGGGTTCTACAAAAGACGTTGGGGGTTAGTGTCCCAGCAACCCTGACATGGACCTGCCCTACGAACGCCAATCCTATCAAAGGTTCCGAGTTATTCTTGAATGTTACAATAGATAATCGAACCAAGGCTCATTTTAATCATAAACGATATTTCGGTAATTTTGGGTTTGGTTTGATATTATAAAGCACCATGATTGCATTTCATATTATATAATGCTTGTCCGGATTGGCAATAGATCACTGGAGGGACTACCTTATAGGTGGCTATGTCCGAGTCGGACTAGCGAAAAAAAAAAGACGCAACTTCGCAGTCACTTCTCACTCTCTAGTATACACAAAGCCCTACTATCCTAAGTAATTACCTAATGAAATCGCAAGGTTGCTGTGACCGCCGCATCCAACAACAAACTTGTCGCGTTCACGTAGCTTGCCGACGGACTTAGCAGGAAGGCAATTGAGTCACCGACTTCCTCGCTATCGGCGGCGCGCTTGATAGGCACGACCGCTTCGATCTCCGCACGCACCTGGGGGTTCCGCTCTAGTTCGACGTCGAGTAACGGTGTGCGCACCCAGATAGGGCAGACAGCGTTACAGCGGATACCTTCGGCAGAGTGATCCAATCCTATTTCATTGATTAGTCAACTAGCAAGGATAAAACGCCAGAGAAAAGATAGACATAGAATTCGAAGGGCAGATATGCTAAGACGATGTAACTTACCAACCATTTTAGTCACCGCCATACAAGCATGCTTAGAGACAGTGTAGGACCCCTTTCCGATAAGTCCAGCGAAGGAGTTGGCCGAACAGACGTTCACGATAGCTCCGCGACCGATATCCCGTGTGCCGGTGCGGCTAGTGAAGGTGCGTGAGGTCTGCTTGCGCATAGCGGCGGCTTCGGCGCGGCAGCAAAGGAACATGCCGCGAGCGTTGACAGTCTGGATGCGGTCAAAGTTCTCGATATCGGTATCGGCGAATGGGGTATGAACACCGTTATCAACCTAGTAATGAGCCTAGTGTTTAGCCAGAATTTATATTCCCGTCGACAAGAACATATACTCACACCGGCTGCATTCACCGCATAGTCCAAGCGTCCAAACTTCTCGATCACAAAATCGACCATGGCCTGCACACCATCTTGGTCGGTGACATTGACTGTGAAATTGGTAGATTGATATTCGGGGTTTGTGGCGTATTGCGTGCTCTCCTCAGCGGAGGCGGTGGCCGTTTCGCTGTTCATATCAGCGAAGACGATGACGCGCGCACCAGCTTCGGCAAGAGAAAAGGCGGTTTGTTGACCAATTCCTCGACCAGCCTAGATTAAGAGATTGTTAAATGGGAAATTTTTTTGCCTTTCGAATGATGATCCTTACGCCGACAACAAGGGCGACGCCATCTAGTTGCGTGCCTTTAATGACCATTGTGTGATTGTATGTATGATCTTGAGGATATGTGTGCATAAAAAAAGAAGGGAAATAAAGAGCTTTTTGGAAGCTGGCTTATTAGGAGATGAGTGAGAAGTGTGGGGGAAACCTCGATATTTAAGCTAATGTCGAGGGGCTATTTCTAACGTAGACAAGAGTAATGTATTGCCTGTCCAGCCATTTCTTTATTGTCCGTTCAGACCAAGCTCAGACCAATGGTCATAGCCTGTAGGTACCAACAGCATTCAATTGCAGGATTTCCTTTGATTGGGTGGAAGATCGGCCAGGCGGGGTTGTATAGGGGTATACATGATCGCTATTTTGGATGGAAGTTACTTCGTTGAAAGTCGATGTACGTTGTGAACCCCTGCTTAGTTTACCTATGACGCGTTTCTGGTACAGATACATTGGGATCAGCCCTCTTTCAACAGATTGGGTTAAGTGGCTGCAACCAGAAGTTAGATTCTAGAGTGATCGGCGCGCTGCGTGTCTGCCCCTCAGGTCAACTACCCTGTAGGTCAGACTTTAGCGCCCTGGGAATTGGGGGCTGAAAAGAAAGCAAGGAAACAGCAAGAGGGGAACTTGAGCGGGAGGTCACTGAGAAAAAGAGGATTGTTGGTTGCCACGAGTGGGGGGTCACGGCGGTATGAATGGCCCCCAAATTCTCGGTTCTATCCTGGGTGGAATTGCGTACTCCGATTGTCAGCACCTGATTTTGCTGGTACTAAGTTGCGGCAATGGGCTCAAGGCTGAAGTGGCTGGATTATAGCTGAACAACAAAATGCTTACTTATACGCCTTGGGTAGCTATAGTATTATGTATATCAGCAACTCACACAAGATGCTATATTCAAAAATGAAATGAAGCGTCACAAGGTTTTGATTCTTTTCCTTTTTCTCTTAGCTCCGTCTCTTCTGTATCGGCGCTTCTCTCTTCTGATGGCACCACTCTAATATGTATGTTTGTTCGGTTTTCTTGATCCCCATGGCTTTGCCAATGCCATGAAGATGGTTATTATAACATTTTCTCTTTTTATTTTAATTCTGAAAACGCTCGCCATTCTTCAGGTTAGATGCTTCACGTCAGCCCTGGTGCATGCGATCACAACTCAAACCAGGTTACTTTGTCCACATCCACGAGCAGTGCCCCACCGAAGCACACTCACTTCCTCTGTGGTCGTTTTCGGCTGTTTTGCAATGCAGCGACCTTCCTCTGGCCGCATACCGCATACAGTGCTAACTAAGCCGCAGCGCATGCGGCACTGACTTAGCGATTGGCTGCATCGGTGTTCTTGTCAACATCGGCATTCAAGCAGTTGATGTTTGAGGTTATTGAGGAGGAGTGGGAGTATCAAGTGGCCCGGATCGGAGAATTGCATTGGACGCAGAGTATCTGGCCTGGCCATTTTTTTCAGGTCAGCCCCTTGCTGCGGGGATTTGGGGCGGTGCGTTGCGGTATTAGCGGCTTGCGCGTTTCTGTCTAGGAAACTATTGACTCGGGTGGTTGAATAAGTTGGTGGTTTGTATTCCCTTCCTGGGCCCTGGATTCATATGTTTGTTTCCTTATTGATCCTCATTTAACCCAATGCCCAAGTGTAAACAGTCTAAGCTTTGGAGGTTTAAGTTGATGGTCTTCGAGTTCCTTGTTACTTTATTAGTCTATGGGTATGGCTTCAAGTTAAGGGCTCGTCGTCCTCAATGCAGATACAGGAACAATAGCCATCGGCTACCTTCTCAGTTCCAACTTCTTTCGAAAGAGAGTAAAAACAACATTAGACCTGTAAACAGTGGGATAAAAGGGACAGATCTGGGATTGTTCTGGAGGGAGAGATGTCAGTGGAATTTAAATGAACAAGGGCATTAGTCAGGGAAATGAAGACATCCAAGACAAAGTGATCATCCTATACTACGAATTAGGACTAGTGTGCTGACGTGAAGCTGTGCAACTTTGAACCCCTCCATGTGACTTGGCGGATGTTAAAGTTTCACGTGAAGGGTCCTAGAATAATACTTCACAATTTCTCTCTCACTTAAAGTCTAAATATGGAACACTTTCAATACACCGCTTCCGTTGGAACGCATTCTTTAAGCTACGCACTACGAGGGATCCCAAGAGAACCAGGTACACCTCTAGTCATCATTCTCCCCGGAATCACACGCAGTGCCCTGGAATGGAGTGCAGTCTGTCGCTACCTCGAGTCTGACGCATCAATCTTCCTATACGAACGTTCTGGATATGGTCTCAGCGAAGAGTCTCCAAACGAGCCTGACTCACTCACAATCATAAACGAACTATGCCGTCTAGTGGAATCAGCTGCCCTCGAACCACCATACCTTGTTGTGGGCCACTCGTGGGGCGGAACCCTCGCTCGGGAATTCATTGCAGCACGACCAATCGAGGATATCTCTGGCTTGGTACTAGTTGATGCAGTACAGGAGCGCATGCAATTCGAGACATGGCCCGATCCTAGCATTTCAGCCGTCTCGGAAGGTTTGGATTACTTCGATGTTGTTGGACTCACAAGGAACCACCAGTTGACGGCTTCCGAGTGGAATGAGTATATGGATGAGCAATTTAGTGAGAAGCATGTTCGACAGGCAAACCGAGAACTGCCTTACCTTCAGATAAGCCGGTCTGTCATTGAGCGGAAGCGGCAACTTGAGCCTGGCAAGAACCTACTTCAAGGAAAGCCTGTTAGTGTGCTTATGGGGAACTCTAGGCGGGATGTGGCGCTGATGTATGCGGCCGGTGTGGCTCATGGTAAAGGTACTGAGGCTCAGAGAGCTACTTTCCGGGGTTATCTGGCTACATGGGATGAAAGTGAAAATTCCTTTCAACGAGAATTTCTTCACATGTCAAGCTTGAGCCGCTTATCTGTGGCAACGAAGAGTGGACATAATGTACCAATCACGGAGCCTGAGTTGATCGCTGGCGAGATTCGGTGGGCGCTTGAAAATGTTCCCAGTTAGTCTACGAGCTATGGAAAACGATCCATGGTTGAAATGAGTGGCTCCCCCAAATTAAACATATTCAACGGTCAAGTTATGCTTCATCTTAAAACAATTGAGCCAAAGCCATGAAACATAGACAGTATTAATGGGAACACCAAGACTTTAGACACACACCTTGGCATGTCAACTGACAGTGACACTTGACCGAGCTTCTTTGGGCAGACGAAGGCCAAGGTAAGGCAAATATCTTCCGGGGTGCCAATAGACAAACAGCGCAATGCAAGGATATATAACCAATGCATCAAAAACATACATTGTCCATTCCTGCGTGTTAACATACCCAGTCACACTTGAGGAGAACTCCACAAGACGATAAATAGAACGGACCTATCAATCCAAGTCCCCATTAGCGACATTCATTTCAAAACCTCGGAGCATCACTCACCAGAATCAGCAGAGTAGTAAGATTAACAACCCGCAACAATGCAGGCCAGTGCTTATTCTTCACAATCCCACCAATGGAATAGTTCTTCTCATCAACATGCTCATACCGCTCGTCCAGTCCTTTCGAGAACATCTTAGAGGTAAAATTGAACCGCACGGCTGCCACGGAGAAGAGCCCAAATGCAGCCAGTTGAATAATGACACCAGCCTGGGCGATAGCCTTCCCCTTATTGACTTTGCTAGCTGCGTCTCTGTCCGTGGTGCTGACGGAAGAAATCATCACGGCTCCGACCAATTGGAGCATCAGAGCGACGATATCGAATCCAACGAAAATAGGCGTGATCCATCGGGGTGGAACCCAACACAGCTGGAATGTGCGGGCGTCATGGGGGACGACCAAGAAGAGGATGCGACTGAACAGGATATAACAGCAAGCAGCCATAAGGACTGGTGCGAGGATGATGAGGGCAAATTGGAGCACGTAGACTGATCTTGCTGTTACATTCTGGGTTGAAATGCATCGACCGATGTAGCCAACAGCCTCCACTGGTAATTTATTAGGTATGTAGATGACATGGCAATGGGGCTCGAGAAGTGCACTTACTTGCTGAAGCTACGACCATGATAGCCCATATCCATGCCTTGTATCGAATCCATTGTATGAATGTCAAGATGAACGCAATGGAGTACAGGACAGCCGCAACAATCGCAACTGCCAATGAGGGGTCATAGCGGTAGTATGAGGCGCCGGCCTTGTGGGAGCGTGTATCTAGTGTCATGAATAACTTTCACCAATGAGTCACTAGGCTGTAAGGGTAAGTTTGAGGATTTGGTTCCAGAAATGGAGAAGGTATTGGATTTGCAGGGATTTATAGTCTAGGAAGAACGGTGGCTATCGGGCCTACTCTTGATACCATGGGATAGGAATTCGGGCGTTTTTCTTTCCGCTGTCCGCGACAGGTAATGAATTCGTCGTGGATCTAAGAACCGCAAAGTTTATTATGTGGCCCGTATCCGTGATGATAAGGTATGTGGCATCTTCTATAGCCCCGCTGTTTAAAGTCCATATAATGCAGTGATTGACATTCTAAGCCACCATCTTACAGGGGACCTTGAATGAATTTCAGAATGTCATAAGTAAATCCCATCCTTTACGGGATTCTCATTTCACTCTCTATGACGGTTTAAATCTAGCACGCAGGCACAGATATTTCCCGTCACTAAACGGCGAACTGCCCACCCCATTAGGAATAGTGTCCCCGAAGACACGAAGTGGATCAATATCCACCAATCAAAGCGCTGGTGATCCACCGTTTACATGGCTGCTTACCAGGCTCAGCCTCCGAAATCGTGGCGGCGCAACGTCGCTACTGTCACGGAAAAAGCCCACGATTCTTTTACCCCTTTCAAACTTGATTTTTCAGAAATGAAACATTCATTGGAGCCGAGATATCATGCCTTTTTATGGTCGTCCCAGCAAAAATTGCGAGAGTTGTCGGGAGCGGCGAATCAAGGCAAGCATCTGTCGGACTCGGCACAAGCTAATGGAACTGACGAGGGACTTTGTAATAGTGTGACCGTATTCAACCGGTCTGTTCGCAGTGCATAAGGGCGGGGAAACCATGTGGTGGCTACCGTGACATCCCGGCCTTGTTGTTTCGTGACGAAACAGACAAGGCGGCCCGCAGGTCCGCAACGGCCAAATCCAGAGCTGGAGAGCGTCGAAGAGTCCATGTCACCCCTCAGGTGAATTCAGATTCATCTTCAAGCTCTGAAGAGGATTTGAAGGCTGTAGTGCAACAACGGAAGCTCAATTTGGCACTAAACCCCTCAGTTCCCTTAGAAGTTCCCACTACTGTGGAAGATCAGGGCCTGAACTTTTTCTGCTCGCAATTTGTAACGGCCAGTGCGGCGGCAATGGAGGGACCTTTTGTTTTGTCGAAAACATCATTCATAAGCACGATTTCTGTCGAGTTGCAATTTCGAGATGCAGTCGTATCGGTTGGGCTGGCTGCGCTATCCAATGTGACTCGAGATCGATCTCTTCGGCTAGTGGCCAGGGAAAAGTATGCGGCATCCCTGAATGCCGTGCGTCAGGCGGTGGAGAATCCACTGCAAGCCAGCCCGCCCCAAATCATGAAGATCATCTTAATGATAGGTTTATACGAGGTATGCCCCATCGACCCACGTATCAACCTAGCTTGCCTGGGCTAGTCCACTGACCACTCCACTTTTCCAGATGGTCTGTTGCACGTCAACTCAGCTTGACTCGTGGACTGTTCATTTGGACGGGGCTGCGGCCCTGCTCAGGCAGGCGACTTTTGGCAAAGCGATCAAAGCCCGTGATCCGCGCGCCCAGTTGCAGTTCTTCTATTTTTCCATGGTTAAATACATTCACGCCCAAAAGCCCCTACCTATAGAACTCTCACTCTTCAACATAAAGATGATTCAATCTTCAAATCCAGATGATTTCCCGTCCATTGGCCTTGTTGACACCCTGATGCGGTTCATGAAGTTCCACCACACCTGCAGTGATGCAAGCTTCGATCCCGAAATTGGAGTGCGAACAGCAATAGCCTTCGATGAGGAGCTAGATGAATGGGAGAGGAGCCTCCCTCCTACGTGGGAATTCTTTGTCAAAACTTGCACGGAGACGCAACACACGTTCAACGGGAAGTACATGACTTATAACGGCCTGTGGGCATCGAGAGACCTCAGTTACTACTTCTGGGGCCGATTGATCGTCAATGAGATGATTTTGAACAATATCGCCAAGCTGGCAAGGATGGGGCTCTTGAAAATCCATCATCTCCAACAGCGGCAGCGAGCACTTGACATGGCTTCGCACATGGCGACCTGTATCTGCGCTGGCGCCGCGACCCTAGTGGGCGGTTTGGGAATTGGAATGCCTTTCAAAGGACAAACTCACGTTCCTCCCTTGAACGGTGTCTTCATGTTGCTGTTTCCGTTGACGATCGCTGGTGGCTCGGCTGCTGCTCCAGATGAAGTGCACGAGTGGGTGATGCGGAAGCTTCAGACCATTGGGTCAAAGATGGGGATTCAGAGAGCCATAGAGCTGATACCAAGGATCCAGAGAATGCGAGCTTGGAAGTCGCAGTTGATGAGTATGGAGCTTCAATAATTGTAGATTGGATTAAGTAGACAAAGTCTGGGAGGTCTTACCACGCCTTGCCACGACAACGATGATATGAAGTATACAAGTACTAGGAGATATTTACCAGCTTAACTATCATCCACAGATGAGAAGCTACAGGTGTCACACTGAGTTTAACTAGGAAACCGGAAGGCAATTCCGACAAGAAATGTACCAGACTACAATTACCTTCGACAACCTTGGAACTCATCGCTTAGCGCAAGTTAGACTTCTCCAACGCTACCAACACCATTTCCAATGCCATCATTATAAGACCTCAAATTCTATTTCGCACCTAGCCCAATGCTACACCAATTGGCCGAGACAGTCGGGGCGACAAAAAATTCAATCTTATATTAAACAACGTTCTTGAAGTATCGTGATGTGCAGCAGTAGTGTTGAAACCAACGGAAATCATCCAAGATGATACTCCCGGCTTGAGTATTGGATCAAACAGGGTCACAAGAGCCAGAGACTCAAGAACGACAAGGGAGATTTTGGGATTCGGAAAAGGAGGGGAGATTACACTCGAAAGTCACACCTTCCTAGAACAATCTAATCGTGCCTTCCTGATGTGTGGGGGTCAAGCATATATGGTGTACAAATGCAGCGTTTTCCACTTAAGTTCATTAACTCACTCTCAGACGAAGTAATGTTCCTTCGACTCAACCTGATCACAAGAGTAACGTTGAATATTAGGAATGAGCTATACAACGCCCGCTAGTCCAGATTAGGTAATACTGGTCCCGACGCGGTCAGACGCGCCTTCATTTCTCCGTCGCATCTCCCATTGACTTTACAACCACTCTTTCTTACCTTACAACCAAAATGGCGGAAACCGGCTGTAAGATGACAGGCTCACTCTTCTCCTCTCAGTGACTAATTGGTCTCATAGGGTCTTGCGACGCCAACGATGCGATCCATATTACCGTCGTGCAGCCTGGCGACACCAAACCAAAGACACTCTCCACCTTCCACCCCCAGTTCACCTATCCCATCTTCGGAGACGACGAACAAATCTTTGGTTACAAAGGTCTGGTGATCCGGTTGCGATTCGCGGCCCACGACCTGCGCCCTCATCTCCACATTTCTTACGATGAGAAGTTCAAGCCGGTTGGCGACACCACAGCACTCGATCTTCTCGGTACTTTGAAGCCGTTTGTTTCTGAAGGTTTGCGATACACTTCCCTGATAACCAGCATCATTTTGGCTAACCGTGACCCAAAACGCAGAGGCGCTCATAAATCTACCCGAATACGAGAAGGCTGTCCAAGAAGATGCCTCAGCAAAGGACTTTACACCACCGGGCAAGATGGTATACAGCTATGAAGCCAATGAAAGACAATATGAGATCTGGGCTGGGTCCCTGGCGGACCCGCAGGTGCGACTTCTTTTGGACCGAGTGCAGGTCTTGGTCTCATTGTTTATCGAAGCCGGAACTCCCTTAGAAACAGATGATCCTGAGTGGAGTCTTGAGCGATGGACCGTTTTCTTTGTGTATGTGCATCTATCCTCCTTCGGATTGCTTCCATGCTGACCATTACAGATACGAAAAGGTTACACCTCCAACGCCAACTGCGTCCTCGTATTCCATTGTAGGCTATGCAACAACCTACCGATACTGGTATTATCAACGAGACCGATCGCAAACTCCCACTATCAAAAACGACGATTTCCCGCCAGCAGAGATCAAAATTTCCGAGCTACCTGCTCGCCTTCGCATTGCCCAATTCCTCATCCTTCCTTCACACGCCCGTTCAGGCCACGGAACCCACCTCTATACTACCATCCATGCGTTCTGCATCGCTGATCCCACCATTGGGGAGTTAACAGTCGAAGATCCTAATGAACAATTTGATGCTCTCCGTGACTCGGCCGACTTTTGTCTCCTGCGGCCTGAATTTCTCAAGCACAATGTGAACCTTAACCCGGATCCGAATGGTGCATACTCCAAAAAGCAACGGCCTCGTGCAGTGCCTACTGGGGTCTTGATCCCGAGCAAGACGCTGCTCGAAATTCGCACTGCTTTCAAGATTGAATCTACACAGTTCGCACACATCCTGGAGATGTTCCTTCTGAGTCAGATCCCTAAGAGCCACCGTCTGGCTGGAGGCACCAACCTCGCGCGGCTATTGATTAAGAAGCACAAAGCGGACGATGAGAACGACCGACGATACTACTGGTGGCGCATGCTTACCAAACAGCGCCTGTACAAGAAGCATAAGGAACTGCTGGACGAGCTGGAGCTGCTTGATCGTGTGGAGAAACTAGATGATACCGTCCGCAATGTGGAGGAGGGCTATGAGATTACACTGGACGCTCTAGAGGGTCGCCTGTCTGAGTCAGAGGATGAGGATGCCGCGCCTACTGGCAGCCGTCGCCAGAAGCGCAAGCTTGCTGTTGAGGATGATGATGACGAGGAAGAAAATGGGACTGAATTGGCCAAGCGTCCGAAGGTTTGAATGCTTGAAATGCTTTGAACCATGAAAACTGCTCCCGCACAATGTAATTTATGCAATGGGATATTCTGCTCTGGATTCGGTTTAGATTTTAGTCCAATGCTTGCTAATTGATGTTACCAAGACATCACTCTAATGATTTGTACCAGTAAAGTGTCTGCAGCAATTATAAAGATTATGAAGAGCTAAGTCATCTTGGTTGTGCTGTTGAGAGCGATGAAGCACCAACGGCAGCTCTACCAATCTCGGCACATCACTTTTTCCGTTCTCACAGCTGATGCGGAGCTCGGTCGCGCCATTGCTCTCTCCAACCCCTCCAAATCACCGCAACGGCCTTCCCACCGGCCTTATAAACTACTTTTTCATTCGCCAATATTCTCTCTGGTAGAGCGAGCATTATTATCTCCACCAATTATTCGCGCCCGACAACCACCCACCGCTATATCATCGATCGCGATCCACAATGGTAGCCCCTCCCAAATCGCCTGTATATAGCAGCAAAGGCTAACGTGATGCTCCCAGCTTCCCCTTGGCCTCCTCACGGCCGCACAGGGCCGCCCCATGCTCGTCGAGCTGAAGAACGGCGAGACCCTCAACGGCCACCTGGTGACATGCGATAACTGGATGAATTTGATCCTGCGCGAAGTTGTGCAAACCAGCCCCGAAGGCGACCGCTTCTTCAGATTACCCGAAGTCTACGTCCGCGGCAACAATGTATGTTCTAGCTGAATTGATCATACGATCCTCCATGTCCATTCCCACAAGTGAGGCCAATAGACTAACCAGTTCACTTCCGCAGATCAAATACCTCCGAGTCCCTGAAGAGATCGTCGATATCGTCAAGGAGCAACAGCAAAACCAACCACAGAACCGTCGTGGTGGGCATGGCCGAGACGGCGATCGTGGTAGAGGCCGCGGCCGTGGTGGTGGTCGTGGTGGACGGGGTCGCGGACGCGGCGGCGGTCCCCCCGGAGTTCAATAGAGTCGATTCGGTGCAACATATGGATAAAAACACTACCTTTTGCATGGCTGAGAAGAGGTGCAAAAATGAGATACCCTACAGAGACAGACGGAGTGGGTAGGATCGCTCGGGGCGGACTGGTGAACGGATTTGGTCGTGCATGGCCGTGGCGTATCTGGCTCTGTATTTTTCAGTGGGAACTAAGGTTATGATCGATTGATGATCTACAAATACAATATTAAAGCCCTGACTTGATCTCTTTCATAATAATTCTGTAGATAGTGCGGTGTAGTGCACTCATTTCAGGCTTGAATTGGTGATATTAGTCAGCATCGCGCATTTCATCGTGATCTCCGGGGACGCGGATGAACCGACCGCTGTCCACGAGTAGCTCGATATGTCGCCGCGGGCACTCGTTCTTGATGGGCTATGGCACTCGCTTTGTCCGTCTTTTAACCAGCTAGCATTGAGTCGCCCCTCAACTGTCCTAAGGTCCCGGAAACACAATTTCAAGCCATGTCCGCTGCCCGCAATTCGCATTGCGCCGACAGTGCCACGGCGATGCTATTCCAGTCAAGAAAGGGGACTTGACGACTCGAGCAATACCGGAGATAAAACTGATTCTTCTATCAACTCACACAATGACCCACCTACATCCTCCCCCGAATCCAAATGCGACAGCAAATCCGAACCTCATGTCGATGAAGCAGATGCAGACGATCAATTGTGCAAAGCCCGACAGCGATATCTCAGATTACCCGAGGGCTATGATAAAAAATCAGAGGCTGCCCTAGAGGGCAGGTTACGAGCGGCGACGACAAAAGATCCAAGCATTGTCGGTACAACTCAGATTCTACGAGCTCTGATTAGGGACCGCGGAGTCGAACCACATACCCGTCACTACCAAGCTTTGATATTCGCCAACTGTGATAATGAAATGGGATCACCGGAGGTGGTGCAACATCTGTTACAAGAAATGGAGGAAAATGGCATTACAGCGGACTCCGGAACACTTCATGCTGCTTTGAAGGTGAGAACCGGACAGAGGTTTTGAGTTGTATATGAGCTAATGTATGAACTCGCTTAGGCTCTTGCCGTGCATCCAGACTATGTTTTACGCCAGGATGTTCTCCGTATGCTTCGAGACCGCTGGCTGACTGTCAGTCCCGATGGATGGCATTTCAACGTTGCGGGTCTTCTCCGGGATCATCAATTCGAGTTGGCGTTGGATCAAATCTCACTAATGGAGCGAAAAGGGATGCAAATAACGAACTGGCTGCACAGTATGGTTATTTACCAGCTGTGCGACTTTCAAGAGCTCGACGAGGTTTACCGCTTAATGCAAGCCCGTGTTGAGCAAGGCCATGATATGACGCCGGAGCTTTGGGCCCATGTGTTAAAAACGGCCAGCAAAGCTCTCCACTATGATCTGACCCGCTTTATCTGGCGAAGACAGGTTGATTTGGGTTATCTAGAACCGTCCCAAGATATTTATGGTAATGCTATGGCTGTTGCATCGGACGCCGGCGACATCGACTTGGCTCTTGCTATCTTCCGCTCCTGCGATAACCGTGGCTTTCCCTTGAAGGCCCAAGACTATCACCGCCTTGTGGAGATTTACTTACGCTCTGGAGATCTTGCCGCTACATTCAAACTGTTCTGTACGATGCAGGAACTCGGACTTGTCCCTGCAGAGCATTCGACCGAGGCCGTGGTATCCCACATGATCGAGCGTAATACTGATCCCCGTGAAGCGTGGCAGATGCTCAAACATCTGAAAAATGAAAAATGGGAGGTCCCTATTGGCTGCGTCCGTATTATTGCTGAGCTCTGTGAGCAATTGGCTCATGATGACCCGTCAGTGGTCGATGACGCAGTGGGCTTCTACAAAGAACTTTATACTTTGTGTCCCGAGGGTGCCGACGTTCGAGTCTATAACAGCTTGATTCGGATGTGCCGGCATGGCCAGAACCGGCAGTCAGGTCTTTTCCTTGTGAAAGAGATGGCGTCCTTTGGCGTTGTTCCCGACGCCATTACCTTTGAATCCCTCATCCTAATGTGTCTCGACGCTCGCAACTACCAATCGGCATACATGTATCTCCGAGACCTACTAGATCGAGGAGATGAAGTCAGCGATGAAACAAGGAAGCAGATCCGCGATCTTTGCTCCCAATCCGTGCACGAGTTTGCCGTGCGACTCCAACACCACCCTGCGGTCCAAGCCGTGGAGCGGGCTGCCCTGCCGGAGCACAATGTGGATGAAGAGCCCCGGGATAAGTCTAGAAATAAAGCAGATGAAACAGGACATCGTCGCTACGGTCGACCTTGGGTCCGGGCCGCGTTTCGGCGGCAAGCCCTCTCGGACGAAGACCGCATCGCCTGGAATAAGAAGCGGCGACAAAATAAGCGGCGACATCAGGCGATTGCCCGAAAGGCCGAGGCTGAGAATTAAGTCTGTTTCAAAAATAGACTACAGGGAATAGGTCCTCGGGAGCTCGTCATCGGAATGTCTCAGACCATGCGGTATCATGCATTAGGCATCACATTTTCCTTCTCGACCCATGAATCCTTTGTACAAAAAAACTGTAACTCAAACTGCAAACTCTGCGGCTGAACTTGTACCATAGAACCGAACAATGTATATTATATTATTCCGTACCAAACAAAAAATCAATCAATCGGTGTTTTACCGAGCTTGGCGGAATTGACTGAACCTTGGGCGTTCTCGCCGTTTCACCATTAATCCGCAAACCAAGATCGCCAGGGCTGCGTCTCCACTTCTGGAACCATTGGGTGTCATTGGTACTCCACCACGGTTCTAATGCACAAATCTTGCTTTGAAATATTTGAAACATGCTAAGCTGGACCGCGGTGCGATCTGTCGGACAATGAGACCCTGTAGGACTATATGACGCCCAGCACCTCCTAGTCAGCCCTTTTCAGCCACCGAGGGGCTGGGAATGAATGATTCGATGTATGGGGCGATTGAGTTGGCATCCCCTGAAGGCGAGGGATCGGCACGATGTGGGTCATTGCGAACAAAGAGTGGAGTGTACGGAGTAAAGGTGAGGTAAATGTGAGAAGGGGAGAAGTGTTTCCGCTTGCTTGCTTCCCAAGGTTCCATAGGTTCCATACTTCCCAACCCCGTTCAGACTTGTCTTAACTTAAATCCGTCTCCCTTCTTCCAACATATCTTCACTTCGTCTTTTGTACATTACCTTTTACCCACACTCTTAACTCTTTCCAATTCCCCTAAACATGCAATTCACTACCCTCCTTCCTGCCCTCCTATCCTTGGGCTTGGGCAATGCGGCCACCCTCGCCCAGCCCTCCACCTGGCAGGTCACCAACTGGCAGATCGTGAGCTCGGGCGGCACTGTCTACTCCTTCAACATTACAGGCGCGGCGACTGCCAACTCCCCCGGTTTCAAGACCCATTGCGAGGGTATCGTCCCCAATGCCACTGCCTGCGATGACACGAACATCACTGCGACTGTCACCGAGCAGACACACCCTCTCTGGAACGTCGCCGTCACGCATGAATGGCACATTTTCCCTGCTGGCGAATCCGAGCAGACCTACTGGCAATCCGGCTCAAAGAACGTTAGCAACACGCAGAACAACTTCACCATCACCCCCACCCTGTTCTACGGTGTCGCGTAAAGTCGTGAAGGAAAGCTTCCACTTTTCTTGATTTGGGAAATTCCGTCTCGGTTTAGGTTGTCGGCTACATTGATGTGGTAATGGGCGTTAGGCTTGAATTCCGGTATGAAATGTCTATGATTGGCGTTTCAGGGTCCTTTTCTTCTTTTTTCTGAATAATGCGGGCGCTTCCACTCCTTATGACCCTTTTTTTCTCGCCTTTTGTCAGGGAAATTCATAGTCCGTCAACATATTGTATATAGGCGGTAGATTTATGTATACTTAAGGTTGAAAAACAAGATTTACATGCCACTGCCAGGTACAATCCCGAAATTCTTCAAAAAACTTAAGTCCTTATGCAGTGACATCATCGGCTGCGCCTCAATCTCGATCTCTCGATTGGCAACAACTCACATGCCTTTTATAACAAGTTCCTGGACATTCTCAAACCTATCATCATTTATAATTCATGTCATAATATTCTCGGAATTGTCTGACAAATTCATGACCGGCGAAGAAAATGGTAACACCCCATTGGCTACGCTTGGTGGGACAAAGAACTGACCACAATCCTTCTCCGCAGGCCTCGATTCTGCGCCAAATTGTCGCTGGACCTAGATTACAGCATCCAGAAGCGAATCTGGATCTATGCTATGTGACCGATAACAGTATGTTCACCGATCTCGAAACTCGTCTGCATAAACTCATATGTTCTAGTCATCGCTACCTCCGGCCCCTCGGGGACCTACCCTCAACGAGCCTACCGCAACCCTCTCGACGCCCTCGTGACCTTCCTCGATTCAAAACATGGCTCAAACTGGTGCATCTGGGAGTTCCGCGCTGAAGGTACAGGATATCCCGACTCAGAGGTTTATGGACGAATCCACCATTTCCCATGGCCAGATCACCACCCACCGCCCTTCGCCCTGATCCCCAATATAATGGGCAGCATGCGAAACTGGCTGCACCGACTAGACGAGCCAAAGAAATCAGAATCCACCGAACAAACATCAGACGCGGAGAAAACAGATTCGCCGAGCGACCGGGTCGTTGTCGTGCACTGCAAAGCTGGCAAAGGACGCAGCGGGACAATCGCAACGGCGTATTTGATAAGTCAAGAAGGATGGAAAAAAGAAGATGCACTTCAACGGTTTACGGACCGACGTATGCGTGTCGGATTTGGTGCTGGCGTTAGTATCCCGAGTCAGCTCCGGTATGTGGATTACATCGATCGGTGGACGAATCAGATGAACAAAGTATATGTTGAGCGTCCTGTTGAGATTCTGGAAGTCCACGTTTGGGGAATGCGTGATGGCGTCAAGGTTGCGGTGGAGGGGTACGTGGACGAAGGCAAAAAGCGAAAATGCATCCATATGTTCCATCGGCGTGAGAGAACGGTCATCGAATCAGGTAACACCACACCTTCGAAGCAGATGAATCAAGAGACTGGAAATACAGATAAAACCACGAGTGGCCCCCTCTCAGCCGCGACATGGGCGCCATCGCCCATAGCTTCACAAACCGATATCTCATCGGAAGCAGAAGTCACTCGGCGATCGACCATGTCACCATCAAGCATAGTATCCGCCGCGATCTTCAGACCAGAGAAGCCTTTGATCGTACCCGGTTCAGACGTGAACATCGACTTCGAACGACGAAGTAAAGCTTCATACACGGGCTTCGCAATGGTAACATCCGTCGCGCACGTCTGGTTCAATCCTTACTTCGAAGGCGGCGACAAGCACGACTCAGGCGTATTCGAAACGGAATGGGACGCCTTGGACGGAATTAAGGGGAGCGCAAGGAAGGGGATCCGTGCTCTAGAGCGATTGAAGGTTGTATGGCGGTACCCGGAGACTGTTCGAGCCGACAGCAACGGACGACCGATCAGCGAACCGAAGCCCGGCGAGCCGATCGTTGAAAGTCACGCTGCGGATTGGCGACAAAGGCGTGCTGAGAATGAGGGTGGGGAGAATAATCCTCCTCTGCCGGAACGTGGTGTTTCAGAAGTAGCACCTGCTGCGACTGGGACTGATGAGGGTGCGGCCGTACCTACTATTGTGTCTCCGCATGATAAGGAGTCGATTCAGGAGCTAGAGAGGCAGCTGGGGTTAAGGCAGCAGACGGATGCGAGTAAAGATGTTAGTTTGGCTGGGAGCGAGGATGAGGGACGGACTGTTGATGAGGAAGGACGAGCGGCAAAGAGCAAGGGGAATGGGAATGGGGATATGGAGGGTGTGAGGTCTTATTTCAATAATGGACAGAATGAGGGTTAAGGTTGTATAAGATATTTTATTTAGCATGCATTTTAGACAGTATATGAATAGTCTGGACATGAATGTTATGATTAACGAAACAAATGATCTCTACATCAACAAGGCTCATGTACTCTGTAGACCGCTTTTTTTGTTGTAAAGTACTACAACACGCTTGAAGTGTAACTTGGTGAAGCTGCCTTTGATTTGCAAGAGGTGTAAGATATGTACATGTATAAGCGACCAAACCTAAAAAGATGTGACATAAACTACAGTTCAATTGAAGGCAGAAATCGAGCTCACTTCTGCCGACCGCCTAACAGTATATCTCGATGGCAGTGGTTCGACCAGACAGTTCGGAATGGGCGCGGCAGGCTGCAGTGAGCTCTCTTGGCAACCTGAGCGGCTGAAATGGTACTCAGCAAATCAGGGATGAATGTGAGCTGCAAGGCTGGACGCCACATTTTCAAACAGTCGCCGATGCTGCTTTTGCTGAAGGAGGGAATGACTGGCTATTCAGAAAACATGGCTGGCTATCAGAAAAGATGGCTTTCCTTGTTCATCCACCCCTCAAGCAGAACGCTCGGTAGATCGGCAGTGGATGCTCATGGATCATCTGCTGTCGGCGGGGGGGAGTGGAGCAGAACGGCCCCCAACTGTTAGCGACATGATGTGTCTGGGAAGAGGTGTGTTGGTCATGCGCGGCAAAGCCGCCGACCCAATAGGGCGCTAAATCTACCCCTCCCTAGGCCAAACGAGCTGTTGACCATTTCTCTTGATGACTCTGCTCTGTGGTTCTGGCTCATTCTGAGAAGCACGATTACCAGTCTAAAGGGAAGAATTGGTGATGCAAGAAGCAGCGCTTGTCCACGGCGTGGAGCCGAACCCGCTAGATAGCACCGGGCTCTGCCTCCTATCTCTCGATGGCGGTGGCGTGCGCGGGCTGTCGACCCTGTACATTCTGAAAGGGCTGATGGATCGATTGAACCATGCGCGCCCTGAGGGTTCACCAGCAAAGAAGCCCTGCGAGGTATTTGACCTGATTGGCGGCACCAGCACAGGCGGGTATGTTGATTCAGTCCGTATTTTCAATTCGGAAAGCTGACAGATTAGATTGATTGCGATTATGTTAGGTCGATTGGAGATGGATGTCGATGAGTGCATCGCGGCATATATCAAGTTGATGAAAATCATATTTGATAAGCCGTTGAAACGGGGCCTATCAAGCATAATTGGCAAGATTAAGCCCCAATTCGATGCCACGAAGCTCGAGAGTGCAATCAACGAAGTCATCACCAGCAGCGGGTCCAAGCCAACTGATCCATTCGATGATAAAATTGACCGTGGTTGCCGGGTGTAAGTGTATGTGAACTGGAGAATCCGGATCCTGCTAACAGCTCCAGATTTGTCTGCAGTATCACGCAGGAGACCAAGGAGATCGTGCGCCTTCGCAGCTACTCTATGCACAATAAGCCTGGAATTTCGGCCACCATCTGCCAGGCCGCTCGCGCAACTTCCGCCGCCACGACCTTCTTCGAGCCGGTGTCGATTGGAGCACGCAGATTTGCGGATGGCGCGCTCGGAGCCAACAACCCAGTGGATGAGGTGGAAGGTGAAGCGTCTAATATTTGGTGTGAACAAACAGGTGACCTAAAGCCGCTGGTGAAGTGCTTCATTTCGATCGGCACCGGCAACCCCGGGAAGAAGGCGATGGAGGACAACCTGTTGAAGTTTGTTTCCAAGACCCTGCCAGCGCTCACCACGCAGACTGAGCAAACGGAAAAGCGATTTATCGCTAAATGGCGGCAGCACTATGATAGCAAGCGGTATTTCCGGTTCAATGTGGATCAGGGGTTACAAGACGTCGGGCTGGCAGAATATAAGGACCAAGGCCTGATTGAAACAGCAACAGAGGGGTACCTCGATCATCAGGCAGTGGAGTTCCGAGTGCGGGACTGTGTTGAGAACCTCAAATCAAAGCAGAGTGTGTATTTAGAAAATTTTTCTTAGTCCTAGTGTCCGACTAATAGATGATACCGGAGATAGATGCAACCAATCTTATGTTCACGGAAGAGATTCGGGTGAGTGCGCTCATGACCGGAATGATGGTATCTGGCTAACCTTACACAGAATTATGGAAAGCGATTGGCTTTTCTACAGCAATGTATGCCGTTGTTTTGAATACTTGATCCCAGAATCCCACACTAACGAAACTATAGGGCAAGGCCGAACCCGGTGGCAAGTGCCGTTTGAACG
Source organism: Penicillium sp. VS I D KN (assembly GCA_019775415.1). Classification (NCBI taxonomy): domain Eukaryota; kingdom Fungi; phylum Ascomycota; class Eurotiomycetes; order Eurotiales; family Aspergillaceae; genus Penicillium; species Penicillium sp. VS I D KN. Next base: position 2,748,566 of record JACWFT010000010.1, read on the forward strand.
AAACACCAAGTTTACCGGCCGCGATGAATTGCTTAGTGACCTGACACAGAAACTGGAACGGAAGTCTGACGCCACCAGAAAAGTTGCAATCATAGGCCTCGGGGGTGTGGGCAAGACACAGCTAGTGCTTGAGCTAGCCCACCGCATGCGAGAACAGTGCGCGGTTTACTGGATTCCAGTCAACAGCCTAGCCAAGCTTCAGACAGCATATCATAAATTGGCTCAAAACCTTTGCCTCCCTGGCCGTGAAGAGGATGGCGTTGACATCCTGGAGCTAGTCCAAACATATCTCAGTGATGAGACCATTGGCCCCTGGCTGCTGGTATTGGACAATGCCGATGACATAGATCTGTGGACGTCCCCGCTCACATCTGACGCAGAAGCCAAGTGCCTGACCGAATACATGCCCCGAAGCAGGCATGGGGCGATCATATGGACCACGCGCGATCGCAAAGTAGCTATAAAAGTTGCTCGAGAAAGTGTGACTGTGCAGCAAATGGACGAGTCTGGGGCCCTAAATATGATGCAGAACTACCTGATGTATCCAAATCAGATCAAATGTGATGCGTGTTTGTTACCGGGTCTACTGCGGAAACTTACCTATCTTCCACTAGCGATTGTTCAGGCCACGGCATATCTCAACGAGACTGGAGAATCACTCAAGACATATGAAGCACTCTTGTCCAACCAGGACGATGAGTTGATTGAGCTCCTGAGTGAACATTTCGAAGATGATGGCAGATATTCAGGCACAGAGAATGCAGTGGCGAAGACATGGCTCATCTCATTTGAGCAGATCCGTCGCCGCAGTTCTCTCGCATTTGAATATCTTGGACTCATGGCCTGTGTGGACCCCAAAGGCATCCCCCGGTCACTGCTGCCGCTTCCCGAAAGGTCAACGCTTAAACAGCAGACCGATGCTATTGGTATTCTTGATGCGTTCTCATTCATCACTAGACATGAGGGCGGATTGGCTTTTGATATACATCGTTTGGTACATCTAGCTACGCGGGGGTGGCTGAAACAAAAGGGAGAGCTGTCGACTTGCCACGAAAAAGCAGTTGTGCGGCTGAGTGAATTACTATCAAACATCCACGAAACAAATCGGATGGATTGGCGGGTATACGTAGCCCATGCACAATATGCCGTGGGTCGAGACGAGAACTACAGTGAGGAAGAAGCCAACCTTGCAGACAAATGTGGGGATTGTCTCGATCTAGACTACCGATACCGTGAAGCGGAACAGCTGTATCAGAACGTTCTCAAGTATCGAGAGACGGTACTGGGGCCAGAGCATCCAGACACGTTCATCAGTCTCAGCGTACTTGGTATAGTCCTTAGTAGCCAGGGCAAGTATGAAGAGGCCGAAGCTATGCACCGGCGGGACCTAGAAGGTTCAGAAAAACTGCTGGGGCCAGAGCATCCAGACACGCTCACCAGCGCCAGCAACCTTGCTTTAGTCCTTACCAATCAGGGTAGGTATGAAGAGGCCGAAGCCATGCACCGGCGAGTTTTACGAGATCGAGAGAAAGTGCTAGGTCCAGACCATCGAGACACGCTCAACAGCTTTAATAAGTTTGGTTTATTCCTTACTGAGCAGGGTAGGTATGAAGAGGCCGAAGCCACGTACCAGCGGGCATTAGAAGGATTAGAGGACCTGCTAGGCCCGGAGCATCCAGACACGCTTGGTTGCGTTGGCGACCTTGGTCTAGTCCATGAAAACCTAGGCAATTATAGCGAGGCTGAAGCCATGTACCGGTGGGCGTCTGAAGGCTTAGAGAAGATTTGCGGGTTAGAACATCCAGACACGCTCGGCCACATCAACAAGCTTGGTTCATTGCTTGAGAGCCAGGGTAAGTATGATGAGGCCGAGGTTATGTGTCGACGGGCGTTAGGAGGATCAGAGAAGGTGCTAGGGCCAGAGCATCCAGATACACTCGTCTGTGTCGGCACCCTTGCTTTATTGCTCGAGAGCCAGGGTAAAGATGACGAGGCCGAAGCTATGTATCGGCAGGCGTTAGATGGATCAGAGAAAGTGCTAGGGCCAGAGCACCCGAACACGCTTCACAACGTCAGCAACTTTGCTTTAATGCTTGAAAGCCAGGGTAAGTACGACGAGGCCGAAGCTATGCTTCGGCGGGTGTTAGAAGGAACAGAGAAGCTTTGGAAGGTGCGGGAGCCAGAGCATCCACACATATTCACAAGCGTCCGCAACCTTTGCTCATGCCTTGACAGCCAGGGTAAATATGAAGAGGCCAAAGCTATCCAACAGGCACATACCATAGATTGAGATAAGCTATATACTGTATCTCCAGGGTTTGATTGCTGAAGTGCTAGGTAGGAACTTATCATTGTTGTTCTTGTGCTTTGTAGATATCCCAAAGTGCTTATTATCAGGTGCTCGTTCGTGTGAATCGTTCTAAGTATACTTATACATACCTTGTTCCAAGGCTGAGGAGTATACCACTAACTAATCACTCCAAACATGACCACCTGAGTTAGACAACACAGACCTTAGTGCTAATTCAATACTCTGATTGAATAAAGATTCCAAGATTTCACCTGAAATGTGAATCCGACCTACGAGCTCCGGATGGTTAGGTTTCAAGCATTCTCTAGATAGCTAAACGTAACTATAAGACTCAATTTGTCGAGTTCGCTGCAGGTGGTAGTTAACTTTAGGGCACTTTAATCTCCTACCCAGAGTGGCTTTATGATCGTATCTTAAAGATGGTGAAGTTTGAAATTCTAGTTCTATATACATCATTCCACATTTGAATACAAGAAAGAAAGAAAGACCGACACCTTGGGGAAAAAACACTAAATAACCCAATATAACGCCAAACACATACGCCTGATCAGTGCAGTATCTACAAAGGCACAAATCCTTCCATACGTTTGCGCGCATCTTCTTCCTCCCGGCGCAATCGATCGGCCTTTCTGCGCTCATAGACTGCGCGAACAACTCGGCGCACCTGACCACTGCCCTCGGCGTAATTGGCCTTCGCCAACCCAACAACCGAGTCAATTTGTTCAGGTGTGTAAACAAAGTTCCAGGTAGACAAAAAGTCGTCCACGTCAGGGTCGATGGTGTTAGGGTGAGGAGTAGGACCTTTCTCTTCTTCGTCTCTGGCTAGTGATTGGATAGAATGGGCAGCTGCGAGAGGTCGGTCGTTGTTGGCAGGTGGAAGTTGAGGAGCTGACGGGTTGGGAATGAGAGGGAAGTAGACAACGGCGATACCAGCATCTGGCCGCATAATGTGGAAGTCTTCGTCGGAGTGATCGGTAGCATTCTCGCGGTAGAAAAGCCGCTTGGATGGCGGAGGCTCATCCTTGGAGGTACGTTCCTCTGTCGTGCCAACCCAGACATTACAATAGTCTAGGTCGGACTCGTCCTTGCCAGAACCGGTCTTTTTAGGGGGGCCGAGCCGCTTTTCAGATTCGCTTTGGGCCTCGGTCATCTTCTTGTTCACTTTGTCCTCCGTGAGTTTCTGTGGCTCGCGCAGGGCTTCTTCTGTGGCTTCCAAGCTGTCACCCATGTTTGGCCATCCAGCACCCAGAGGCCAGCCCTTGATCCCTCGCTGCTTGGCATAACCGTCTACGACCGAAAGCCAATTCTCACGTTTGATGTCGGCAGAGGCATCAAAGGCGACGACAATGTCAACATCTCGCCCAGGTCGGAGAAGCGGGTAGATGGGAAGGTTGTTGCTCATGCCAGCATCCATGAGGCGGAGATGACTGCTCTGGAAGATAGACTCCGGGCACGAGTCAGGGAGTTGATCTTTCATCCCTATCACGTAGTTGGGAATGGCGGCCGGATCAATAGGGTGGACTCGGATCAAATCTTTATTCTTGCCTTGGATGAGAGAATCAATTCCACCGAAGCCAGCAAGGCCTGCCACCAGGGGTCTGACTTCCTTATAGTAATGAGACAAAGTTGCGCAAAAAGCGCTACCCCATATTCCCATCAGCCCCGGAACGCGCAGTTCGGGTATCGGAAACCTTTCATGGGACAGTTGACTCTCTCCACCTTGAAAGTGTCGTCCTAAAGCCCAGATTGGGATACCGGCACTGAGCTCCTCGCAGAAGAACTCATACGGTGTGAACTCAAACCACTGGAACCAGGCTTCGCGGTTTGCTTTTCTCATCATGTCCTCGGGTATCGCACGCTTGCCTTCATCATTGTCCTCAACCATAGGAATTTCGTGTCGCACGGCGGTATAAATAGGCATAGGATGCTCGCCACTGAGTAGATTGGCTTGTTGGCTCGATAGCTTGAGATCAGAGTCTACCACGCCCAGTTCTCCTCGCGGAACCATCAGCCGTGCCGCAAGCAGGAGACCATAGATGTCCACAAGGCCGAAATCTGCGCCTGGATCTCCCTTGAGTTTCTCGACCAATCCACTGAGGAGGTACTTGTTGGTTGGGGCAGTGGTAAGCAGGTTCAGCGCTTTTGGTGGGAAAGCAATGTGTACATCCAGCCGGCTTTTCAGATGGTCGACGAGCCTGTGGAAGTTTCTGCCTGAAATTGAGGAGTGATATAGGGTTTGCAGCCAGCAGCTGCCACTAACTCCTGCGGTGTAGGTGACACAATCCCACAGACCCGACTCCTGTGCAGCTAGGTACGACCCGGTCCCAGCAACTAGGGCACGTAGTCCACCACCCGATCCGCACATGGCGATAACAGGTACATCGTCAGGATGGATGTCGCCTTCGGGGATATTGAGATATGCGGCCAATGCTTTGACGGCATGCTGCTTTCGTTTGCTTCGGAATTCCTTTTCCTCCTGACAAAGATCTCCGCTCACCCGCACCTTGGCATTTCTCAGGATCTCTGGGTTGGCGTCTGGATCATGCGCTTCCTTCCAAATATCGTCAGCCAGAGAGCCAGGTGCCACTGAAAGCTCGCGCTGAAGCTTTTGAACTGTCGCTGGTAACAATCGCGCCCAATCGGGAACGATGTAGTTTGTAATGCCTCCCCCTAGTTCACTCCACTCTGGTACCCCAACAGTATGTTTCACTTCATCTAGCTTCTGTGCAATATTTGCCCAGATAGATCCTTGATGTTGAGCTGACTGGGGGTCATTTTCGCCAGACGTAGAGCTCCGGGACTTTGAATTGGCGTCGTACTGAGCAGAAGATGTGGAGAGGTGGGTTTTCTGGGGACGCCTGCTAGGCTGCGTCCATTGACCCGCAGTATAAGCCGCAATTGCTGCTGGGGGAACTGTCCAGCGCAGACGTGAGGCGCTGGCAGCACCCATTGTCGCGAGGCAGTAAGAATTAGAAGCTGCGACCTGCATGCAAGCAAATACCAAGTCCGGAATACTGGGTTTATACCGCGGGGAATGACCTCATATCATGTGACACGGAAGCACAGACGGGCCGAGGCTCCTAGTTGTGGATTGGCGCGTGTATCTGACTGCTGGGGGCGGAGCTTATCTGAGGTAACGAACATCATCCCCTGTGGACCCCACACGGGCGCACATGACAGCTCCTGGTGATACCCTCTCTTTTTCATATCTGAGCATCCATCATGGTAGCTCCCCGGAATACTGCGTATGCGGAGGAGAGCGCGGAGGTCGAGGTGCTCTACGCCAACCTCGAGAAGCTCAATCGCCTCACCAAAAAGATCCAAGGGTCCATGGTCCGCCTTGAGACAAGTGGTAAAGTGGTCAAGGAGGCCATTGGCCCGATCTATAGCAATACCCAATCTCTTCAGATTACCAACACAAATATTGATAAGGTGAACGATGCCATCGACCGTCTCCGCCAACCTCTCGACGCGAAGAGTCGGGAGGAAGGCGTCATTCGCGCAGGGTATGTCCCTAGTGGCTGGGATTGATTTCAATATGCTAACTGGCTTGCTGTATAGACCGCAGAGCTCCGGCCTTTCACAATACCTGTCGGCGATGAAACGTGTTGAAAAGGCGCTGGTCGACCTCAACACAACAAACCTTCGGTCGAACCAGAAAGCAATCGCAGACTTCAACTCACTACTTAGTACCGGCAGCAGCCAGTTACAAGATATGCTCCGATCCGAATTGAAGCAACACGTTACTCCAATCGAACCGTTGCACTATCTCACCAAAGGTGTGTCTTGCCGTGGCTCAATAACCGGGCTCGAAGCTAATTTCCGATGTTTCATAGAACTCCCCTTCCCATCCATTCCCGAAGAAACACTTTCACAGCTAGCCCCGCTATGTGCTGCGATTACCTCCGCATCCGCACTGGGCCCCCAGCGCAGCAAAGGAGAGAACCCTGCAATGAAGATTTATGCCGAGGTGCGCGGGCCGTATATTACCTTTGGCCTGCAGAACCTATCCATCGCATCTCTCAATACTGTCAAGCGAAGACCGACCGATGGCCCATACAAACAGGGGACCAATGGTATTGGGATCTACTCCAATGCATTGGAGGCATTCATCAATACTGAGCATGAAATTATCGTCCATTTATTCCCTGGAGATCAGCAGGGGCTTGCTTTGCAAGCTACTTTTCTCTCGGCAATGGGAGAGTACTCGAAGACTCTCCGTGAGCTCAACCTGTACATCCGACAAAATCTCATGACTGACTGCTTCCTCGCATTCGAAATAATTGAGATTGTGACGGCAATGTCCTACCGTATCGATTCAAAGACTGCAGAGTTGAAGGGTTTGTTAATAGAAGCACTCCGACCTGTACGAGAAACCGCCAAATCTTCCTTATCTGAGCTGCTCGAGGAGACCAAACGCAAGGCAGCGACCGTGGCCTTGCCTCCAGATGGTGGATCCGTTCCCTTGGTCGAGGAGGTTATGAACTCCCTTGCCACATTGACCGGCTACTCAGGTCCATTGGCATCAATCTTAACCTCTCTGGGTGATGGCAATTGGCGCTCTAAATCGAGTACCGCTGGCACGGCGCCCCTGGATGTCGGGCCGGACAGCGGCACCCTTTTCTCCCACTTCATTCTGGATATGATCGAATCTTTAATGACCGCATTGGAGGCCCGTGGCCGGACCTTTCATCGTTCAAAGGCTGCTCTGGGCGTGTTCTTGTCAAATGTCTTCTGTATTGTCGATCGGTCGATTCGACAGAGCCCTGAATTGGCGCGCTACCTGGGCGCACCGGACAGCATTGCCCGTATCGATACCTTCCGCAAGCGTGCTACATCAACCTACCTTGACGCATGGAAGGAGACATCGCAGTTCCTTCTGGATGTGCAGTATACCTCCCGCTCCGGGGCACGACCCAGCTCGGGAGGCGCTGTGGATTCCAGCACCATCGTGAAAAGCTTGTCGTCAAAAGACAAAGATGCAATCAAGGACAAGTTCAAGTCATTCAATGCCAGCTTTGATGACATGCTTTCCCGGCACAAGCCCCTTCATATGGAAAGGGAAGTGCGCTCAGTCTTGGGGCGCGAGTTGCAGGCGGTCCTTGAGCCGCTTTATGCCCGTTTCTATGACCGTTATGTGGAGATTGACAAGGGACGCGGCAAGTACATTAAGTACGACAAGTCGAACCTGTCGGTGCAACTGGCCCAACTTTCATCATAAGTACCTTATAGATCTTTTTGTTGCCAGCCTATAATGACATAATACTTGCATATCCATGGTCCAGAAATTGGAGAATCGATCTACACTTATAGTCCACACGTGATCCAGTGCCCCACCAATTGTCCAACTCTACGATAACGTGATAAGCCCCGCTAAGCCTAGCAACAAAAATTGCATCCGACTTCGCACATTGTACACTGCCTCGTCCTTCATCTATTTGTCGGGTTTACCGTTCAATTCATCTTTCGGGTGATCTTCATAAACAGCCGACATCATGTCTGCCAGCAACGATGTCTACCAGACCCCCCTCAACTCGCGCTACTCGAGTATGTCCACCCCACCATCCCGCCAATGAGCGGGCTGAAAATCGGGGATAGAACCGAATGATTTTTAACCTGATCCAATTGAACAGGCCCGGAGATGAAGTATCTCTTCTCTCCTCGCATGCGTTTCTCCACATGGCGCAAGCTTTGGATCTGGCTGGCCGAGTCCCAGAAAGGTACGACAACAGCTGGATGGATAGCTTGAATCTACATGAGGAGCCAAACATTCAATTGACTGGGTCTTGCTTCTATAGAGCTTGGACTTCCTATCACCGAGGAGGCGATTGAGCAGATGAAGGCTCACGCCACCATTCAGGACGACGAGTTCGCCGTTGCCGCCGAGGAGGAGAAGCGCCGCCGACACGATGTCATGGCCCACGTTCACGCCTTTGGTCTGGTCGCTCCCGCTGCTGCCGGTATCATTCACTGGGGTGCTACCTCGTGCTACTGCACTGATAACGCTGACTTGATCCTTCTCCGGGACGGTCTTGATATCCTGATCCCCAAGCTGGCTGTTGTCATTGACAAGCTGTCCCAGTTTGCCCAGGAGTACAAGGATCTGCCCTGCTTGGGCTTCACCCACGGTCAGCCCGCTCAGCTGGTCACCGTTGGTAAGCGTGCTTGCCTCTGGATCCAGGATCTCCTGATGGACCTACGTAACCTTGAGCGCGCCCGTGATGACCTGCGTTTCCGCGGTGTCAAGGGTACGACCGGTACCCAGGCTTCCTTCCTCCAGATCTTCGAAGGTGACCACGCCAAGGTTGAGCGCCTTGATGAGCTTGTCACTGAGAAGGCTGGCTTCAGCTCCGCCTTCATCATCTCCAGTCAGACCTACTCCCGCAAGATCGATGTTGATGTTGCCAACGCTCTTGGCTCCTTCGGCTCCACCTGTGAGCGCATCGGTATTGACATCCGTCACCTGGCTATGCTCAAGGAGGTTGAGGAGCCTTTCGAAAAGGATCAGATTGGCAGCAGTGCTATGGTAAGCTAATTGTCTGGCTTATTAAGCCTCGAGTGATCAGCTAACTGTTTGCAGGCTTACAAGCGTAACCCTATGCGTTCTGAGCGTCTTTGCTCCCTTGGACGTCACCTGCAGAACTTGCCCAAGGACGCCCTTGACACTTACTCCGCTCAGTGGTTCGAGCGCTCGCTCGATGACAGCGCTATCCGCCGCATCAGCATTCCCGAGCTTTACCTGTGTGCTGACGCCTGTCTCATCCTGCTGAGTTTGTCTTTCCCGCCCTTGGTCCCTACTTTAGACCTTTCTAATTTGTTCCAGACAACGTCAGCTCCGGTTTTGTCGTGTACCCCGAGGTCATCAAGCGCCGTGTCAACGACGAGCTTCCCTTCATGGCCACGTAAGTTACAACTCCTTCATTGGAGTCACCCAAGCTCACATTTTATTTAGTGAGAACGTCATCATGGCCTGCGTCAAGAAGGGTCTTTCCCGCCAAGATGCTCACGAGGAGATCCGTACGTTTCGTTTCCCTCTCTTACCCTTCCTTCCTCCTCTAACCACCCTGTCTCTCCAGGTGTTCTTTCCCACCAAGCCTCGGACAACGTTAAGAAGCACGGTAAGGACAACGACCTCCTCGAGCGCATCCGCCGCACCGAATTCTTCGCTCCCATCATCCCCGAGCTCGACAGCCTCCTCGACGCCCGCACCTTTGTCGGTCGTGCCCCCGAGCAGGTGCAGAAGTTCACCACCACCGAGGTTGCTGCTGCTCTTAAGCCGTACGCCGCCGAGGTTGCCAAGGCTGAGACCTCTGCTCTTTACGTTTAATTTGCCCTTAGGTCTATCCTAGGTATATTTGTTTCAGAATTTGATGGACCATTCGGTCAGAAAAGGGCGACGTTGGCGTCGCTCCGTCATAAAGGATAGGAGTTGTGTATAGTTGCCCAGTTCTATGAGATATGAAAATGAGATCAATAATTCCGGTTTTCAGTCGACCTACACAGTCCACTTTTGTATACATCAGGAACCGATTAACCATTAAAGCAGCTAACTATTGATAGCTGACATGCAGAATACACAAAGCCCACCCAGTCTAACTTGCGATCAATTTTCACCTCGTTATATATGCAGAAAGGAAATAACAGTTGGAAGCACCGGGTCGCTGACAATGCAGTCCGGAGGAAAACGCTATATGCAATGGAACGCTAGGCAAGAATGACGAAGGAGAAACCAAAACATGAAAACTAAGGTTCTAGAATTCGAAAACCTGTGCCATTCGCCATTCGGATTCGTTGTCTTCGTTTCCCAGGGTGTATAGCGTTGCCGAGTCAATTCTTTGAGATGCATCGGCTGGACAAGACCCGGTTGGTTGGGGATGCACACGACGCAAGCCGTGTATCCACTCGCCACCTCAACTTGAATGACAGTGGGAAAGACAGCCGAGGACGATCATTTGTGCCCCTCAGCTTGGAAGAGAAACAAGTCAGGCGCGTCTCTCTCTCTCTGTTTCCCATCCTTCTCCGGGGTCAACGGGGAGCGGCCAACATGACAATCATGCCACCAATGCAAACAGAAGAAGTAAAATAAATAAACAAAACCCCTCAAAATCCCCATCAGATCCGACCAGACTCGCACGCGCGCCGCTTTTCTCTTCGAGTCCCTCGGCCCACTCTTCCCGCACACACGAGGGGGCGCAGGTCACTCGGCAGGGACAGGTGGGGTGGACTGTGAGTCGAACGGGAGATAGAACAGGTCACGGATCAACCAGAGGATGTAAAGGACACCTAGCACCCACAACGAGGCCATAAGCTTGTAGGTGGACGAGCGCCAGGTAACGCGGCGGATGAGACGACGGCCATTAGGACCTTCGATCGGACCGCGGCGAGCTTGAGGGGCTGGCGGGGGTTGGCTGGTGAAAGGGTATGCGACAGCCTCGTTCATGTCACTGTAGGAAGTGCGACGGCGCGACATGATTCAATTTCCCATGTATGTTTAAGGGAGGTTTGACTCCGGATAAAGGTGCACGTGGGTGCCAATCAAGTTTTGGATATGATTTTATATCTAACTCAGGGACCCAGAAGTAGAGGGGCCCGGCTTTGTTCCGAGTCGTTCGCGCTTAAGCTTAGATGCACGGAGTTTAGGGTTTTGCAGACAGGTGAGATGGTTTGAAAATCAAAATTTAGGAAGAAATGTCAAGATGTAAAAATTCAGTGTTTACTGTGATCCAGCTATACAGGTTTTTTTAATTAAAGACACCGCACAAAGACAGAAGCGAGTTAGGTTCCACCAGCTCGAAGGAAGGAGCTTCGAATTGGCTAGGTGAGCAGCGAATAAGAGTCAGGATTCCCTATTGACAGCATCATGCCCAACGGCGGGGCTTTTGGAATAAAGAGATACATCGATCGGCCCAAATCAGGAGAAAAAACGAGAGAAAAAATGACCAAACCTCTGCATGAATTCGACAAAAGTACAGGCATCATGTGACGACGCTCGGACGAAAGGGGAGATCCGGGGTGCGACATCGCCTGACGTAGCAAAGACGTTACGTAGTGATGTACTCCGGACTGCGGTGGGTGGTCTACTCTATTCGGAGCTCTCCCACAAGATCGAGACCCGGATCTAAACATTGCCGGCCATCTCCTATTTATATGCCAGAATGAGTCAATCGTTGATCTGGATAGACCAATGAGATCATCAAATTCGCTAATTAAAATTGCCGGTGAACAGTGTGGTCATCTGAGCCTAAATCGGCGATTTCACTTTCCGGCGTCGGAACGGGTTCCAACCTCGGTAGTACGAATCGTCCCGACTCTATTACTCATTCCCCTCGCACGCGACTCTCTACAACCTCCACACTTCCCCGGATTCAAGAGAGCTATCCTTTTCCCACGTCCACTGGCCAGCGGCCCTCATTCTCACTATGTGGAAGCCGTCGGAGCGCCTGATGGAAACCATCAGGCACTATGCCAGCTTCCCCGCAACCGGTGTCTCACTGCGACAGATGGTCCAGTTTGGTGACCGTCCTTCCACCGGTATGCATCTATGCGATGAATGCTGCTTCCCGTACTAAAGTAGGCCAGGAACCCTTTTCCGCGCTTCGCAATTCCTTTCTGAGGAGCTCCCCATTCGTCTGGCGCACCGCGTGCAGGATCTCGGTGAGTTACCGGATGGGCTCAGCGAGATGCCCTCCATCAAGAAAGTCCAGGATTGGTATGCGCAATCATTCGAGGTATGTACGAGGTTCTTCCGTTTCCCGTTCTTTCTTCTTTCTTCAGTTCAAACTTCCTCCTGTCACTTTTTCTTTTTCTCATCTGCGAGTATCGTATGACTCACGTGTTCCCAGGAAATCATTAACCTCCCCCGACCCTCTCTGACTCAGGAAGTCAAGACCCGCCTACTGCGACCGGGCCGCATGAATGGCCACTCCAGAATTCTCTCCGAGGCTACTATGAACCCCAGTGTAAAGGAAGGCCAATACCGGTCGTCTCCGATTATCTCCAACGGCAATGGCAATGGCAACGGGAAAGCTGCCGCAACGGGCCGCCGGTACTTCGTGCCTGCGGATGACCATGCGGAATGGCCACCAGAGCTCAATGACTATAACCAACGATTCGCCAAAACCCTGCAACAGATCAAGCGCCGCCACGATGGCGTCGTGACCACCGTGGCCCAAGGTATTCTGGAATGGAAGCGCGTGCGGCAGCGCATGCAGATCGACTCCACGATCCAGTCCTTCTTAGATCGCTTCTATATGTCTCGAATTGGTATACGAATGTTAATTGGTCAACACATCGCACTCACGGAACAAACGCACGTCAAACACCCGCACTATGTCGGAATAATTTGCACCAAAACCAATGTCCGGGATATTGCGCTGGAAGCCATTGAGAATGCCCGCTTCGTTTGTGAGGACTACTATGGTCTGTTTGAGTCGCCCAAGGTCCAGCTGGTCTGCCGGGACGACTTGAACTTCATGTATGTTCCGGGACACCTCTCCCACATGCTCTTTGAAACCCTGAAGAACTCTCTGCGGGCCGTCGTTGAGCGACACGGTGCCGACCGGGACCAGTTCCCTGTGACCAAGGTGATTGTGGCCGAGGGCAAGGAAGACATCACGATCAAGGTCTCGGATGAGGGCGGCGGCATTCCCCGATCCGCAATTCCCCTAGTCTGGACCTACATGTACACGACGGTGGAGCAGACTCCAAACCTGGACCCGGACTTTGACAAGAGCGACTTCAAAGCTCCAATGGCCGGTTTTGGTTACGGACTACCCATCAGTCGACTGTACGCACGCTACTTCGGTGGTGACTTGAAGCTGATCAGTATGGAAGGGTAAGCTAGGATATTCTGTCTCCTTTATTAACCCTTACTAATTCCCTTTCTAGATACGGGACCGACGTCTACCTCCATTTGAACCGTCTGTCTTCAAGCTCGGAACCCCTGCAATGACAATTACCCGTCATGAGAGACGGCCGGGTCCGGCCCACGACCTCGCACCGCCTGCACCCCTTCTACTACGGTGAACCGGAACCCCAACCCGCGCCGCCTCGAGGACTGACGCCCATGAACGTTCAGGCCCATCGCACCCGCATACGCAGTCGAGAAGTCTCGGAACGTAAGCAGGTGGGAGATGCGGAGAGTTTGTTCCATGTGGAACAACGGCAAAGAGAAGAGGAAGAGATGTAATCTGCCCTCTTCTCGCCAATTAACTCTACAAGTTCTGTTATCTGTTGTAATAACAACAGTTGACAGTTCAAGTTCAATACGGGGATGGCTCCCGATCTGACCCGGTACATAAGGGAAATCCACTGCACAAAATCAAACAAACCCAAGAAAAAACCGCAAAAACACCAGAAAAGCATTTAAAAACAGAAGCCAGTATCTATTGGTTTTGTCCGTTCGAGATACCCATTGCTCACTCACCCTCACCCTCACATTCGTCCTCATCCTTATACCTTTCCTGATTCCGATCTACTCTACCTTACCTCATCTGCTTCTCTACACCTGCCTTCTCGATGATCATCTATTACGATCATTCTGTTACTTACTCGTTTTACCTTCTGATGGGATATGGTCGGATTCGGTTCTGGTTCAATTCTGGTTCTGATTATTTGTATTTTTACTTTAGCGTGCACATATATGACAGGATAACTGCAAGAGCAGTAATTACCCGTGAAGTCTCCGGATTGTATCAGACTCGTAGACTAGACTGATAGATGAAACTAGCCAGGCGTATCCATAGACGTATTGGCCACTGCAAGCCCTGATATAGCAAACCCTACTCTAATGCCGTCTAACCCTTCAATTGAACCAAGTCATATTGTAGAAGCCATGCATCAAGTACGCTAATTATCTTTGAGCCCACCTCACAAGTATAGGGATCTATACCAATTCCACCAAAAAGCTTAAATGGGACCAATCTTATTCCCGAGAAGCAGAAGCGGACCTTGACCCCTCCCCAGAACCACCCCTGCTTTTCCTCCCCCCACTCTTCCTCCTCCCACCCGCATCAGCCTTCGGTTTCTGCCCCGGCCCCCACCACCCACTCTCATCATGATCAACAAGCTCCTTCCACGTAGCAGGCACAAGATAAGCCATAGTATTATTGAGACCAAGAGCCTGCTCCGCAGCCCCAGGCCCAAGAACAAGCGGATTCACACCCGGGACGAGATGAGCCTTCGAGGCTGGAACAGCAAAGCGAGCAGCAAAGAGCTCTTCTTCTAGATCGCGGTCTCCATTCGCGATTAGTTTAGCCTGAAAACGACGGCGTGTTTGTGGTAATGTCTATGCACGTTAGTATGGATTTGATATAAGGCGCAGCACCAAAGTAATGTATGACTTAGTCAAGGGGTTTGAACTTACACGACCAGTTTTCAATGCATACATAGTAAGTAACTCTTCATCATTAAGCACCGTCAAAGCAGCGTGTTCCTCTGAACTAAGTCTCGAACGCGGTTTAGGTTTTGTCGCATCTCCCGTCGCTGTACCCGCTGAACCCGCTTGTTGAGAATAGCTATTTGGTCCAGGAGCTTGTGCTGAGAAGTCATTTTCTGAATCGAATTGTAAGTTTCTTCACTTTGCGCGTTGGTGTTAGAGAGGTACGTACCATCGCGTATTGTTTGCGGGATTCGGCGTGGATGACTGTATTCAAGTGCAGTTGCCCGATCAGGCGCGTCGAGATACATCCCGCCATCTGATTCGGCGTCTGAATATTCCTCTTCTGAGAAGTCTTCTACGCCATAGTCGATTTGCACGGTAGGTGCATTTGGTGTTGAGTTTGGGTTCATATTTCGAGACCTTGGTATCTGTGTATGAAATATCAGGACTGCGTCTCTGTAGCACTTTGAGTCCTAGTTACGGCGATACGGCTAAACATAAGAACGTAGATATGTTTGATTGTGTCAAAAGCACCCACATGAGACAAGAGGATGTTGCAGTGGTGACGGTATGAGCGCGGAGGTGTGCTGACTCAGCCAGCCATACGTCTCAATGTGAACTTTGAAGCAAACAATACTGTGGTCTACGGAACGGAAAAATAAGAAAGGATATGTAAAAGAAGAATGAAATTTGAAGCAGGTATCCAGTGAGGCCCCTGAAATAGTAAAAATAAGTAGAAATAAATATGCCTAAGCCACCAAACGCCAAGATACGATGCCGCTAAAACGACGCAAAACAACCTAGAAAGTCACATGCTCAACAAGTATTCATATAGCTGTTCTCAGGCCAATGGTACCCAGTATCTTTCCTGCAATGGGAGTTAGCAAAAAAAAAGTCCAGATCAAAGACGTCCGTAAGAAAAACATACCAACTAGTCAAGTTGTTATTGTCATAAGCCTTCTGGTGATCCTTAATATACTCGGTCGTCTCATAGCCAGGAGGGTCACAAGTAATGAGCACATCATCCGGATCCTGGTAGATGCGGACATAATCGATGCGTAGATAGGCGGGCATGTACTCGCGAATGGTATGGTTCTGCGGGGCGAAGTTATCCGCCATACCCAGGTTCATCACGATGGACATTGGCTCGAGGGGGATAGTACGTTGGCCGATATTGCCATTCGGACCGATGGAGCGGGCGTCTATGCTCCAGGATTTCTCTTGGCCGATGAACCATGTCACATTTCCTTTGTCGCCGGGCTCGTATTCGAAGGCGTACACTTGGTATTCTGTGCCATTGTACCAACGTGAGTTGAGGTTTGACAGGCCCGACATTGCTTGTTGGTAAGGGCCACCACGGTAGGCGTTGACTTGTGTTATACGGGGGTCATATACGGCGGCAAAGTCTGATGAGTGTAAAAGTTAGTTTGATTCAGGGCTTGGGTCAGGGACGTGTGCACTTACCATAGTCCGGCATATACCAGAGATCAAAAGGCGCGATTTGTAAACTTTGGGACGCACTTCCCACGAATGGACCACCCGCTGCGCCATAAAGAGGCTGCGTGCTACCTTCGATCACATCAATCTCGGGAGCACTGCGAGCACGACCGGGAGATGGATGATCGGAGCCGGGACAAGTGCATCCTGGTAGGCGCATGCCAGGGAGGAAGCTAATTCCGTCTGGAGAGCTCTGGTTTGGTGTAATACCCGCATCACATCCATCGTGATAGCTGTACGGCCACAGACCATCGGTAGTAGCCGCGTAACCTGGTCGAGCGAGGTTACCCATTGCCCAGAAACCAGGCCAGAAACCCTCAATGTGGCCATCACCAGGAAGGGATAAGCTGGCCTCCAGGCGGCCACCCTTGAAGCAAAGTTTGTTCCAACTTTGAAGCATGCCAGACCTGTACGCAAGGTCGTGGTTCTTGAAGTCGTCGAATCGGATCTCCAAGACACCCTCGTTTGTGGTAACTGCATCGGGATCGTACCACTACCGATAGTTAGCGGGATTCAGATATTCGAGTCACCGGCATTACCAACCTCTTTGTCCATAGTGACACCATACCACAGGTCCACCGCTTGGAAGAACGGATCGTCCTCGTCATAAAATGTTCTTCCGGGCATGTTGAATTCATCCGAGAACTGCTCACGTTAGATCAACACACTTCCCCAAAACTTGGAGAGTTTCACTTACCACTAGTTTCAACTCTTTTCCCTCCGCGCTCATCTTTGTAAGAGCCTCTTTTGGTGTATCCGGATCAATCAATCCCTGTCGGAGATTATTCAAGAGAGGCCTTTCCCCAACGTCAAGACAGAGCATATCACCAGGACGACAAACGTCCTTGGGTTTGAGGACACCTTCCACCCAAGTTCTAAATCATTCCTTGTCAGCCTTCGATATACCTCAACAAATTTCAACAAACACATACATAACTGGGTATCCAATAAACAGTACCAGAATCCCCACTGTCAAAAGCGCCAAACCACCCATGTTCATAACACCACGACGGTTCCAAAGATCGCAGTCACGGTCTTTGTCTAACGGGTCAGGATTATGCAGGTAGTCATCCTTCTCAACATCCTCCGGGAACAGCAACAACCCGTCAGACGGCGTGATATTGAACTTCTCCGATACGGTTTGGGTATTCATATCATACTCGTCGCTCCCAGACCGTGTCCCTGAACGCGTCAAAGGGTCCCTTGAGTGATCATCAAACGGATCCATCATGAACCGGCTATCACGACTCATCGAGCTAACACTCGACCCAGCGGCCGACCAGCGATCAGGTGAACCAGAGCGCTCCGAATCATCGCGTGGTGTCGGCCGTAGCCTAGGTGGAAGAAGAAATTCCGAAGATTCCGGTGCCTGCGAGATACCATACGGAGAGGTACCCTGGGCCCCAATAGCTGGGCCAGGTAATTCAGCGGCCGGTGTCAAAGGCCTCGGCAAAGTCCGGCCCGTAAGTGGTGCATATCCTTCATCAGACTGATTGAACGGGTCTTGACGACCTGAATTGAGTCTGATATGAGGCATCTCAGGTCGCAGTGATTCCAAATCCTGGTCCGTCATCGGATGGTGACTGTTTTGTGGATCCCTGTTGCTTTTTGGTTCCTATACCGACAAGGAAGAATCAATCCAATCTTTCTTTCCTTCTACCGTCCTGTTCAAGGCAAGGATGTTCCAAGCATCAAGCTCTTCGGTCTGGCGTGTGTAATAAATGGTATTTTGAATCACAGATCACTCCGAAACCTTGTTCCTGTCTTGGACTATTCAACCACACCAAATGCGTATTCGTGAGGTAAAGACCGAGTGGCAACAGCGATGCACGGTCGTTCAGTGCGCTAGAAGCGAAAGAGTGGACAGGACCACTTGGACTGTATCCAATGTCCCCGAGAGCGAGTGGCCGGTAGATAGAGCGAAGGTATAATAGAGACAAAGAGAAGAGAACACCGAGAGCGCTAGGATAGAAGAAAAGAAGAGCCTAGATTGCGCTCGAGGGATTGTTGTTTGGGTACACGAGGGGAGAGGAATGACAGGCCTTCCCAAGGGGGCAACCGGCAACCCGTGGTATGTGTATGCCCAGTTGAGTGTCTCCGTGACAAGGAAACAGAGTATATTACTCTTATGAGCTTGACTTGAGTCAAGTGAGTATATCTTGTCCACAGCTGGGGGCTCGAAATGGTTTTGACAGGGTCGTTGGTGGTCATGCCAGCATCATGAGTCTTCATCCTAGCGAAGGGCCATTGTAGGGTGCGGTACATTCCCGACCACCTCCCGGGCAGCGAGGAATGAAGAGGCATGAATGCTGCTACAGTCGTCTGGAATCTGGGGGTAAGGCATCTTTATGGAGCTGAGTGGTTTGTAAACCTGGCCAATCATGTTGATGTTGATGAGTGTAGAGCATGGAGGTCCGTTGTCGTTCAAGTGAGGAGGTTTGATGGTAGCTTGACACCATGATCTGTCACCCAGTTTGCCAGCGTTTCAAGCGCCTCTAACCTATCCTTTCTCTGGGATTATCATTCACTCGTAAACAATATGCTATACAATTTATCAATTACACCTCATAAACCTACAGTAACTCGGGAACACAGCCATTCCCGACCACGCGTCCCGCTACTCTATCCCAACCGTCAAGAATGCTATGATCTCCGGCCAGCAACCTGTCAAAGCGACATCCAACTCGGTAGTGTGCATTCTCTAGTCTTCAAAAAGAAATCCCCGGGTGATTACTTATATGGGAAAGGACAGGCGGTCTTCCTACCAAGCAACAGATCGTTAATGCGAATAAAGTGTATCATGTATCCCCTAGTTCAGCTCATCCATATCTTAGTCAAAATGTAGTCTTTCCTCAAGCAGTTGTTCATATCATTTATCCATTATCTTTTGACAATCTTGCCAGCAAAAATCTCAGCCAAATCAAGTTTCAACACTCTTGGCAACCAGCCCAACAATTCGACCCCCGTCAGCCGAATCCAGTGCCAGCACATAGTACTCCACAGTAGTTTTACTGCGCTCAACACGATAAACCTTGATATCGGCAGAGTTGCTCTCCTCAGTTGCTTCGCTCACCGCCTGCAGGACCTTGCTGTACTCGTTCCGGGGATCAAAGGAGGATGTATCAAGGGTCGAGATCTGCCCTGAGATATCGGTGTCGGGCGAAATCAGGGAGGAGAGGTCACCTAGAAATTGGTAGCAGGGTTAGCGGGTCTGTTTCAAGGTTCTATGACACGAGGGGATCGAGATTGTAGGGTTGTAGGGGAAATATGTATTCATATCTGTGTATCCCATAGAATGAATCCCTGGACCATCATCTTTGTAGGGGAGGGCAAGGGAGATCGGTATAGGTAGGTAGCAGTCAAGGAAGATACGTACCAGCACTAGGCCATTCGCCCTTCGCAGCACCCTTGAACCGCAAAACAACAGGCTCAAAGGGTTCATCCGACTCCGAAACATAATATGCCTCAACCTGCTGCAGCGAAGACGGGACCTTGAGGCTCTCATCCACAGTCCGAATCTTGGCCCCTTGCGTCGAGTCTTTTTGGCCGGCGCTGTGATCGGCATTCGCCTTATTCAGGAAGTCCATGTAGGCATCGTCGGAAGCCATGATGTAGGATGTGGAGAAGGATGAGGGTCGGGGGAGTGTGATTTTTTGCGAGCTTATATTTGTGGGGGAGTGGAGGGGTCGCGGTTTGCAGTTGGCGGGATGGGTTCTTTGCGGGCGGCTGATGAGTGAGGCTATGAGGCGGCGTGGAGTGTTGTTAAATGTGGTCTGTAACCGGGGGGCGTAGGTGGCTGGTTGGAGAGAGCGTAACAGCATCTGGTTTTGGTAAAGTTGTGCAGGTGTAATTGGAGAAAACGAAATGACGCAATGGATCGTGGCCCGCAAGTCTTAAGGTTGAGAGTTTAAATTTTGTGACGGTGGGGAGAGATTTTTTAACTGGTGAAAATGAATAAATGGACCAAAATTAGTAAAATAAATCAGAGTAACAGATAGGGGTGATATATTTTTTGCAATCCAACATTTGTTGACATTAGCTTGGCTTCGTCCTCCAACGTATATATCTCCTCGGTAATTGTCTATATACATTCAAACAGATTTCATTGCCCCCTGGAAATCTCAATACATGCCCATGGACCTGCTTTTATCCAGCAGTTCAAATATGAGTTTACTCGGTGAAGTAGGGTTAATTGCCTGCCCAGATGGCTTTCCAAGGTTGTCATCACCGCTCTGTGCATATCCAAGTACATATAGATGGAGTCTTTACATTGATGCCGAAACCTTAATCTCACACGTGAACCCAAGCCACCTTCGGGTTTTGAAAGTACCCTGATCCCTAGTGCTTGAGGTAGCATAGACCCATCCATGGATGAATGGCTCGAGTCTAAGATAGGTATTAGGTATCCACTTGGAAGACCTTACTACTTGGGGACTTGTGTGAAGACTAATCTGAATTACAAGAAACCGATCATAAGATCATGATCCAAGCTACCATTCGTGAAAAAGTATTGTTCGCTTTTTTTGATTGAACTTGAAAATTGCACCTATCACCGACCAAACATCGAAACATCTTAAACCTCGGTGACGAGGTCCTTCTTGAGCGTACCCAGGAAACCACGCTTCTCCTCGAAGGTCTGGAAAGCACCGTGACCGAACTTGGAGGAAGTGTCGATCCACTTGAGCTCGACCTTCTCGGTGGCCCTGCGGTTGGTCTGGGGGTACAGAGTCTTGCGCAGAGTCATGACACGCTTCTTAACACCGGGGACGGAACCCTTGAGCAGGATCCAGTCGTTCTTGACCTCACCGTAGTGAACGAAACCACCCATGCTGGAGAAACATTAGTCTTAAGTTCAGTCAGATTAAAACGTAGGGAGGAAACATACGGGGTGATCTGCTTCTTGGAGATGTCGAACTCGGTGGAGGCGGAGCCCTCATCGTCGGCCTTTCCAATGCGGAAGACCTTGTGGTTGCAGGAGGTACGGTGGTGGTATCCGTCCTGACCAGCACGGGCAACAGTCCACTGGACGTGGTTAGGGTGCCAAGCACCAATACAGGCGACCTTACGCAGACCCTTGTGGGTCTTACGGGGAAGCTTGGTGGTACCCCAACGGGAAGTGACACCGGAGAAACCGTGACCCTTGGTGACGGCGATGACATCAATCATCTCGTCCTTCTCGAAGATGCTGTCAATGTCGATGGTCTTCTCGAACAGGTTGCGGGCGAAGTCAACCTTGTCGGCGACGGAGCCACCGTTGACCTGGATCTCCATAAGGTGGGCCTTCTTCTGCTTGATGGGGGTCTTGCGGATCTGGGTGTGGGCAAGGACACGGACGACAGTGCAGTACTTCTTGATGCGCTCAAGCTCGCGGGTGACGGAGGCACCGGAGTTCTCGGCGTGCTGCTTGGAGTACTTGGTGAAAGCCTTCTTCTTGGACTTGTACCAGTTCTTGTAGAAGCGACGCTTGACCTCGTCGCTCAGGTGCTCAGCCCAGACGGTGGTGAGAGAGCGGAGACCACGGGGAGTCTCGATGTAACCGACAACACCAACAGCGACAAGCTAGAAAAGGAGACAAGTTAGATATGCTGATCCGAATTTTTTTTTCCAGGGCTCACACAAAACGTACGGGAGGGGTCTCGATGACGGTAGCGGCCTCGACAATCTCCTTCTTGTGCATCTTGGCACCAGGACGGTCAAGGTCACGGACGACGGTGGTCATACCGGCCTTGTAGCCCATGGTGGCAGTCAGGTGAACGGGCTTCTTGGCGTCATCCTTGGGGAAGCTGGCGCACAACATGTATCAGTACACCTTGAACTCCGCAAAAAACTTTTCATCGTCGCAGCATTCCAGCATGTAACTCACCTCTTGACCTTTCCGCGGTAGCGGGCAGCGCGCTTGCGCGGCAGGTAGGCCAGAGAACCTGTAATCGTATCATCAGTATAACCGCACAATGGGATGTCGAGTTTTGTCGAGGATGAAAAGTTGATCACGAACCGTGGCGGGGCGCTTCGAACTTCCGGTGACTCCTGGAGGGAAAGATCAATTAGCAATTGCATTGATAGATGTCTTTGAGTGTCACATTGTGGGCGACTTACATCTTGACCCTGGTGTCGTTAGTCGTCGTCGAGGTGGTAGAGTGACGATCTAAAAGTGTTGGAGAGGTGTATTTTGCACGCTAGACGAGTGTGGGCTGACCTAAGCGAGGCGGCTTCCCATTTTGGATAAGCGACAGGTTTTTCCGAAGGGTGGAGTCAGTCATGTGAGGTCACGTGCAAGGAACCCACTTGTGGGAAAAAAAGTTCTTTGAAAGTGGGCCTGCTTACTCCTCAGGGCTATTCCAGGGCTGTAGTACAGAGTACTGCTACCCAAGATTAATCTACTGTCATACGCGGTACTACGTTGCACGAGAGAAATGGAATGAACCAAAATCTACATTCATAAAATCATTTGAAATGGGTTAAATTGACTGTCACAAAGATGCCTTAGCACCGTAGAGAGAAAATTCACAGAGGAAAAGAAACGAGGAAATTCATCAGAGCAGTAAGAGAGTGAATACAGGCACAAGACCAGTCTCCGGTCCAGTACCTTCTGGCCGATGAGAGAGGTCAGAAACACACGACACATTCATACCATACATCACGCAATTGAAAAAGGGGGATAGGGTGTAAAAAGGACATAGGGGGGAAGATAGTAGCCACGAAAGCGCCAAAGAAGCAGGAAAGATGACAGAACGGCCGGTATGTTCTTTTATTTTGTTCCTCACGAGGCCTCAGCCTTCGAGGGAGTACCGGGACGACCATTGCTGGCAACTCCGTTACCATTGGCGCCAGAGGCACTGCCATTGGGACTGCCCTTCACGGCACCCTTTTTCTCCTCATCCACGTCATCATCGTAGTCCTCATCAACGTCCATCTTGCGAGCCGGGGGCTCGTGAGATGAAGGAGCTTCTGGGCGGCGAGGCTCTTCCTTGACCGGGGTGTTGGCCGAGGGAGGAGCAGAAGGAGGGCCGTTAGAGGCGGGTCCAGCGCTCTCAGCCATGGGGGGAAGGCTGGGCCCACCGGCAGCGTGAGGCGGCATATTCTGGATAGAGGGCAGGGTAGGAGGGTGGTGGGCGGCTTCGGAGGGGTGGTAGTTTTCATTAGCCCGACGGGCATCTTCACGACGAGCCTCCGAGGAACTGCGGCGTTGCATCTCACCAGGAGACGGCATGTGAGAAGGTGGGCTTGGGCGGCGGCTGTTCTGATCATCCAGACGCGCTCGGCTTTCCTCGTTGGCCAACTTCTTGACCGGGCCAGTCTCCTCCCATTCACGACCACGCTTCATCGCAGACGCGGGCCGGTCTTCGCCCCGCTCACGAGCAGCAGCTTCGGCAGCCGCAGCCGCGGCAGCAGGGGCAGGGGCACCGCCATCAATGCCGGACGGCGCATTGACACTCGGAGCAGGCATACCTGGGCCAGGGGGGTGGTGAGGGCCAGTGTGGAAGGCCTGGTGGGGGTAGCCGGAGCCAGGAGAAGAAGGACGTTCATCGCGAAGAGGACGAATCTCAGTTGGAGGTGTGAAAGGACGGTGGTATGGAGGAGGGGCAGCACCAGGAGCACCGGCAACAACGGGGGGAGCCCCACCGTTAGGACCAGCAGGGGGAGCGGCACCGGGAGCGGGAGGCAGGCCGGGACCGCGGGCAACAGGGTTAAAGCCGTTGCCGCCACTGGGGGCACGTTCATGGCCGGGGGCTGGGCCATTTCCCAACTGAGGCAAAGTGTGCGGGGGAGGGTAGGCACCGGGGCCACCCATCTTAGGCGAGCGGGCCAGGCCACGAGGGTCAGGGAAAGCGCGACCGGGATCTTGGCGAGGGCTAGCCTGAGGCGCAGCACCGGGAATACGAGGGGCATCACGCGCCTCAAGGCCATTGGCAGGAGCGGGGGCTTGCGACTGCAGGTCATTGATGCCCCGATTCCAGCTCTCGATCTGACGAGGAGGCGCAGGCGCCTGAGGTGGCGGGCCGATCGGAGCTGGAGCACCCCATTGAGGAGCGGGGGGTTGACCAACACCGGGTGCCTGGTAAGCCTGAGGGTGGACATCCTGTGGCTGCGGTGCAGGGGCGTTTCCTTGCTGGCCAGAACCAGACATCTGGCTCTGGAGCAGCTGTAGACGAGCCTTGATGTGGACATTGCTGGGATCAAGATCAGCGGCGCGACCGTACGCGTCAAGCGCGTCGGCAATCTGGTTGTTGCACGATTCGTACAAAGTGCCCAGATCGTACCAGACCTCGGAGATGTATGGGTTCAGGCGGATGGCACGAGAATAGGCGTCGAGCGCATCCCGATACTGATTGATCTGGTAGTAGAGAACACCAATTGAGCACCAGAAGGTAGGGTTGCGTCCATCGCGGTAAACGGCTTGCTGGTAGGCTTCGTAGGCCTTGGGGTATTTGGCTTGCGACATGTAGCAGCGACCCAAGAGGTACCAACTCTGAGCATCGTTGTTGTCGGCACTGACCGACTTCTCCAAAAATTCAATCGCCTTATCCTGGCTCTGGTAGCTCGTGCTTTGCTGGTGGTAGAGCCATCCCAGCTGCTGAAGGACCTTGGCGTGGTTGGGATCCCGATCGAGAACACGTCGGTAGGCAGCTTGAGCGGAATCGAACTGAAACAAGACCATTAGCATCATATGAATGACAATGGCGCAATACATGTGGGTCATGACTTACGTCCTTCTGCTGTTCGTGAACATGGCCAATTTGGAACCAGATATCCTCCTCGGTCAGGGGACGAGGAGGGTCATTGACAATGTATTTGAAGCACTAATCAATGTCAGTCAACAAATCCCCGCAAATCTCTCAATGGTTGAACATACCTCCAGACTCTGGCTAAACTTCTGCTGCTGCTTGTAGATGATACCGAGGCGGAAATAGATCTCATTGGCCTTTTCGAACTCGGGGGCCATGCGCATGACCTGCGAGAAAGCCTCCTCAGCGTGATCGAGAGACCCGTAGCGGTCATATAGTATGCCGATTCCGTACCACAGCTTGGGTTCCTATAAGAGAATGAGCTATGCCCACTTACAAAGACACGTAAGGGAGAAATTACCTTAGGATCGCGCAAGTGATACAGAGCCTGCTGGTATGAAGTGTACGCCTCTTGCAGATTGTCCATCATCAGGTGGCAGTGTCCCAGGCTACCCCAAGTCTCACCGCTAGATGGGTCAAGCTTCAGGATGTTCTGCAGGTACTCGATCGCCTTGGGGAACTGCTCCTTGGTCCGGAGGATGCAGGAGATAGCATTCATGGCCGGCACGGACCATTGGTTGTGCCGCAAAGCCTGTTCATACGCGTTCATTGAGCCATCCAAATCTCCCATCAACTCAGTCAAGCTGCCTGTAAACACTCAAGTTAGTGAATCCGATCGCGTCGCGTACTTTCAACGAATTCAATCATACCAATGTGAAGCCACACCTGCTCATTGAGCGCGGTGATCTTCTGGGCGGTGGTGAGAGAAACGGCTTTCTGGCCAGCTTGCGCCGGCATAGGCGGCATGTGTCCATTGACCTGCTGGTGTGTCGCCATGTGCGCCTGGTGGTGCGCGACACTCGCGGTCGGGGAGGGTTGGGTATGAGACATGATCAATGATCGATCCGGTGTGGTTGTGATTCACTTAAGACCCGTGTTGCGACCCAAAGATGTCGGGCGTTGCGACACAATGATGCAATCCACCGGGGTGATCAGAAGATAGAATCAACGGTTGACTTATTCCGAAGGTCGCGTCGAGTTAGTCGCACAAGATCGCAAGACCGATGAAGACCTGCGACACCAGTTCGCGGTTGATGGCCGACGATCCCCTCGGGTAAAGAGTAGCGTGCCTACTCTTTGGGGAATATGGAAAGATTGGGGAGAGAAGTTGGGTGTGGGGGGGGGGAGGATGGAAAATGCCCACACCGGAAGCGAATGAAAAAAAGGAAGGACAAAGCAGGGAAAAGGTTAAAAGGGATATGGGGTAAACGAGGTGTAGAAGGAGAGGAGGAAGGGGAAAAGAGTCGAGGGGCTGGCGGAAAGGTGTGAAATTTGCCAAGAGACGCTAGTGGTTGTGCAGCTGTCGGCCGTCACCACAGACACCAGCGACACCAGCGACATCAGCGACACCCACCAACAACCCACACACGGAAAAATGAAAAATCAATTTTAATACCAAAAGAGCTTGGTGGCCTAAATAGGGTTAGCGCAGTGGGGCCGATCTGGAGGCGGTTATGATGCCGTGGATTGGGCTTTCATCAACGGTGTGGGGCACAGTCGAGATCTTATCATGAATGATCATGAAGTATGATAATTAATTGATTCTAGAGTTGAAGGTCTCTGGGATCTCGCATTGATCCTCAATGTGTACTGTAATAATGTTGATAAAATCAAAGTACTAAGATTCACGAACCCCCGGTTAGGCCGAGTGGCGCCCCAGTGGGTCTCTCGGGGTGGGCTCCCCCCGTGGTCCTAAGGTGCGTTAGTGTGACTGTTCTCCGTGCCACTCCGACTTTAGCCTAACCCGGTCAAGGGCCTAAGCTAAGACCCGGCATGTTGGACCGTGCGCTCTGGCCCAGCTCCCAGATCCCTGTCCCCCTGGGGAGTTCAACTCCGCTCTTTTCTTCCGGCCAACTCACCCGGCATCATGCATCGACTTTGATTCCTATCATATGGCATACCCTACATACATAATACATACCGTATCTCCTTTTGCTCTGCTGCATTGAACTTTATCCCTTATGGCACTTTCCCTCTCTCATCTGCAGGGTTGGCTTTGGCATACCACGGGAGTCTCCTCCACCCGCTAGTGCATTTCGCCCCTTCCGTCATCATGAGTTAGCATACGAGGTACGATACATGGCACATTTAGTTTATTTGGTTTAGAACAGTAGGAACAGTAGAATATATACAGCCACTAAAAAATACTAAAAATTACTCAAAATCATACTCTGGAACTAGTATAAGGAACAATAGACACTTACCGCATTCAGCCTAGTCTTCTCCTCCACACGTTTGATTTCTCTCCTTTCTCATCAGCCACAAAGAGAAGCCACCCTTTTGCCGCATGCCAGTGGATGTCCAACGATGATCTTGATACACAGTGGGGATGTGACAATGCACAACCCCCTTTCCTCTTTATTTTTCCATTTTTGCCAATTTCCAATAGTACAAATCACACCCCCCAAAAAAACGCCCCGATTCCTGCTTCTGGTTCCCACACCCCTGCCGCATCCAGCAGAACCTTCGATCGGCAGAACCCATGTCGTCAGCCTGGGACTCGGTGAATGTGGCTCCACCCGTGGAGACGCACGATTTTTTTTTATTTCTTTTTACTTTTTGCTATTTTTTTAGTCTTTTTTCCTGTCCCAAAATTGATTTCCCTCCTTACCCTCAGGGTTTGCCTAGCCGAGCCGTCGCCGTTACGTCGCAATAGCTTTGTGAAACATCAGGCATATGTAGGGAGGTTTCCAGGTAGGAATTTAGAGATCATAGGATTCAAGAAGAATGGTGCCTGCTCATACATTCTATCCCCTAAACTTTCGGAGCACACCTTGTTCGCGTGGGTTACACGGTCGCTGGGAAATTTCCCAACGTGCGCCATGTTTACCCGCTTCCAGGGCTGTCAAACTCTACATCTCCGTGTATCGGATCTGCTATCCTCTCCGGATCCCTGCAGTGGTCGTCACCAATGCAGAAAGCAGGAGTCCACCAAGGGGACTCGGTCAGCATGATCCGGGAATTTTTTTTTTTTTAGAGCGGGACTCCACCTGGAAACGTAGCCATCAGCCGCGCGCATAGCTTACCTCCCTCCACTGTGGAGACAAGTTCGGAGCCGGGGATTATGTAAGTAGTCTCTTTCTCCCATTCAGAGTAGTATCTACGGAGTACACTCTAAATATTAATAGTCTGCTACTTATCTTCCGTATACTGGCTTCATGGGGGCCATCTCTCCTTGCCTGGTATGGCTGGTGGGACGGTGCAACACGCACGATCAAGGGCGTAGATGAAGGTTCATTCACGGGCGCAGGTTTGCGGTCGCGGATCTCTAGGCCTGGGGTCTTGAACAGACCAGCTCTACAGTAGGATATGTTCGATCCTCTTAAAAGTCAATATATATCACGAAGACCGCAAATGTATCTGGGAAAAGAAAATTGGCTTCAAACCAAGCTTTCTACAACGTCGCTCTACCTTACTTGTACGTTCACATATAGTTTTAGGTAGTATTGCGGATAGCGATTCCACACCAGCCCAATTTTCTCGCTTAATATACATCCAGTACAACCTTGATAAGAATTTCGAAACAAAATTGATCGAAACTTTACCGACCCAAATGAACAGCCCTTGCGGTCAACGGGCCCCCAAGGGAGCTCAGGATTGGTGGAGATTTAAAAACCCCAAGGCTAAGTACTTTTGCGAATCCTTGTCGTGCGACCGACCCAACACACAAGGGGAGAAATCAGGCACTGCGAGCTGGGAAGCAAATGCTTGCCGGGCAGTGCGTGACCTGTTTTCGGGTTGGAAAAGCAAGCAAGAATACAAATGAATAAACATTTCCCGCCATAGGGCGCTAAATAATCGTGCCATGGTTTTCCCCGTCTGAACTCGACACGAAGACTGCATACACTCTGTAGATAAGGCACAAATGTGGGCTGGTTGCGTTGCTGATCGATCTGGTCTCATAGATTCCCCGGTGGCTGCAGCCTACTGCAGCCACAAATGAGGAGACCTACTGGGGTTAGTTGTGTTTGCTATGAGGGGAAATATATATGCCTTGGCAACGGGTTCCAAGGCTCGTAAGGCTCCAGAAACCATGTATATAACTTGGGATATTGTTCAGTAATTCCAAAGCTGTCAACGTCGATCTGTATCTGAAACCTACTGCAACCACAGTAATTCTCTGAATAGCGTTTCTATCATGTCAACTTGACATACCTGGGCTATGGCTGATCTGTTGCCTCATTCCAGGCTCCACCAAGGCGTCTATGACAAACGTCCACGCGACCGGAAATGGGGCGTGATCTGCCGGCATCTGGGACGAGCATCCGGCTGCTAGTCAAAAAAGAAAAGAAAAGTACATGCAAAGGGCAAATTTCTTTTGAAGCTTCCACTGTAGCCTCCAGATTGCATATCTTCCGGGCCTTGTTCAGGTGCGGCTGGGACCGCTGTCAAATCGGATCCATCTCTGATTGAGATATGTATATCCAATCGATTGATATATAATCAAGTCCGACGCCTCATTGTCTTTCATTAAACCATCTTTCAGCCAGATCGAAGTTATCAACTCCAGCCACCCAGATATGACAAATGCAGGTGAACTTTAACCAAATCTAATGCAAACAGCCCCCGCACGGGCCAATGACCACTTTATCTCCAAGAATAAACCCGTCCTCATTTTCGCTTCGCTCCGATCCTTCAGCCCCCAAGACAAATCCTGCATCTTCCCGCGGCTTAGGACAGGGAGGTCCAATTGCTTTTTCAAGGATGCGACTGTCAGCCCCGAGGGACTACTAGCTACAGGCTTAACTTACAGGCCCCCAATGTTTACTTGAATTATCTTTATCAACTCCGTACTGCATGTCTGACTCTGACAGGAAGCAGGGGGCCATGATCTTCTCGGCAGAGCATGCCGCAAGGGATCTCCTGTAGGGCTCCGAGCATGCCGGCAAACCTGATCTACAGATAGAGAGATCATATTGATTGCAATGCAATGCATTCGAATTTGAATTGATCTTGACCGTATGTTTAGGATGATGGATCCACTTGATAGAGAATGGTGCTGGGTTAGTCTAGTTCTATTGGTTCGTTTCATGCGGCATTCCCGATGATGTGGTTTTAAGGGGTTCGTTTTTACTCCATACCCGCCTTAGCACGCACCCACGGGAGACTTGATGTTCCATTGGGATTACCATGTCAGCCCAGTAGTGTTTATCTGACCTGAACTCTCTCTTGTGATTATCACCCGATTTATTGATGCGGTGATTGGGTGGCATTCATGGCCAACATGGCGGTCGGGATCTCTCCGAGGGGAACAAAGATACCTAAACCCTAGAATCTACATTGAGCCTTGGAGCATTTCCTGTTGATCTGCAGAGACACACATTAAATATGACCAATCTTCCCCATCATGGCGTGCTTGCAACTGATCGACCATGAGATGTGGAAGCCCCCGAAGCCGCCACATGATAAATCCGAGCACAAAGCGCAAATAGGGATACCTAGACCGAAGGCGTCTGGGCCGTCATAACCGAGATGGGTGGCTTGCCGCGGGGTTGATAGGCCCGAGGTGACAACCCTACCGTTACTATTTAATTCACGGAGGACGCGCAAGCCTCGTATTGTGAAAGACCAGCCAAGAGCGCCCAGAGGTCTGTATCTTCTTGTCTTTGAACTGTCTTTCTTACCATATGGGAGACGCCGAGGTTTTCAGGGTCAGTACCAAGACAACAGTAGTGTTTGGGGGCACAAGGAACCAAAGAAAGAAATTACGGAGTTGAGGGGCGCGGGCTAGGGAGGGGAAGCCAAGACTGTAAAGGTGACCCTGATCGACTTGGGACTGGCAGGATCTTAATACCGTTGCTACAGTGCTTAGATAAGTCTCTGCGACTGCCATTCACTAGAATCACTACTGATGCTGCTTGTGTTTATTTCTCCTATGCAGGAGTTGCGGCAAGTCCTGCAGGGTTTTAGATCTCCCCCCAGCTTACCACGATGGGGAAAGGGTTACCTAATAATATTGAAACTTGAACACCACAAGAATGCCAATGTGCCCAGCGAAAGAAAATTTCGATTTCTCCAAAGTCACAAGGATGCCAATCTCTCGGCGTCTGGGCATGCTGGGCAGAGCCCAGTGTTGTTTCGGTGTGGAAGCCACGACAAGGTCCGAGAGAGTGTATTTTTATTAGCAATACAGGTGAAGGGCAAGTCAATTGGATTAGTTCAATACTCTAATACCTTAAATGACCCTGAAGAACAGTATGTATCATGATGTTGTTGAAGATTTCTGGTGGATACTAAGGGGATACCACTTCACTACGGTCTCAATAGTGATTTAATAGTGTGGTAATTTACAATTGTGCAGAGTACGTGTATTGCATTACCAGCAAACGCCAAGTCGCCGTAGATGCGGATCACACACGTTTCAACCAATCACACTTGACCATATGAGCTGGTCATCCGAAGTGCGCCTTGGCATCTTGGCGATTGGTAAAATATCCCATTGCAACACCGTGGCACAGAACTTGTCCAACCTACGAGGGATGATATTACGCCTATGGAATAAGCTCTTCGTAGATGAACACAACAAGATGTAGGAAATGGCAATTCAGGTCAAACTCCAGCATGGAATGAAAAAGGAGAAAACACGCAGAAAAGGAACATAATCAATAATGATGCAGCCTCAACCCTTTTTCCCAAATGCCAAGGGCTCGGCATCTGGGCGCCTTGGCGAAGCGCGACTGCAAACAGCACCAGTTTCCTCCGCTGCCATGGCCCTCCCTGGTCCCTCCGCTGTTCCTCCGTCCTATAAGTCTCCCTTTCCGCCCTTGCCCTCTCACCGGATGGGATACTGGTCACCTATCCGCACGCGTGAGTGGATGACGCCCTTGGGGAGACCATGCCGTGAGCCTTATACACTTTAAACCGCTGTGCGCCTGTTCGACTCTCGGTTCTCTCGTCTTGACTTTCCGGCTCAATCATGTCGCCGCCGGAGATGTCATATAGTCCTGCCTATCACCAGGCACGGAGCCCCGTCGTCGCTATACCCTCTCCCTTGATTCCGCCGGAACACCCTGAACCTTCGTATTCAAGTCCGCTACGCTCCTCTCAGTGGATGGCCCGCGACGTGAGCCCCCGCACCTCCGGCCCGCGGGGATCACACGCTCACTCCCCGGAAGCGTCACGGCGTGCCTCTCGTATAGGAGACGAGGTTGTCCAGCCGGTTACAGTGGCCAACGGCTCCAAGGAAGGACGTTCCCGGGGGAGCTGGCAGCCTTCAGTGGCCTCGGGGGAACATACTCGTGTTCCGAAGCGAGGAGGAGTTCCCGATGCTACATCTAGTGATGGTGGTCAGGATGCGCTTCTGATGCTGGTCAGTCAATACTGGTTGGGGAAGACAATATCGATCTCTCGTGCTAACGACCCATATAGTTCCGGCTATCTGTTCCGGTGCCACTCTTCTCCTTCGCTGCCTGCATATACACCTTCTTCGCAATCATCTTCGCCACACTCATCTCGCCTCTCCGTCTCTGTTCTATCTCCCCATATCTTCGCAAGACTTCCTTCCGAACCCAACTATGCGACCTCCTTTCCCCGGTCCTCCACATCCATGAACGACTTGTCTGCATGCCACCACCTACCTCTAACCGCTCTTCCTCCACACAATGGATCCACTCCGACCCAGACAGCGAGGAACCCGTTCCGGTCGTCGATTCCAGCATCTTATATTCCGTCGGCATGTCAATAGTCGTCTTGACCCTCTCCCCCTTCTTCAGCATTGCCATCCTCCTTTTCGCCTGGACAGCCGCTGCATTTTGGGTCTTCGCTATGGTCATGGGGAACCCCGATGGCACAGAGCGGAAAGACGATGGTCGTACCGCCGTTCTGGGAGTTTGCAAGTGGTGGCGGACATGGTTGGGTAAATCCCGATCTTCTCCATGATGAGTCGGAGTCGCCCCACATAGTCCCCACAAGCAGAAGATCCATGAAACTTGGTTGAAGGGTCCGAACCTGGACCCTTATAAAAAACAAAAAGACAAAAAACAAAATCTACTCTGGTCGAGTGCCCTGCTACGACAGAGAATACGCGGAATGACCCTTACCGAACCGACCCGACCCCTTCATCTGCTTATATTTATTGATCTCCCATGGGAGGGGCTATGAACTATACACATTTTTTTGACGGAGTTTGGAGGGTTTATATTTCCATTGGAACAGGACGGGATTGGCGTTTGGAGTGGCTGCATGGCCCCATGATTTATTTACTAAACCCCTTTGATTCGATATGATCCTTGACGCAGCTCGTCGGCTCATTCATCCTGCACCAGGTGTACTTGTATGAGGAGGTATCTTCGTTTTGATTGATATGGGCAGATGTGTGTATGTATGCGTTCAGAAGCGTGAATTTGATACCCGATTGTTTATCGAATACCTGATATCTATACCTAATCAGTATTGTAGATGACGTAAGTTGGGTGTTCATAAAGTATGTAGTAGTAGATTATAGTGGAGTCTGGGTACATTAAGCATTAATTCCAATTAAAGCACTATATCGCACATGGCATACATGTATAATAGAGTTGATCATTCTGCATCATGGATCCACTATCGCGAATTAGGAAAGAGGCATCCACTTAGCTGCCGACGGATTTAGAGATCAACTGCCATGCATCTGACCTAAACATTTCAAGTTTAAATAATGTCATATAAAGTATACAGAAGGGAGCATTGATTTTACAATTCAAACAGTAAAGTAGGGTTAGAAGGGGAGATGAAGTTACTGTGGGGAATCAGTCTTTGTGTCTGATGTTCGCCTTAAATCACGTTTTCCAACACGAACATCAACATCGATTAACATCACATACACTAAGAAAAAGAAAAAGAAAAAGAAAAAGAAAAAGAAAAAATATAGATGAGACACGGAGGAATTGACCCGGGAGCCAAAAATGAGGTCGTACATTTACAATTACAATAGTCGTACATGTACAGTGGGAACCTGGCCACGACTCCCTTCAGTCACGAGACCCTGTTCCCAATAACAAAACCTCAGAAGTCCTCTTTAATTCAACATTTCCAAATACATGCCAGAAAAGAAATAGAACAGAGAAGCGGGGCACGCAGGAATCGACCCGGGAACCAAAAATGATGTCGCACACATACAACCACAATAATTGTACATGTACAGTGGGAATGAGGCCAAGCTGCCTAGGCCCCTAGGTCACGAGACCTCATTCCCAAAATGTGATCCCCCCAAGCTTCTCTTGAACTACCTCTAACTACCCCTTGAGATTCTCGAGATTTTCGACATCTTAACCTGTATCAATTATGATCATCTCCTGTGCGGTCTATCTTTGGCGGCGCTAGACGTGGAACACTTTGTTAACCAGAACTTATTTTATGTGTGGATTTTCATCGATAGTACGTCCCCAAAATTTGAGGATTTGGTATTTAACTAGCCTGAAGGGTCGTAAACGTGTCAGAGCCATTGAGCTGAAGATCTTGCATGCAGTTGCTACGTATCGAAGTAATCGAGATCTTAGGCTTTCCATATTACCATCACATCATCATGGGTATGCTTCCCACGTGATTTACCTTGAGTATATCATGAAACCATAGAGACAGATCAGATGCAGGCCGGATAAAGGAGTCGAAAGACATCTGCTTGAGTAGCGATCGGATCGTAGGATGCTATAATCTCCGATAATACGTGTACACGGAACCCAGCATAAGCACGAGCCGATGCATCTCAACACGCCGAGTAGTCTAGTGTCGGTTACTCACCTGAGCCTGTTCTGTAGAGGTAATATACATGTGTTACTTCCAGCGAATTGTTCACCGTTTCCTTTTAGTTGTGATCAGGAAGGTTCTTCAACTTCTTTCCCCATTTGCGCTTCTACACCTTTTCACTTCCTACACTTTTGACTTTCCAGCTTCTTTTCTCCACTTGCTCCTTCCACAATTCCTCTTTCATCTCCCTTGAGGAAATCCACTGCGGTCTTGTCACTCACTGGTTGAGAATACGCGTGGAGACACCATGACGTCCAACATAGTGTCCACCACTGACTTTCACTTGGAGAACCCTGATGGCTCTACTCCAGAGCTCAATGACTCCTTTCAATTTGGAGACCAGTGAGCACATGAATTCAATGGCGGCTATACTGGAACCAGAAAAGCAATGCAGAGTCTCACGAGTATCAAACAGCTAGCCAGACAAATTAATCAACAATCTCACTACTCAGGAAGCCCTTCCAATCCTTTCAACACAGAAGACCCAGAGCTAAATCCAAGTCTCGATTTCATTCGACCCGAAAAATGTATCAGAGCCCCTTTTGATTCGGCTCATGATGACAATCTGTACATGATGCGGAAATCTGGGGCGGCACTGAAAAACCTGATTGTCTCTGGCTTCGTTACTGCACTGAGCTCTCAGAGTACCGTGGCGGATCTTATCTTTGCCTTGGTTGATTTGGCTGCATACTACACCGGAAATAGACGCCACCATCTTCAAAATCTTCACAACATCGATGCTCTAGTACACCCTGGGGTGTTACTTATGACCCTCAGTCCTCCAGGCTCTGGTTGCACTACCTTGCTGAAATTAAGTGCTGGAGAGATTCATGATATCACTATTGATACTGGCTCCGAGTTATACTATGCCAATGCAATCGAATTTTGCAAGACGCTTCGACTCGTGGATACTTTGAGAAGATGGGATTTGAGTGTCCCGAGCGTCAAACAACTCCGGATTTCCGTCCACGGTGACGGTTCAGGACCATTACTCTTACGCCGGGTTTGCAGCTTCATTTCCACTTCAACTTTATGAGACCTTAGCTCGCATCTTCCAGCAATTTTGGCGAACCCCGAGCTATAGCTTGTCGAAAATTGGACTTATAGTTGTTACAGTGTGTCGATTCTCATCCTGATTATCACAAAATTGTCTCATATTTGATCTGTTTTAGGGCCTTTTCATCGGGTTCTCCTTTTCAAAGCGCCAAACACTCAGCAAGGATTGCAGAACAGAATTTTTGGCCTTTTTATGGTCGCGACAACCTTCAATCTCCTTTCTTAACAGATCATGCCACAATTCGTTACCCAAAGAGCGCTTTACGAGGCTCGCGAGCCACCAGCAAAGTCTCACACATGGGCAGCATTCATGCTAGCCAACATGCTAGTCGAGATCCCCTGGTCCTTCTGCTCAGTCCTACTCTATGTGACATGGTACCACCCAATCGGCTTGCACCAATGCAGAGGCTACAAATACCGTGCACGAGAAAGGCGTCCTCATCTGGCTCCTCATCCTCACATTTGTACTCTTCTCGATTACATTCGCACATCTCGCC
This sequence comes from Penicillium sp. VS I D KN, assembly GCA_019775415.1. Taxonomy (NCBI): domain Eukaryota; kingdom Fungi; phylum Ascomycota; class Eurotiomycetes; order Eurotiales; family Aspergillaceae; genus Penicillium; species Penicillium sp. VS I D KN. The sequence continues at coordinate 2,784,815 of JACWFT010000010.1, forward strand.
ATCGCAGCAACAGAGAAACCCGAAACGGCGGGAAATATCGCCAACCTCTGTTTCTCGCTGACAATCTCCTTCTGTGGTGTACTCGCTGGGCCGGGGGCTTATCCGCATTTCTGGATCCTCATGAACCGCATCTCTCCTTTCCATTACCTGTTATCAGGTTTGCTATCTTTATCGATTGGAGGTGGTCGGGTTATATGCCTAGAGCAGGAATTCCTTCATTTTGAGCCGCGCCCGGATATGACTTGTGGGGAGTATCTGGGTGACTTCTTTCTCAATTTGTCGTAACTCTGAGACGGATAAGTTCCTTAAGGGTACTTCAACGAATCCCGATGATGTATGGATGGATTTGAGGATTAAGTGGATTTATTTTGTTTATAATATTTTCGATGCAGGTTTTTTTACTGGATGCTTAGGGTCCCCAAGAAGAAGAAGTGCATGAGACCGCTATCGTTGATGAATGAGAAATCGGGGCTTATTTGTTTATGTCTGGACAAGCATATAGTGTTTTTACACCTATCAAAATAGGCTTTATGGAGGATGAAAGAGCATTGCAGAGCATATTGCTAGAAAAAAAAGAAACGAGGCAGTCAGGTATGGAACCCGTATCTTGAACTGACCGAAATATTGAGAATCTGGGGAAATCTGGACAAACCTGGGAAATATCTTTGAATGGCTTCATTATACCTCCTTCACAGCCCATATCCAGTTTCTTCTCCTCCATTCCCAACCACTTTGCACCCGCATAAAAAATGATACAAAAGTTATTATAACGGAAATAAAAAGAAGAAGATTCGAACATTTGATTCCCCCAGTGTATAAACCGGATGCCCACCCGCCCTCCTGTTAACCGAACGCCGATGTCTGGAGCCGGAACCGCCACTAGACCACGCCCAAGTCCCTAGGGATCCAAGCTACTACGAGATAACCGTTAGGCTATCCGGGCGTCGATTACGAATGTTTCTCTTTTTTTAGGATATAAGGGAACAATCGGTGACCATTTTGGGAATCTCCATTTTCTTTGGAGTCCTGAGATCCGAATACCATCTATACTACATCCTAGGTCCTACTTATCGAGATATTTACTCTCCCCCGACGAGGATGACTTATTAATGTAGAAAGATACGAGTATTAACCAAGTTATATGTGAATAACGATAGAAGTATAACATTCCATTTCTATGTGCAATGCCCTAACAAACTTTTTGCTCGTAACAAAATCATGAAAACCAAAAGACAAGTCCAGAACCATGAAGACCAGTGAAATCGAGTCAAACCCCTATTAACGGAATCGGAATCGCCATCGAGGGGTATTTAAAAGGAACGTCTTCAAAGAACACCCTTAAACATTGAAAATATGGCATGGCAGGAGGAGACTCGCGTTTACCGTCTTCCACGGCCACCACGATCACCACCTCCACGACCACCGAAGCCACCACGACCGCGATCACCGCCGCGGCTGAAGCCTCCACGGCCACCGCCACGACCACCGAAGCCTCCACGACCGCGATCACCGCCACCGCGACCACCAAAGCCACCGCGACCGCCACGATCACCACCGCCGCGACCACCAAAGCCGCCGCGACCGCGATCACCGCCGCCACGGCCACCCCAGGAAGACCGCTTCTCGATACGGCCTCCGCCTGGGGCACCGTGAGACTTGGGTACACCAAGACCACGACGACCGGTGTTCGGGCCCTTATTCCGCATATCCTCGTTCAAAGCGGCCTCGTCATCCTCGTCGAGATCCATGGCGTCGCCTCCACGGCGCTTAGCCTGACCCATCTTGACCTTACCCTTCTGGCCGCGGCGGACAGCGTCCGGACCGCTGACAGCTGCCAGGTAGGCATTGACACCACCAGCAGGGGCATCACCAGCCATATCGACATCATCATTTGCGTCATCATCGCCCAGAAGCAATTTTCCGTCAGCATCGAACTTGGCAGCGTGCTTACGCTTAGAGCCGGGACCGGTGTTCAGGAAACGGAGACTAGGCTTTGTGGTGGAGATATTGGCGAGGGCGTCAGGGGCGAGCAGATCGAGCGGGTTATCTTCAGGAGATGTCTCCCGGATGTACTGGTTGCTCTGGCGGGACCGATCCTTCTTGCCCTTGATACGGGTGTTTTCGTCGACTTCAACGTCGGACCCGTCGGAGCCATCATCCGAGTCATCGGAGTCGGAGCCGTAAACGGCCTTGTCGAAGGCGTTGCCGGATTGTTGGGCAGGCTTGTCCTCATCTTCATCGTCGGAGCCGGCCTCGGCGCCTTCCTTCTTCTTGCGCTTGTTACGCTCACGTTGCTTGCGGATGTTCACGACCAACTTGCGGTCTTCTTCGCCGACTAGGTTCTCCATCAGTGGGGCACCGAAGCGACGGACCAGGCGGTCGATAATTCCCTTGACCTTGCTGCGAAGACGACCCTTGTGCTCCTTGTTCCAGGCCATGAGGTTGGGGACTAGGGTTGACAGGCGGGGCCGCAGAGTCTCGTCGGGTAGAACGACGACGGCGACCTTGACGAAGCCGAGGACGGAACGAACAATCTCACGGTTGTTGCTGGTGAGGAAGAGCTCGACGGTTGCGACGAGGTCAGTGAGGACCTCGGCGCGGAGCTTAGTCTGGAACTCGAAAAACAGGCGAGACAGAGCTGTGACCGACGCGGCAACCATGTGAGGGGAGGAACCGGCCAGACCAGCAGAGACCATAGTGAAGAACTCCTCAATAGTGGCGGGGGCATCGGGGGCGTCGTCGGGCATGTGGGAGACCAGAGAGTTGCGGATCACAGTGCCAGCAGGGTTGCGCTCGTCGTCGCTGGTACGGCGGGCAAGGTGAATGAGCAGGTCAAAGGCAGCTGTGCGGGCCTTCTCATTGCTCTCCTTGCATCCAAGAACAACCTCAGACAGGATAGCCGGGATGAAGTGAAGCTCGGAGGTGGGGAGGTGAGTGATCAGCTCGTGAATGGCGAGCATGCGGTCTCGGCGACCAGAGGCCGGGGTCTTGTCAATTGTGGCGAGCATCAGGGCCTGCAGCTCGGCACTACGCTCCTGCAAGGCAGCGCTGCCAGATTCGGTCGAGCCAAGTCGGGGAATCAGCTTGTAGGCCTTCTTGATAAGCTGCTGATCGGGGTTGGGAGAATTTCCATTCAGGATGGCTGCGGCCATAGCAAAGAGACCGGAGAAGCTGGAACGGGGCAGGTAGATGGACATGGCGATGACCAGATCGATCAAAGTGTGCGAGGTCGGGGGCATCTTGTTAGAAGGATCCTGCTTGACAGGGTTGTTCTGCTCCGTAGCCAATGATTCCTCGAGCATTGTGGTCACCCGAGTGAATGTCTCGTTAAGTTCCTGTGAAAATTAACATCATGTCATATGAATTATGTTTGGTGAAACCTGTAGACTTACAGTCTCGGGAGTGATGCTCAAGTAGGCATTGATACACTGCAGAATGAATCCACGGTGGTGGGGAAGGGTTTGGCTGTAAACGTTGAACAGCACAGCGAGCAAGTTGCTAGCGAAGCCAGCCAAGTGGGCGATGTTTTTGGCAGCAGCAGCCTTGGTGATACGGCGCTGCAGGATCAGATCCTCCTCCTCAGCCTCAATGGACAGAATGGCCTGGTTGGACTCAACAAGGTTCTGCAGGGCACGGCAAATCTCGACACGCAGGTCGGTCTGCTTGTAAAGGACATTGGACAGCAGCTCGGCGAAGCTCTGGTCAAAGGACTCAACCACATCCAGCGGGAGCTCACAGTATCCCGGGAGAATGCCCCAAGTCTGCTGGACGAGGGTCTCGAAAATCTTGGCCTCGACAGGCTTCTCCAGGGATTGGAAGTCAACCATCTTCTGGTAGAGGGCCTCGCTGAGAGGTCCAAACTCGGAACGGAAATGTCCCAGGTTGGTGTTTGTCACACTATCACGGAGAATGGGCAACATCCAAACGCGACCAGGTTGGCCATTCTTCTGTTCAATGATGTTCAATGGAAGAATTTCAAGGACGGCAGCAGGGCCCATGGCCTCGATGGCACTTCCGAGGACAGCATCTGCTTCCTTCTTGCCGTGGAATGTCTCATTGCTGCGCAGCTCGCCAATGGTAGAAACAATATCAACCAGGAAGGGGCTGGATCGCCACTTGTAGCAGTCGAACAGGGCGGAGCAGACGTTGAAAACCTCCATCCATGCAGCCTGGTATTTCACAGACAGCAAATCAGAGGCCGCGCGGGCCAACTTCTCGAGTGTCTTCTCATCGTAAATCGAAGCCTCAATAATGACACTGTTGGGAATGCAGTTGTGCAGAAATGAGATCAGACACTCAGATGCCGACACGCGAATATTGTGAGAGGGCGAGGCCAGGAAACCAGCGATCAACTGGAACAATTCGGGGAGCTTTGCAAATGTATCCTCAGGAGTAATCTGAGCAGAAACGTCGTAACCACGGGACAGGACAGCAATCCAGGGCGGGAGGAGCTGAGAATCATTCTGTGCGGGCTTGAGTTCGGTAATAGCGTCCAACAGACGGGGGAGTTTGGAAGAAGAGAACTCATCCGCCATGCCCTCGAAAATAACCTCGAAAACCTCGAACGCGCCCATGGTGATGTACTCGTTCATGGAGCGCGAAGCGTTCATCAGCAGCTCACAGAGCGCCTCGATCTTCTTGCTGGGCCAGCCACCGGATGCCGAAGCAATGGTCTTGACCAACTGCAAAGAGTGAATAATCAAAGGCTCGTGGTTCTCCCGGGACTGCGCATCGTTGCGGTTCTTCTTTTGCTTTGTCGCAGCTGCGATACCGTCGCTAAGAGTCTTCATAGCAGACTCGGCGCACATATCGGCAGCCGGGTGGTCCAGAGACGGGCTGGGAGGGGGGTTCTTGAGCACCTTAATCAGAGCCTCTTGAGCGCGCTTGCGCACCTTGGGGCGATGGTCAACCGACAGACTCAACAGACCGGCTGTGGCACGGCGCGGACCGATTGCGGTATGCGGAAGATTCCATGCAGCTGCATCTTGGGCGATCAGCAGCGACTCAAGACTTCCAATTGAGGGTCGAAGGAGTGGTGCTTCGACCTCAGGGAGTGACAATGCCGGAGCGAGGCTGGTGAGGATCTGAGAGAATTTTGAGCGGAGGATGGGAGCAGGGACATATTCGGTGGTGATATCGAGCAGGTAGACGACGGAAGTTGCCAAATCCTTGTTGACGATACCTTGCTCAGCCGACAGCGACTGAGAAAGAAGGGCCAGGAGGGCAGCGAAATAAGCGGTAGGAGAGAAATCGGCCTTTTGATCGCGGAGAGTATCCTCCACTGCAGAAAGCACCACAGCGGTCTAAGATAGGTCAGTTTTGAATGGATGCGGAAAAACTCGGGGAACTTACGTGGTGCTGATTCTGCAGCTTGGGAGACTTGATCTTCTCGAGCTTCTCCGCCAGAGTCGCCATGGTGACTTTGAACGAAAAAGGACAAGGGAAAAGCTGTGCGGGGGAAGACAGTTCTGGCGGTGATGGAGAAAATCGTGAAAAAAAAGGTACAGCGAGTCTTGGCATCTTTATCGATAAGCATCTATGGACCCGATACGAAGAAAACCTCAATATAAGGATAATTATACATGTAGTAAGTCTATTCTTTTTCTTTACAATTCTATTTAGTCGTTAAATCCCGTCAATTCATTTTTAGCTATCAAGCACAAGCGTAAAGAAATTTGGACCCGAATTGGGTGATAATGGCAATCGTACCATCCACTATTCCATATATGCGAAGCAATGACAAGGATGCTTCAGATGAGTATTAGACCAGTGTCGATTGTCCGTAGAGTATCATCAGGCTCAAATCCCGGGTATAAGGCCATATACACGCCTTCCTATCGGCCCGAAATGATATAAAGAAAACTCTGCGGTTGGGAAATTCTGTCACGTCAAGTTCCCGTCTGCACCCCCTGCTGTATTGTACATTCCCAACAACAGGAAGTCCTTTGATACCCAATTTTGTGACAATGGGTAATATGAGGGGTGCGGCCCACCCAACGGTGCTTAGAACAAGGACTGGAAAGGTGCCCAACCGCAGGATCGCAGCAAGAGAGGCGGAGAGAATAATCTAGAACAAGATCTCGCCGCTATGCTCAGGCTCGAATCCCAGAGCCGAAAGTTCAGTGTGTCGCTTCTTGTCACCGCTCTTGCGCTTGTTATCTTCCTGCTTCTTGAGTTCGAATACCTCCTCGAAAGGAGCTTTTGTTACGGTGGAAGGAATCTCGTCTTCGCGATCAAGGTCCTGTAGACGAAGAAAAGTGCTGCGTTAGCCACCGACGTACATTATACCGGAGCGAAGCAACGGTACATACCACTTCACCCAACAGCAACACGTTCTCACCACGCACAAGGAAGATTCCGCGTGGGACATCAGCGTAGAGTTTTCCGGCGTAAATTCGTTCGACAGTATCTTGGAGAACAAGGTTCGCTAAAGGAGTGGAAAGTGACAAGAATGAGCCACGGTTCTTCAAGATTGCGCGGAGATGTCCATACCGAACTGATCCCAGCTTCGCAACACACCGACTAGTTTTCTTCCATCGCGCAGGACGAGGACTAGCTTCTCTGTTTAAACAGAAGAAAAAGTATGAATCAGTAAATGCAATATCATTGGCCTAAACCCCCTCTAGTCTGGTCAACCTACTATCTGTCAAGTCCAGCAGCTGTGCGGCAGTAGTGAACATCTGTGGCGGAAGTTGCGGCGGGCCCGAAGTAGGCATTTGACCGGCAGGACCAAGCGAATTCTGTTGTTGAAACTGCTGTTGCTGTTGCTGCTGCTGGGGATTCCGCTGCGCATTGGCAGGGCTCTCATTTAGCGATAAGCGCTCCATGTCGTGGGCTGGATGAGGGTAGTGGGGGTGAGAAAGTGGGAAGTGGCAGGCCACAGGTCGGGAAAGTTCGAGCCCGGAGAAGGTGCGGGTTGGAAATTCAGTTTTGGGAATTCGAGGAAGATACTCTCATTCTATGGAGGGCTAGTGCTGTAGAATTGGGAAGGCAGCTTCAAGTCGCCGCCATGAAGTTCTCCAGGTCCGATGCGGGCAAGGGAATGTTTGTCTTGTTTGCTCGGCCCCGATCTGATCTATAAGATCCCGCTCACCTTCTTTTCGCCTGATCCACCCCTCCTTCTGTCTGTCTTAGGGCGTTCTTTATACATGAATCATCGAGCTGCTATTCTCCTCTACTTTGAGCGTGCTCGTCATTGGGCTTATATCCTCGCCTAAGCATTGGATTTCTTCCAATGCCACAATTTCGATCTCTACTAGGATCCAGCTTCAAGCAGCACTCCTACCAGCAACACGCAAAAGAAGGTATTATTATCAATGTTGAAAGACCGCTGATCTATCCAACAACGGCAATAACATACAGCGGTGTCTGAAGCCAACTGCCCAAATACATACACGCTGTATAACATGAAAGAAAGCAAAGGGGGGAATATTCGCAACAAGCACAATCAGAAACAAACATGACAAAACCCCCTCAAGGTCTAGGTGGTTGAAATCCAAACCTCATACTTGACATCCCCAACAAGAGGACTTTTAAAGAAAAAAAAAAAAATTCAAACAACACTAACCCCCCTGGTGGCTCCCCTCATCCTCTCTTCCCTCCTCCGACTATAAGGCGCATAGTACGGCTCATCCGAGGACCCAATGCTAGCTCGCACACCATCCTGTGAGCGATGATATGCCGGACTCGACGGTGCAGGCGCGAGCTGCATAGCCTTGAATTGAGCATCGGAAATGATGCGCCGGTTATAGAGGTGCCGCATGAGCTCAAAGTCCTGTCGACTACCCGCTAACGTCTGACCATTCTGGTAGTGAATTTCAGCGACATGATTGAGCATGCGGTTCCAGGCGGAATCCGAAATTTGGGCTTGGCTTTGATTATGATCATCATCCCTATCTTGGGAGAGGGCAGACGCTGAGTTGATCGAGCCGTCGTTATTTCGACTTAGAGGTTTCTCATCGTTCGGCTCAGATATTGAAAGAGGAGAAAGAAGCAGTGACTCGCCATCACCCTCATCAATAAACTCATCCGAACAGAGTGGACATCGCGCCGTCCGTGGCGTCGGATGCGTGCGAAAGTGACTCAGGACATGCGTTTTCCACTCCACAACATCATCGAACGAATCATGACAATCCAGCATATAGAATAAGCACGTATAAACCCTCTCTCCAGGTGTGCGCGGCGCAGCATGATGATCCACGATACCCACGATACCAACCGAAGCGGCCGAAGCAGCAGACGGTGCAGCAGTACCCCACGACAGAGACGAAGCACGCGACGAGTGCTGTATGGCACTGTCTTGTCCATTTCCATTTCTAATCCCCGAAGCCGAAGAGTTCATACCCGTGATTACGGGGGCTAAATCATTACCATCATTTCCATCCCCAAACAAAGAGCCTCCGAATCCAAGACCGATTCCTGGCCCAAGTCCAGTGGGAGAAGAAGTCTCCACGGACGAGATCGAAGAAGAAGACGACCCGCTCGAGAGGCCCGGCGGGGCGGGCGAAGACGAGCGCATGCCACCGACGATCGTCACCTCAGCTTGCTTTTTGCGGGAGCGGGTAGATGGGATGGGATCCGCATTTGATGAAATGTGATCTCTCATCTGTGATGACAGGGACATGAATAAAGGGGGCGAATAACCCGTGATAGGTAGGACCCCAAGGTGCGATGCGATGCGCTGTGATGAGGCGCAGACGCACGAGATGCCTTTCAGCTCGATTCCAACAAAAAGAAGAAAGAAGATTCCCCGAACGGACGACCGGCAAACCAAGCTACTCCAGGCTGCGACTGCAACTGCGACGCTAGGTCTGAGTCTGGGTCTGGGTCGTGCTCACACGCAGAGTAGACGCACGCTCCGACCTGCTCCGCACTGCTCAGGGCGCGGGGAATTCACGGGGCCACGGAGTTACTGGGATGGCGTCAGAGCCGGCCTTTGCCTCTTATCGCATTATCTCGCACGAGACAAGACAAGCTGAAACGGATCTCTAGATCCGGCCACGACAAAGCGAAAGATGAAAGAAGAGAGGTGATATACTTACAATCTAGCAGGTCAGATACTACGGCGTGTTGAAGTGAAAGGGGGCAACGATCTTTTGCCCTAGTAGGTAAGGAGCAGAACACTAAGGCACTGTCAGCCATGCACGACAGTTCAAGTCTAATGTAAGTGCCGGCGTAGCCCGACAAGAAACTTCTGCAGAAAGTTCCCTAGTGGCCGGACTTGATACAGCCAGTAACATTGAGTGATCATCGGACTTACAGTCGAGTCAGGCCCAGACTTGGAAATGACCTAGCTTCACCTTCTGCTTAGCTTGGACCTCGGATCGTACCTCATATGTACGCACAGGTACAGGTACACTTGATAGTGGAGAACCTTGGTGGGATGTTGATGTACCTCTTCAAAAACACCAAGTATACTATCGCACGCGCGGGATCGATAACGGGATCTAAATGCGATATAGCCGTGGATGCATGATATTAAGTTCTCGTCAAATACCTGAGTAGGTACTCAATTGTAAAATAGATACAAGAAAGAAATGAAGCATGAACTTTCACATTTGAAACACGGGACTTTTTTCAATCTTTTTTTTTTTTTTTCGCGCTAAGCGTTGGAGGGGGGAGCGGGGGCGTCGGGGGCTAACGTTTGGGCTGTGCAGTAGTATGTTGAGAGCGTTTGTGCGTCTGGACATTTAGTATAAAAATTCATGATGTTTCCAAGGTTAGAATGTGATGATCGTCAATTTTTATAAAGTAGCTAGGTAAGTCGAGGTGATATGTATGCAAGATAATGGTTGTGTTGCACATGAATCCTTGTTGTGCAGGGAGGGGTAATTTCGCAATCGACCTACTCCATAGTCCAGGTTTAACTCCATAGAGGACTCGTAATTTGTCAACCATATACTGCTTGTGTTTACTCGAAAAGTTTACTGTTAAGGCAATTTAAATAAAAAGTTATCCGATGTTTTTGATTTCCTGCAAGCAGGTAGCAAATTAAGGGAGTAAAGTTAGAAACAGTGGTCAGAAGTAAAACTGAGACCACAGGCCTCAGGAGAGGAGAAGTAACCGAAGAAATTTTGGACTGAAAGAAAGAAAAAAAGAAACAACCAAAGGGAATTCCCATCCATCTATATTTAGTTCGACGCCTCAAAGAATAAAAAAGAAAACCATCCACCTGACACCATTGATGCCCGCAAAACAGGGGAGATGAAAAAAATGCACAAGTCTATTTCGTTTCGTAGCGCGCATAACACAGATTGCAGGACATTAAAGGGGGGAGGCCGTTTAATAACGGTCTGCCAAGTCACCGCCGGCAACGGAGTTGTTGGTGGATGAGCTCATCGAGGAGAATCCGGTTGCGGGGTTGAGCATGTCTTGAACAGCAACTTTCGGTACCTGGGGTACAGGCAGCTTGCGCTGTGTGCCGTCAGGTTTGGACATAATGTCGGTGATACTTGGGCCCATGTGGCCTTGACCGGGGCTGTAGTAATTCGGACCCTCTGGTTGCGGCTCCATTGGGGCCAAGGCGGGAGTGTGCTGGAGAGAAAGATGGCGAATGGAAGGAAGGTGCAGCTCATTGGCTCCCAATGGACGCAGACGAGGCGAGTGTGCGGGAGTAGCCAGAGGAGTGTGGTCGGGAGTGGGAGAGAGCGAATCGTGTGAGAAAGTAGGAGAGGAAGGAGCAGTAGAGTTGGGCGAGTTAGGACGAGAGCGCTTAACACGATGTTGACCGTAGGCATCGTCGTCCTCGTTAGAGTGCGAGCGGGTCATATTCTGGGAGATAGCGTAGGCGGAAAGCGAAGGCAGACCACGGCTGCTGTGCTGACGGGAGCCAAAGATGGGATGTCTAGATCCGTGGTATCCCATGTGATCGTCACGCTCGACCTGCGAAGCGGCCGTCGCGAGCAAGTTGATGTCCATCCCTGACGAAGCACGGTCGGAGGTGCGCGAGTAAGGACCCAGGTTGGAGCGCATGTGATTGGCGTAGTTGGAGAAAGAGTGAGGCGGAGAGACATCCGGGGACCCGACCTGCGAGACCGGCGCGGAACGAGTGATAGGCTTGCTGGGAGGGGGCATCATATTGGCCGCGTTACCCATGCTCACATCCTGACCAGCAGCAGCAGCGGAAGCCGCAGCCAAGTGCTGGGCCTTGTTACTCCGGCGCGAATTAGGGTTGTTGTGAATACGCGAGTGACGAGTCAATTCGTCGGAACGGCTGAATCGCTTGGTGCAGCCGGGGAACTGGCAGGCGTGAGGCTTCTCACCAGTGTGCGTGCGAATATGCCGAGTCTGGTGCTCCAAACGGTGGAAGGCCCGATCGCAAAGGGGACACTTGTAGGGGCGAGGCAGATCCTGGCGAACCTCCTCGTTGGCGGGGCGCGCACCCTTCATGAGAGGCGGCAAGAGGCTGACTGAAGAAGCCATGGTAGAATCAGAGTCGCCGTGAATAGGAGATTGAGGTTGCGACTGGTGGTCGACTGCTTCCGGATTCAGTAGATTGGAGAAACCCACTGAAGAAGCTGGGGGTGGCATGTGAAACTCCTCAGGAATGACCGGGGGAGGATTCAGAGTTTATGTAGGGGGGCCGAGGCGGATGATTTATCACCGCTAGGATCCAGAGCTAAGAGTTGGACCGGTCGATCTGCACCCGAGGGGGGAAATAATGTCGATCAAGATGATGATACTTGTTTTCTTTCGCTTTACCCAAATTGGGATGATTGAAGAGAATGAGCAAATATGGGGGGACGAGTAAAGAATGGGAAAAGGGAGAAAGAAAGAATCTGGAGACGACGATCTGGGGAGTAGGTAGATAATAAAAGGGAAGGGGGGGCAAGGAATGGAGGGGGAAAGGGAGAAATCGGGGAGGGCTTTCTTCGGGATCGGATTTGGGGCAGAAAAAAAGTCAGTAAAAAAAAAGAAAAGAAAAAAGAAAAAAAAAAAAAAAAAGAAAAAGACTTATCGGATACAAGGTTGAGGGTTTACCAGTGTGGGGGAACGGGAAAAGGGAAAAGGGAAGAGGAACTGGGGCAAGACTTGTTTGGGAAAATGAAAATCGAAAAATCAAAAAAAGAAATCTCAATTTTTTTTCAATTTTCATTTTTCCCAAAAGAAAATTTCTTACCAAATCAATCCGGCAGATCGATTTGGCCTTGCCTTGACACTTTTTGAGTTCCCTTCTTTTAATTTTATCTTACGGTCATGTTTCTTGATTTTATTATGTCTTTGAATCTCATAGCACAATAACTTACTTAATATATCAATCTCTCCTATTGTCCAGGGATAGTCGGATGTTCATGCAGCCGGGGAGGAAACCTGACCGAAAGGAGTAATCGTAGTAAAAAATAGGAAAAACGAAAAATCCAAGAACTACGTACTCCAGATGTGGGGACCGGGCTAGTCCCGACGCTACGTAGAACTGATTATGTGAAGAATCCCGTGTGGCGTGACAATCAGTGCGTGTCCCTACACCCGGCTATCGCGCATCTGGAGAAAGCTGGAGATCCAAAAACGGGCTTATCTTGGGCTTGCAACCCCGCCCTATCATTCCATGATATAACACACAACCTTTCAATCCAAAGTTTGATTAGCCTAGGTGATAAACTGGTGATGCTCGGTGGCGACTTTTGAACGGTCCCTTCTCCTCATCGGGGAAATCGGGAAGAACAGTCTAGATTGGATGGATCATGGTTATCATGAAGAACTGAGTTCAGCTCACAATCGTTACCCCCCAGCTGCCCCTCGCCAAAAGTAAATATGGGGGATGAATCCTGGGGTTGAGTGAGATTTCCCCTTGAAGTGACGCTACCCAGGATCATCGATGATGTCGACACATGATTCATAATTTGAGCATGATTTAGTCATGGGAATCGAGAGGTCATACAGGGAATGTCAGAGATCACACGAAAACAAGCCGGGTCCCCAGTCGGATCCCCAGTATAGGCCATTCTGGCGGTTACGCAAATCCTGTTCGTCGATAACCAGCTCGGATGAAATACCCCGGATTCCATTAAACCGGGGTTTCGCAGAGCTACCAATCTCTCCCCGATAAAGAACCCAAATAATGGAAAAGGGTGTGGTCCGTGGCCAAAAAGAAATCGAACTGATAGGCGCAGATCGTCCAATAATTGACGACGATGCACTCTGCAGCCGCAAAGCCGCACACCCTACCCGGTCCAGATTGGTATTCCCGTACCCAGCTCTCGACCTGCCCATCGAATTGCATGATGTATTCCATGCATATGTCATGCTCCGAAACACCCAGGTTTCCCTGCCCTGGCTGAACCGGAAATTGGGGGCTTGTGGGGGAGGACACGCACCACGATAACCCCGTGGAGAGTTGTCACACAGGTTCCCTTGAACACGGAGATTCCCCTCAACCTGGACGTTTGAGCACCCCGGTCCCCCCGAGTGGGGCCTATGCCCTAGTAATGATAACCGCCCCAAGGCCCACGATCGCGCCACGGGATAAAGAAAGATACGCCCGCTCGGCACCGGATACCGCTCCCTCTGTTTTCCCCTTTGCCCATGTGACGGATATAGAGAGTCTGGTTGGATAACCCGGATATCCGGTTTGATTTCTCTAATGTCTCCCTCAGAATTTACCACAGTACTCTTGATTCTTCTAACCGAGTCGGCGCATATCTCCCAAGGTTCCCTCGAAACCCCCTGTTCGTTCGCGATCTAGGGCGGTGGACGACCTGCATATGGCCGTGGCAGGGGGACCTTTAGTCGCAGATCTTAAGCATGAAATTGCGGCGGGTCACGAATGCCTTCAGCTCTTTACTTAAGCTGATAGGTATTATTCCATTATTTCCTCCAATCCTATATCCCCGATGCCCGCAAAATGCCGCTACTGGATAGATCACGCAGGGGATTCCTTGCTTCATCTTGTTCCAGGTTGTTATCATATATCCGGATAGGATAAAACGGAGCAGATAGCGACTAAAAATAATCCCAAATAAAAATCAGTCAGTTTGCCGGTTCGAATGCCGACCACATTTCCCCATTTTCGCATTTTCCCCCGAATGCGACCACGGAGAAAAAAGTGGGTTTTTCCTCCACGGGGAAATGGCACCATGGAGGAACTCCGGATTCGGCGCCTCAATCTGCAGGGGGCTAGTTGGCGCTTTCTGTGCAGGTACAGGCAATTATCCGCTTTTTGCCGAGTCAATTCGAAACATGAATATCTTGTTTCAGCTGACGTATCTACGTAGATACTGCGTGGCAAGGTGCTAAGCGATCAATGATAGATATTATTTGTTTACAGCAAGAACTCCGTAGAAGCGCCCGGAAGTCAACTTCCGTGTCTAAAGATGACCCGGAAATGCGTCAGAGTTTTCTTGGGAGATCCCCCAACTTGTCCCCGCGATCGATCGACATGATTATCCACATACTACAGGTTACTAAGGTAAAGTAGTAGGCAAAAGCGTGGGGGAAACCCATTCAATAGCCGACAATATGGAGCCCCGAAATATGGCTAATTCGACCTAATATACTAACCTACTAACCTACTAACCTGATTTACTATACAGCGGTCAGGCCGCTTCGAACAACACACACTGTACATCATAGGGTTTCTTCACTGGGAGCTGGGATGATCGTCAAGGTTTGATGATCATACTCTGACTCAGGGCCTACCCCGCAAATCTTCATGCCAGGATCGACCCTGGCAAGAATGAGAAATGAATTAGGAAAAAGGACAAAAGCACATCCAAAGAAAAATCAACAACTTGCAGAAGATCGTCGTGTACACGATAAGGTGATCGACGCCCGACATCGCTGGTACTACTATTGCGCACGGAAATCACAATACCCCACAGGGTCCTTATCACGCCATTGTTCCCAAAGTTGAGTCGGGTAAACTATGGCAAATAAGGCCGACCTGCGCCAAGCAAAGGAGTCAATAATCAAGAGTCAAGATTCCTCATAGACTTCCCGTGCTACCCTTATCATTGATCACCGCGGCCTATTATCACGTTATCCAAATTGACATTTCTCCGGATTCATCAAGGAATAAAGAGACCACGTTTACACCAGCTGACCGCACCGCAGCATGTAAACGAGGCTAAGTAGGATCAGCCACAAAGCGCTGCATCAAACAAAATTATTCCTGGGTCTATTCTAGACTCAGGTTATAACGTAAGTGTCAGCTCAGCCTGGGCAGTGCAGAAACACCCCTTGCCTCCATGAGTCAAGGACAAAGATCATGACGTGCTCGCAAGACTCATCGAAACAGACTGACGTGGGACCGGAATATCGGGCACTCGATTCGTTGCGCTCCGTTTCAAACCGTGTTGCCTGGAAGTTTGCGCTGAAACCTCACCAAGCGAACGCCCGTGGCGTTCGTAGACACGACCATCAAAGAATGTTTACGAACTAAAAAGAAAAAACAGTACTACGGAGCGCGCCTTAAAAAGAGGGGGAAGGAGGTAGATCCTGGACGCATTCGTGAAAAGCTATGTTGCTGAAAAAGGTGACATTTGGCGCGCTTGGCTGGGATTGTGGGGAGAAATCCGGGGTATAGTCGGATGCAATTACTTAGTGCAGCGCGGAGAATTCCTATGAAGGGAAAAGATAAATAACTTGGAATGATTTTAGCTCTCCGAGATGAAATTTAGTGTTGACTTTAGATAATAAGAATGTCATTAACTTCCATGGCAGTGCAACCCTTTACCTAAGAATATTGGCACTGAAGGTCCTCTTATCAACACATCCTTATATCCACGCACTGCCGCCAAGACGAGCGATCCGCGATCCACAGCTTCTGGAAGAGAAACCTCCCCTGGTCCAATGAGCGCCACACAAACCACATGCTGATATCACCAATGATGCGGGGCCGACCTTCCGGAGTCCGAGTGGTCAGACTGCAGGTCCGGGGTGCACACAAGAGATAACGATGATGCGAACCATCTAGGTGGCCTTTGACATTCTCCACGATGGCAAAGGTATGGAAAAATGTACTCCGTACTATGGACTACCCCACCACCGTGTCCAGTTCTCGGTGAGGGCCGAGTTTCGTTCTCACTCCACTCTGAGTGAATTATTTGTTACCCCACACTCTCCAATGAAGTAATCCTACCCACTTTTGACAGATGTTTTTATTTTTATTTTGGGGGGACGGATTTCGCTGGAAGAACGAAATGCCCCTGGCAATCCTAACCCGGTGATCGAGGGATCGATCATCAAGCCCAATGAGGGTCTCTACACTATCACCTGGCCCCATTGATGTGCAATAAGCAGGAAGCAAGCTCCCCTTATCCACCAATCCTAGCGCTGTCACAGCTCACGATAAGCAGACAATCAATACTGGCCACTATCGATTTCACGTGTGGTCCGGGGTTGCTAGCTACGAAGTTTCCACGAGCTAGTAGCTTGGGGGGTTTCACATGCGCATGTCACTCCGTACCTCACCATGTGAAAAATGGGGCTTATCGTCGCATGTTGCTCGCACTGACCTGGTTGTCATTGACGTCTTACGATCCCTGACAAGCCATGGAACCTCGGTCGGGTCGCGTCCAGACCTTCACGGAGTATGTTTGTCTGATGACGATGCTCAAATAACCTCACTTCAATCCAAAAAAAAGATTTACGTGATTTACATGATTTTCGTGATTTTCGGTGAAGCAACAGTATGTACCTGATCGTCGTCATATGCTTCCCTTTAGGCCTTCCCCCCCCCCTTCTCAGCCCCGGAATCACGGGTACACCGGCTACCTCGATGGAGCACCTCTGCTCCAGAATAGAGGCGCTAGTTCGATCGGGCTAGAACGGGGAAGCTTTCTCATGCATTAGGTATTGCTTATTAGAAACGATGACGACATAGCTGACCCCATCTGTAGACTATATCACAACATGCTAGGTACGTATCCTATACCGAAGGTACATTCCTGGTCTAGGTCGGTCCTAGGCTCTAGCTAGACCTTCCTCTACTGCAGGTACGTATCTCATTCAGGTTCCAGACTTTAGACCGTCAGACCATAGGGCTGGGGTAGGAAAGAGGGGCCTATCGGGTGAAGTCGGAGCTGAAAGGACGGCGTTGTGCCATTCTCGCATGCACAATTTTGGATTGCGGGGACTTTGGTCTTTCTTTTCGGGCTTGCTCCACGATGATCTAGGAGGCTTGGGGTCAGTGAGGCTTAGGGCTTGGACCAGGTGTGTGAGTGCGCGCAAGCACATGAGCGGACTGAGTCAGGAGGTTGTCCGCTAGCTATCCATGGCTCGAAAGCGTATTCGCTTTCGTAGATCCTACGAAAATGATCCTCACGGCGATTCCGTTCTATTTTCTTACTCTAACACTCAAAGGGTATGTATGGCCTTGAAGTTTCCAAGGAAATAGCATCAGGACTCCATAGCATCCAAATCTGGATCTGGATATGGATATGGAGTCACGAAAATTCTGATCGGAGCAAGTACTGTACGGAGTAACAACGACACCGAAAGGGGGGGTTTCGGTGAACATACCCACGGTCATCTTCCGTGGTGGCACTTTCTCTATCAACTTGCCCCCTAACCCAAACGAAAAAAAACTTGGTTTGAATTCCGTGTCTGGAGCCGCGGGCCCGACTTTCAAACTCGGGCTGAGACTCGGCATCTTCTGTGCCGGCCCGGTCTTGCGTGCTCTTGCCGTTGGCTTCAATTGGTCTCCAATCCTGACTAAGGATTATCCCCAAATCTCCACACTTTCAATTCCATTATTTTCCCTTTTGCCCCCTTGTTGGTCCCGGTTTTTCCGAGAAATCCCCCCGCCGAAAATGACCCGAGCCTCGGTGGCTTTTCCGGCCATCGGCTGAGTTGCTGCATTTGTCAATCTATAAACCCCGTGGACGAATGCAACATTTGTGTAGATACGGGCTGACGGAAGATTTTCTCTATGGTGGTTTTTTTTCCCCTTGTGGCTCGGCAGTCATACCCTTGTATGCAATGTACTAGCTGCCTTGACCCTGAACCGGCAATTGTGTGCGCCTGGAGAAAAAAGTCCCCCACCCGGACGTACGCAGGCTCGGTAATCCGACGGATTGGTGGTCCCGCACTTCTATCCGACTTGCGGAGGTCTCAATGTTTCTCCGCATGGAGCGGTGTGAGGCAATTGAAACGCTTACGAAAGCAGAAAAATGTGTCAGAATTTGTCCCCATATGGAGCACCACATGGAGAGGGCAAGTCGCGCGTCGTGATCTATAATACCAAATCGGGACACGACCCTTTAGACAAAAACGCGTGCCATCTCCCTTTCACATACATCTATGACATCCTACAAATGACATCACTGAATAACACTTTATAGTTTACACCATATAATTTCACAATTCCAATATCATTTGCAATATCTCCCTTTCCACATCTCAGGGTAACATGAATCCCCGGACAGACGTCCGTCCACCGCCCGAATGCGGCAGAAAAATCATGTATCATTCTGCCGCGTCTCTCCGCCCACAAAGCGGAGAATCTCTGTTCGAGTCCAGTGCGCTGCGACCAAACTACCACCCTGAAACAGTCCAGCAAGACCATTCCGACCTTTCTTTTGACTCCTTGGACATAATTCATCTCTCTCTGCATAGTGTCTTCGTGCATTTCGCACCATGGCACCTCCGCGCCAGCGCACCACCGCCATAGTGGACGACTCCAGATCCGAAGCCTCCAGCGGCACGAGAGAATACAAATCCACAGCCCCGAAGAGCAGGAAGACGGGTGCAGCTAAGGAAAAGGCATCTGTGACCAGTGCGCCAATTGCACACGAAGTCGATGACCAACAACCAAGAGTGAGTCCTGAATGTCTTAGGGGGCGGAGATCAGTCGATGGCGTCAGCCTTGTCATTGAGCGCAGAGAAGCGAAGTGACAGATAAGACAAGAAACCCCTTTCTATCTCCGGATGCTCTTGTGTTCTGCAAAACAAAAGCTCAACCTTGAACCCATGCCCACCTACCCACAACATCAATCCCAATGCATACTCATACTCATACTAACAAAATCAGGTCCCCTGGTCCGACCTCCCCCTCGACATCCTCCACGCCTACCGCCACGTCCACAAACTTCCCACTCCCTCTGCCTTCTCAAACGATTATTCCCGCATAGTCCTCTCCCAAGGCGTCGGTCTCCGCTCCCCAACAGCCCTCGCCGCCCGCCGCGCAAACAACACCGCAACCCGGCACAACCACCACCACAACCATATCACAGCCACATCTTCGCACGCCACGGGCAGCGGAAGTGGTAGTGGAAGTGGAAGTGGAAGCGAGCGCGAAGAGCCATTGCGCCGGATAATCGGACAAGACCGCGTGAGCAAAGATGCTTTCGCGCTTGTGGTGCGGAAGCATTTTAATAGTGCGGGTTTGTCGGAGCAGGAGAGTATTGCTAGGTTTTTGTATACTGTTCGTGAGGAACGGAGGGGGAGGCAATTCCGGTTGCGGTTTCAGCCGTAACAGTACCCTTATGGTTTGATGTGACCTTATCTGATTTGATCTGATCCGAGGCATTGGATTCTGAGCCTGAGGACACTTTAAGTGGTTTGGAGGGCTTTTTTATGTTTAAGATACCCATTGGCGTTTCTGTGGCTGGGACTGGGGCTTCTCTCGTGGAAGACTTCTTTGTGGAATTGTGTTTGCATACTTGGTCTATATCTATGGTGTTTGATTCTCGGGTTTTGTTATATCGGAACTGGATAGTTAATTCAGTCTCTGTTCTATAAACTTCCAATGATCTTCAATTGAGGAGACATCATTGTACATATAGTTTGGTTGCATTTGTCTGAATTACTTTTCTTATTTGATGTATGAGCAGGTACCTTTCATGTACTAAATATGGGTGATATCTCGTGATCCAGGTCTGCTTACTATACTCATGAAGATTACCAGCTTGAGCATAAGACATACTACCTAAATACTATGTTTGATTCATCATGTACATAACTGCATAGCTTCTAAACTAATCAAACCAAGAGAGAAATTCCAATCCGAAGTTGGCGAGAATCAAGACACAAAAAATGACTGACAAGGTGATATCGAACCAACATAAATACGCAGAAAGAACGCCGAGATGGATGCCCACCTCCTATTTTGCCCACGACCCGGCCCTTGCTGTCATACTAAAGTACCTATAGCTAGACATAGACGGCATCTGGCGTGGCCTATTTCCAGGCATTGAGCCCTGACCAGGGATCATTGGTAGCAGATGACTGGGGCTGGGATTGAGAAGGAGTCTTGCTGTGTGGGTATCCTCTAGGCTGGGCAGCATACCCGCCAGGTCCGGAGGGGTAAGCGCCGGTTGTGGGTGGGTAGCTGGGTTGTTGAGGGCGTGGAGGGGGCGGGGGAGGGATATAGCCCTGTGGAGTCATATAGTGCGATGGAGTACCGGCTGTAGCAGCGGAAGGCGCAGGACTGGCACTGGGGTACCCGTATGGGGTTGGGGTCTGGGAAAAGAACTGCTGGTTCGGAGGTGGAGAGACGGGTGTTTGATATGGATATGCCATGGGATTGTAGCCTTCGGAGAGCGGGGCAGCGGCACCCTGCTGGAAAGGCGGTTGGCCGTATGGCATGCCTGGGTTGCCCATGTATTGTCCGTAAGGCGCTGGGGAGTGCGAAAGAGGGGCGCCGTGCGGGGGTGCCATGGTCGGTGGGTAGCGAGGCGATGGCTTTGGAGAGGGGCCTGTTCCATATGCTGGGGTTTGAACTGCAGGCGGCGGCGACTTCACCTTTCCAGGGGCCGTGGGGGGTCTCGTCAACGGCGAAGTTGCTGATGGCTTCGGCTCCGTCGACAGACGCTCCATCAGCTGACGAAGCTTCTCTCGTTCCTGGTCTTCGTGTTCGGAGACACCACCAGCCTTCTCGCGCTCAATCTGGCTCAAAAGCTGGGCTCCCTCGGATCGACGATTGCTAATGAAAGTTTCGACATTCTTCCGCAGGCTCTCGACATTCTCGCCCATATCTTTGTAAAAAGTTCGAGCCTGGACAATACCCGACGAGAGACCATTGAATGCCTCATATACTTTCTTGTATCGAGCCATCACGGTATTCCTTTGGCGTGTGATACCCTCATACTTGGATTGTTCAGATTGCACTCGCTTATCCTGCAGCAAGTCGGCGTACGTCTTAGTAAGTTCTTTCATCAAAGAAGACTGCTTGTGGTTCGCCTGCAACAGACGATTTTGATGAGGTCGGAACTTTTCTAGCTCGGCCTCGAAAAGTTGGGTTTCCTGGCCTGTGATAGATTTCTTATTCAGAATCAACACATTTGATATATCGTCGGTGTGAACCTAGAAAAGTCAATATATAAGTTCAGTAGTTCTGGAAGTATCCAACCAACCTTCTCTTTAAGATCCTTGAGTACTTGGGACCGCTCTCTCTTCACAAGGTTGAGCTTCTTCAAGATATCTTCCACCTTGGCGATCTGTCCCGCAACGGAAGCACTGCCCTCATTATAGACGTCGTCTAAGAGACTGCCTTCGGCAGGGCTACTGACCCCGTTTTTACCTTTATTATGCTTGGAACCAGCCTTGATTAGGGCCTGCTGGAAGAGCACGTCGGCTTCATCCGTTTCTCCTGCAGAGCGCATTTGATCAAAGTCTCCCTCGTACTGTCGCAGGGTGGATGACAGCTGAGTATCACTAGCGCTGGCTTCACTAATGGTATCTCTGTACGTGCGAACATCTCCTCGGAGGGTAGTGTTCAAACGACCACTGGGCTGCTGACTCCAGTCACCACCATACTTAGAGCGCATCTTCTCACATACGCTCTCTTCCAGATCCAACTGCTTTGAGCATTGATCCAACTGCGACAGGACTTCCGTCTTGCGTTCCTGCAGCTCATCAAAGGCCCGATGGAATGATGTATGTCCAGCAAGCTCTGAACACCAGCGGCGGAACTCCTCATCCACAGTCATTTCTTGGTCCATTCCACCCTTAAGAATGTTAAGGCTGCCGGGAAGTTTCAAGTAATCTAAGCTAGCAGCCATTTCACCATTGGCAGTCTCAACCTTTTCGGTCTCTGCGCGGATCAGCTTGGCCTTCTCCTCATCATACAAACTAGCCGTCTCTGTGACAGACATGGGAACCAGCTTTTGGAAAATATCAGGACCAATAATGCGCTGAATATCTTGCCCTTGGTATAGCTCGCTAACCGGGATCGCCTTAGCGGCCGGAAGCTTGGCAACGGGCGAGAGTCCCGCCTCATTTGGAATAGGTTGATGATAGATAAAGTCATTATCCTTAATCAAAGTAGCCAGTTGTGACTGCACATTGGCCTGGTTATGCTTGATGATGTCGACCAGGTTGGCTCCCGCCTCGGCTGGCAAGTTCGAGGTTGCGGGAGCCGAAGAGGGGAATGACTTAGCCCAGGTCAGAGCAGATATAGACTGCTTCTCAGCTAGTTGCAGTCGCGCAATGGCAACTCCATGTGAGTTGCTCTCGCTGTCAGCAATTGCCTGATAATAGGATGCAACGGAGCTCATATGCGCCCCCTTCGCCTGCACTACAATCGACCACACCTTATCGAAGACGTTCTTGCTCACGAAGTCCTGCATTGTTTCCGCCGCCTGGGCGTACAAGTAAGCAGCCTGGCCTGCCAACTTGGCCAGGAAACCAGGCTTTTTCCCGTCTGCGATCTGTTTCTCGAGGAACACCTCCTGCGCCTGGGCAAGTGTCACATGTATCAATGTCTTGACCGTGTCCCGGTTCAGATCGGTCGAAGGCGCATGCAAGAAATTCTCATTTATGTACGTAAACATACCCGCGGATGCCTGGAAAGAATGGTATGCGGTCTTGACGCCGACATCTTCGGCCCGGTTCTGGTTGGCGGCATGGCAGGAAAGGACGGCGGAGATATTGAAGATGATGGATGCTTTCTCGAAGGCCAGGGAGTATTGGGAGGTTGGTTTGTGAGTAAACGCATCGTACCTGGAATCAAGATCAGTTCTGGGCTCACTATGTGTCTTCGGGTCGGAGCATACCATGAGAACGAGATCTTGATATGATTCTCGTCGACGGGGAACCGAAGATCTAAGAGCTCCAGTTGTCCGTAGTATCGGTACAGCAGATCGCGTCCGGTGGCGCTATCATTCCCGGCGCCTCTCATGTCCTGGCGGAGGCGGTTGAGGGTTGTACATTCAGAGGCATAGCGCTCGGGGTCCTCGCCATAGGTCTGCCGAATGTAATCCTTGAGGGGCTGGATCCAATCAATCTCGTTGGTCTGCTTGAGCGGACAGGCAAGCATCGGTGACTGAACCATTGTGCGATGGTCGTCAGGAGCGGGATGCTCCCATCCACGAATAATTTAGAATGGGGGACGCGAAGGCAGGGGTGGTAAGCGGGGGTGTAACGGTGCGGTTAAGAGGGGAATCGGATTCGAGGCTGTGGGGTAAGGTAGGCGGACAGTGCCTGATGGCTCACTAGTCAAATCAATGACGTAGTACCGGATCAAAGCAATGCAGATTGAAAGTCGAGGAAAGGAAGGTGTTGTGAGAGTTGTAGTAGGTAGAAGGTGACAAGTGGGATGTGTGATGGCCTTTCGTGACGACCTGTCTTGTCTGGGCACCAATAGCCAAACACTGTTACAGTATATAGAATTAGAACCTTGTACGAACGAACATCGCAGGAAATTCATGGAAATCAGTGAATTACCAGAACACCAGAGGAACGAATAATGTACAGATTCAGGTCTAGTTTATTTCTTTTTGAAAGCAGAGAGCTTCATGGCAGCCTAACATAGTAATACATCGCCCCATCTTCTCCAAGGCAGAACAAATGCCCCAATCCCGCCAGCGCTATGAAGATAAACATGGTAAATACAGCCCAAATGGATATAAAAATACAGGAATTTACACAGATCTAACTCGACTTCGAGTTATCTCCCTTCTTCTCATCCTTTTTGTCCTTGGTATCCTTCTTCTCGGACTCGGACGTGGTCTTGGAATCGGAGTCCTTGTCCATCAGTTTATGCCACACAGACTTCAGAAACCCTTCATCCTTCTTGTCGGTGGTATCAGTGGGAGGGCTAGCCGCATGTTAGTACCGTAAATATAGACTGGGAAGATGAATGCTTACCTATCCTTGGTAAAGTTCATAGTCCGTCGAGCCGTCTTATCGTTCATCTCGTCAGCAAGAACCTCTAGGATTGTTCGCTGGTTGCCCGTCAAATATTTGGGCATGGCAACTTTGAACTCAACCTTCAGATCACCCGTCGGGCTGAATCGCGAAGAGCGGCCACCTCCCAATTTCTTCATGCCCATGCCAGACAGAGTGATCCGATCTCCGGTACCGGTACCGGTGGCCACCTTGACCTTGACCTCTTTCTCAAGAGTAGGAATAGTAACCTCACCACCCAGCAAAGCAGTTGTAAGAGGGATAGTAGCTGTGTGGAGGATGTCTGATCCGTTGCGGGTGAAGCGCTGATCCGGAGCAACGCGGATCGTGAGGTAGAGATCACCACGCTGGGTGCGGGCACCAGGAGCAGCAGCTGTTCCAGTGGGAGGCATATCACCCTCGCCGGTGACTCTCATCCGCATACCGTCTTCCACGCCAGCGGGAATGTCCACCTTCAAGGTCTTGCGTTCTCTAACAACACCGCTTCCGTGACAGCCACCGCACTCCGATCCACGGGGCACAGACATACCAGCACCTCCACAAGCATCGCATGTCGCAGCAACCTGGAAACCTCCCTGCATGAAGTGAACACGGGTTCCAGAACCATTGCAGGACTTGCACTGAGAACGCTTAGCACCGGATTTCAACCCATCACCTTTACAAGTTCCACACTGCGTCAAAGGCGTAATGACAATATCCTGAGAGGTACCCTTGGCGGAATCCATAAAGGTAATGTTGCTCTGCACCTCGATATCCTCTCCAACCAATATCTCCTCTTGGAATGGGTTGCGTCGGCCACGAGCGCCGCCCCTACGAGCACCACCACCGGCGAAAGCACCGAACAGATCTTCGAAGTTAATGTCGCCCGAAAAGCCTCCTCCGAATCCACCACCACCGAATCCACCACCGAATCCGTGGAAGCCTCCGGCGCCAGCGAATGGGTTGCCTCCAGCATTCGGGTTGAAGCCGCCGTTCTGGTCAAAGGCATTGGCGCCATATTGATCATATTGCTCGCGCTTCTTGGGATCAGACAACAGCTCGTAGGAGGACTGAGCCTCAGCAAATTTATCTTTGGCGTCGGGGTCCTTGTTGGTATCCGGGTGATACTTCTTGGCCAGACCGTAGTATGCCTTCTTGATGTCACCGGCCGAGGCACCTTTGTCTACTCCGAGGACTTTGTAGGGGTCGGCAATTGCGAGGGACGCGGTCGAGTGGAAGGGCTATTGTCGGTTAGTTAATGACCGACCACGACAATAGAGGGAACAAAGGAACATACCTGGGTCGGGAGCACATATGGGGCCTTCTTCTTGCAGGCACCATCACGCAGCCGTCTAGCAGGAGAGGCAGAAGCTCCCGCATGGTAAGCTCGTGTTTGAGACGCAGTGCAAACAATCGGGCGACTAGACTGAGTCGAGCATTGGGTTTGAGCCCGAAGCAGGCGCGCGGGCAGGGCCGCGGCCTTGGGGAATGCCGCGGATGGGTTCATGGAGACGGAATAGTAATAGCCGTGCAGCGGTTGGCCGATAGTCGAGGCCGGGCTCCGGCGAGAGAGGAGAAAGGAAAGAATTAAAGGGAAAAAAGATAGGAAAAAGTTGGAAAAAAGTCTATAACAGTAACGGCGCCAATGGTTTGTCTTCAACCAGTCGGGATTCTGGTAGAATCGTCTAGTCGACGAGGAGACTGGCGCCGCGGAATAAAGTCGGACCGACAGGAGTGGAACCACTAATAGAAATGAGATCATTGGTCGATTTCATAGTATAGACTCTAAACACCCTTTTCATGAAAAATTCATTATTCATATATAATTTTTCATCTTGAATAGATTTTGTAGGCTTGAGGTATAGGCTTGCGTGAGGCCTAGAAGCCCTTAACCGAGCTAAGTTAGAGGCATCTGGACAGTATTAGGAAATCAGATGACAAGGCACTCTTGCTATAACAAATCCATTAGAATCTCAATCACATGTACGTAAACATTACATCAACCATGTTGAAAGCAGTCACGAAATCATTTGTCGTCTAAATAGAGAGGAAGCATGGCAGATGCCTAAGGCATTCAAAGACTAGGGGGCACATAAGAGTTGTTATAAGTCTCTCCAGCTTATGTACCTACACTTCCTGGATAGCATTATCATAAACGAGCCAAGCATTCAGAATCCAATTCTACTTAGCTCCGGCATCTGGAAGCTAATTATAATCCTTGCACTGTTGCCGTTGACAGGTTCGACAGGAATCACAATGGCCGAGGAAAACATGTATACTTGGGTATACAAGAATCCTGGCTTCCTAAGCTAGGTTATCTGGCAAGCCCATACCTATTTTGAAAGATGAAAAGCTTAACTGGCCGCCACACAAGCAAACAGCGATACCATGAGGGAATATGAACCACTTCCTGCATTGTGGTAATAAGGGACAAACCTGAAAAGAGATGGAAAAGTAGCAGAGCCGATATTGCCAAGCCCTGCGCGTCGAACGGTGCGGACTCTGCCAGTACGAATGTGGTACACGCCCGGGATGCGAGGGATTGTGTGGAGGTTACTGCGTAGTTGCAACCAGCCCTGGATGCTGAAAATGAAGCGTGTCAGAGTCCAGAGCAAAGCGAAACTCCGCGGACGCTGCTTTATACAGGGAGTCAGGGACACCGGAAGGGTATTTTTAAATAGCAGAGCAGAGAGACTGATTGAGGGTGAAGGTACTGAAGCAATTCATTTCGTTGTTTGTGATGGGTTGGGTTCGCATTTCAAGTACTACAGATTGAGGGTACTGATTGGCCCAGTGGAGGAACAAAAATCAGTGCAAGCATTCTTGTGCCTCTTCACATAATCTATCTTTCTATTCCATCTAAAGGTAGTGAAATAAGATAACCTCGGGGCAAGTAAGACATCAAATTGTGGTTGATCGCATTTAGTATGTATGGTATTCCGGACCCCGCAGCTGGCTTACATGCGCAGCTCGCTTGCCGAATCCGTTAATGAGAAAGAATGATGTCAGCTAGGTAACGGAGCAGTCAAAAGAAGCAGTATCGTCTGTAATGGGGACGTCGCGCCGGACTGTGATAGCGAGAAGAACAACAGTAACTATATCTACCAGAACCAAATATACGCCGAGAATTGAGAGAAGGGGTCCACTACGTAGATGTGCATAGAAGGTGTGCCGTATTGCCTCATTTAGCATTTGTAAGAATCGAGCGGAAGAATAGTCGGGCCGAGTGGGTCTTGCTCTGCTCAGGTCATGAGCAAGCCGAGTGGTCTCCGATTGACGGACCTCGACATCTTCCCACGTTTCCTGCTCAATCGCCTTCAGCTTCTTTCTTGCCCCCCCTGGAGCTGCAATAAGGCTCACTTGAGCTTCGAATCTATACCTTAATCCTCCGTTTCCGGAGCCCTACCCCCCAACCTCTCATAGTTACCGAGAACGCCAGTAGCATGCTCCGCGGCCAGACCCTCCCCTGGAGAGCTGCGCTCCACCAAACGCCTCGCCCTCTATTTCGCCGCCCCTTCCTCACTGCGACAAGAAATAATGCTTCTTTCCGCTCAGCATTAACTGCGACCCGTCTCAGCCGTTCCCTTCCCTCGGCTCCCCGCACGTTCTCCTCTAGCTCCATCCAACGGAAAGAGAGACCCCCACCAGAGGATCCAAATGACGTGCTAGAAAAGAAACAAGAAGAGGAGACAGCACAGGAGAATAAAGAAGCGGAGCGAGCTCCAGAATCGCGGCGGAAAGCTGCCGACTCGGGCAAGACCGCCGACCAGACAAGCTCCACCCGGAAAAAAGATCGATCATCGAGCGACAAAGAGCGGGCATTAGAAGAAGAGTCTAAGAAGGAAGCCGAGGCTGACGGAAAGGGCGATTCAGGTCAGACGCCATCTGCTATTCCCCCGAGCAGTGGTGCGGCCGACTCGAAGCCTAGCTCCGCAAACAGTGGCGGCAATAGCGGAAATGACGATGGTGGGAAGAAGGGCAAGAAGGGATCTGGGGACAAAGCTTTGCAAAAGCCTGCTGTGCCAGATGTATACCCGCAAGTCATGGCAATTCCTATTGCGAAGCGCCCCCTCTTCCCCGGGTTCTATAAGGCAATTACTATCCGCGACCCCAATGTTGCAGCTGCGATTCAAGATATGATGAAGCGCGGCCAACCGTATGTGGGCGCTTTCTTGTTCAAGGATGATAATGCCGATGGCGATGTCATTGACAATCTCGACGATGTTTACGATACCGGAGTTTTCGCTCAGATTACAGCGGCCTACCCTCTCCGCGGCGAGGCCAGTGGTGTTACTGCTGTTCTCTACCCACACCGTCGCATCAAGATCTCTTCGCTACTCCCTCCTAGCGAGACCACCAAGGGTACTCCCGCGGAAGAGAAGACCGAGAAGAAGGGTGACGTTGTGGCGAGCTTCGAAGAGGGAGCTGCTGAGTCTGCACCCAAAGACCACTATGAGCCTACTTCCTTCCTGAAGAAATACCCAGTCAGCTTGGTCAATGTGGAAAACTTGACTGAGGAACCATTCGATAAGAAGAATGGAATTATTCGTGCCGTGACTAGCGAAATCGTGAATGTGTGCAAGGAGATCGCTACCCTAAACCCTCTATTCCGTGACCAGATCTCTGCTTTCTACACCGATCAATTCCCCGGAAACCTCAGTGACGAGCCTGCCAAGCTTGCTGATTTCGCCGCCGCAGTCTCGGCTGGTGAGTTGCATGAGATGCAGGAGGTTCTTGAGACTATGAACATCGAGGAGCGTCTTCCCAAGGCGCTTGTTGTCTTGAAGAAGGAGTTAATGAATGCCCAACTTCAGTCTAAGATCACCAAAGATGTGGAGGCCAAGATTCAGAAGCGTCAGCGGGAATACTGGCTCATGGAGCAGATGAAGGGAATTAAGAGAGAGCTTGGTATCGAGTCTGACGGCAAGGATAAGCTGGTTGAGAAGTTCAAGGAGAAGGCCGAGAAGCTTGCGATGCCCGAAGCTGTCAAGAAGGTCTTTGACGAGGAGATCAACAAGTTGGCTCATCTTGAGCCTGCGGCTTCTGAGTTCAACGTCACCCGCAACTACCTGGACTGGCTGACTCAGATCCCCTGGGGCCAGAAGAGTGTGGAGAACTTCGGCATCAAGAACGCAGTTTCTGTTCTTGATGAAGATCACTACGGCCTGAAGGATGTCAAGGATCGGATCTTGGAATTCATCGCCGTGGGCAAGCTTCGCGGTACCGTGGAAGGAAAGATTCTTTGTCTCGTCGGACCTCCCGGTGTCGGAAAGACTAGTATTGGGAAATCAGTGGCTCGTGCATTAAACCGCCAATACTACCGCTTCTCAGTGGGTGGATTGACTGATGTCGCAGAGATCAAGGGTCACCGACGGACCTACGTTGGTGCTCTTCCTGGACGTATCATTCAGGCTCTCAAGAAGTGTCAGACCGAAAACCCCCTGATCCTGATCGATGAGGTGGATAAGATTGGCCGTGGCCACCAGGGCGACCCTTCTTCTGCGTTGTTAGAGCTGCTTGACCCCGAGCAGAATTCCTCCTTCCTAGATCATTACATGGATGTTCCTGTGGACCTGTCCAAGGTTCTGTTTGTTTGCACCGCCAACGTCACCGACACCATTCCTCGCCCGTTGCTGGATCGCATGGAGCTCATTGAGCTATCCGGCTACGTGGCTGACGAGAAGATGGCCATTGCTGAGCGATACTTGGCGCCAGCTGCCCGGGAGCTGACTGGCCTGAAGGACGTTGATGTGAACCTCGAGAAGGAAGCGATCGAAGAGCTTATCAAATCCTACTGCCGGGAGAGCGGTGTCCGCAACCTGAAGAAGCAGATCGAGAAGGTGTACCGAAAAGCGGCATTCAAGATCGTCCAGGATCTGGGTGAGGAGGTGTTCCCGGAAGAGGCGGCACTGACCGACGAAGGCAAGGCAGCTCAGGAGGAGTCCAAGGAGCACGAGTCCTCTGACCCCGCTGATGCGCCACTTGAGCCCGAGAAGTCGACCACCGAGACTCCTCGCCTTGCTCTCAAGGTTCCCGAGAGTGTACAGCTTAGCATCGGCAGGGATACATTGAAGGATTACGTCGGACCCCCAGTTTTCACCGCCGATCGTCTGTTTGACAGATTCCCCCCTGGTGTCACCATGGGTCTTGCCTGGACTAGCATGGGTGGCGCTGCACTCTATGTCGAGTGTATCCTGGAGAATGCCTTGAAACACAACTCGCGACCGGGCCTGGAGATCACTGGTAACCTACAAAATGTCATGAAGGAATCCTCGCACATCGCCTACTCGTTTGCCAAGTCCGTCATGGCCAAACAGTTCCCCGAGAACGCCTTTTTTGAGAAGGCGAAGGTCCACCTGCACTGCCCCGAGGGTGCTGTTCCCAAAGATGGTACGTATCTACGTCGTTTTACCATACCTTTTGCCATTTTGCTAATCACATTCACTAGGCCCGTCTGCTGGTATCACCATGGCTAGTGCACTGCTGTCTCTGGCGCTGAACCACCCGCTTGACCCAACCATTGCCATGACTGGTGAGTTAACGGTCACTGGAAAGGTTCTGCGTATTGGCGGTTTGAGAGAAAAGACAGTGGCTGCTCGCCGGGCTGGTGCGACTACAGTCATCTTCCCAGCCGACAACACTTCTGACTGGCTTGAGTTGCCCGAGGTGAGTCACCTCCTCCTTTATCCCACAACTAAGCTTACTAACGATGTAAATAGAATATCAAGAAGGGCATCACTGGCCACCCAGTTAGCTGGTACTCGGACGTGTTTGACCTTCTCTTCCCCACCCTGGATCAAGAGGCAGCGCGGACGATCTGGCAGAAGGCGCTGACCAAGCCCGAGGGCGAACGCAGCTCCAATGACGAGTAAAAAGGCTTTCTCATTTTCTTATGTGCCTGTGGTATATACATGTATCTTTGTATATTTTGATTTTTTTCTGTTCTATTATCTTCTGATCGGTGGGTACATGGCGTCTTGTCTTCCCCAACCGGAATGCATGGACCGGCGTTGGACGTTTTGTTAGACGCTTGATTTAATTCCCCCCAAAACTTCTCTAGAACATGCTCCTCTCAAAATAAAGCAGAACCAAGGACTTCTATTTGTCCTTGGAGGTATCTGACATGTGTTTTAGTAGATAATGCAGCTAAATGTATAAGATGTCGCCCTATATCCAACGCACAGCATCACCATTCCACCAATCATCGAGGGTTTCATCATCCCAATCAGGCACTGAGTGTCAGGCCGCAACACAGCCTCACTTTTTTTTTTTTTAATTGGATCTTGATCTGTGCGTAGAATGAATCATATATCTTTTTCTCCCTTGATTGCATTTATTTCGAATAAGAAAACCCTGCACTGTGCTTTTGTTCGTTGCTGTGAGACATTCACACCTTGCAGTGGATCAACGCACAATTCGCACTGCTAACGTCCATACAAGTTTTTTTTTTGTGAAGAATCAAAAAAGTATTGAATACGTTGACCGACTATCTATTGAAATTTTCTCTGGCTGCACCGCCTTTTAAGTCACGGACCATCCCAGCCTCATCCCATTGCAACCCTTGTGTGACACACCAGATTGAAGCTTGAAAAAAAAAAGAATATAGAATAAGGGGGCAAACACACGTGCCTTGAAGGTCAACAGTTGAGGTTCTTACACGGAGTTTTGTTTCTTTCCTATAATCCTTCTCTCTCTCCCCAAGCCTTTCCACTTTGGGCTCAATTCTTATGGCCGTCGGGGTTTCAGCTAGCGGGGGTGATTGAGTCGTTCCTTGCACAAGCCGTATGGCCATCTCCCTTGCAAGCAGCTGTAGCCCAACGCGGCTGGGTTTCCCAATGGACGAAAAGGGACCAAAGCAGAGCGTGTGGCATCGATTGGGACTAAGACGGTGGCTGGGTCGAGATGATCGAGATTCTCGGAACCACGATGCCCTTTTCCCCCACAACCATAACCGAGCGTCCTCCATCGACAGTAACAAGCAAGACAACCTCACTCGTCGCCTGTCACGTCGCGTAGGGGTTGGTCTACCCCTATCTGCTCCTTTTAAACGCCAAAACTCTGAGCATCGTGATCAACTCGCACCCCTGAACCTCGAACCCCAGCACCGTCGTGCACATTCGGCCGACCGTCGCCCGTTGAGTGCCCAAACAAGCCGGTCTCCACCGCCCGCCGTGGGCCCTCGACTTTCCGCGCCAGAGGTTCAGTGGCTCGGGCCGACAACCGCTACCACGGTCGACGAGCCCCTCGATCGCGAATTGGATACGCCCCTGGATCTGGAACTAGACGTGGAGAACGATGAGACCGATTCCGAACTGGATTGGGACCCTTCCCCTGACATAATTGCCCCTGAGGCTGAGGGCGCACAACCGCCAAACACAC
Source organism: Penicillium sp. VS I D KN (assembly GCA_019775415.1). Taxonomy (NCBI): domain Eukaryota; kingdom Fungi; phylum Ascomycota; class Eurotiomycetes; order Eurotiales; family Aspergillaceae; genus Penicillium; species Penicillium sp. VS I D KN. The sequence goes on from JACWFT010000010.1 coordinate 2,817,236, forward strand.
TCGAGATGGAGCTGGAACGACGATGGATATTGAACCTGAGCATGCACTTCCGGGATCGCTCGGAAAGGGAGAAGTTCTTCGTCACATACGCCGAAACCCCGACCCGATGGCGCCGAGTCACGATTTCCTGCGATTACCGCGGCGCAACCGAGGACTCGCTTGAGCAGGATTTGAAGGAATTGCGGTATCAGCGGGATAAATGTGCGCGAATTTACGAGTCGATCCGCGAATCCCTTCCCGAGATCCAATTTTACGATACCGTCACCAATTTGAAAGTTGAGACTCGCGATGGTCGTTTGCACGTTCATGTCACCGAGGACGTTAACGAGACGATTCCTTACCCTCCGATTTCCAGTATCGGGCACTTACGGGGTGCTCGGTGTGTACCAGAGAACCTTTTGCACTTTGAATCCCATCTCTCTGGGTTTGTTTACAAAGTACGGCTGGGGGGCCACGCGTATATTAAGAAGGAGATTCCGGGCCCTGATACGGTTGATGAGTTTTTATACGAGATTAATGCGCTGCATGCGCTGAATCGCGCGCCCAATGTGATACAAGTGGAAGCGATTGTGGTCGATGAGCGACAGGAAGTGGTCAAGGGCCTGCTGATCAACTATGCGGCTCAGGGCGCGCTGGTCGATATTCTGTACGACCAGCGGGGGGAGCTTCCTTTCCCCAGACGGGAGCGATGGGCCAAACAGATTGTCCAAGGTCTCTGTGAGATCCATGAGTCAGGATACGTCCAGGGAGATTTCACACTATCGAACATCGTGGTGGATGGCGACGACAATGCGCATATTATCGACATCAACCGCAGAGGATGCCCTGTTGGATGGGAGCCCCCTGAGATTGCCGCGAAAATTGAGAGCAACCAGCGCATTTCCATGTATATTGGGGTGAAGACAGATCTGTATCAGCTTGGAATGACTTTGTGGGCCTTAGCGATGGAGGAGGACGAGCCGGAACGACAGCCTCGGCCCCTGCTCTTAGGAAATGAGGTGGATGTGCCCGATTACTATCGCCGGCTGGTTGATATCTGCCTCAGCCCTACTCCCCGACACCGATTGTCTGCCAAAGACCTTCTTACCCTTTTTCCGACTGACCTTTTTTCACGATCTATGCCGGCAGGCCGGGCTCGAGATATCGCTGGTCATGATCTAAGGCCTCTCGTCACAAAAGCTCATAGCGCCAATGCCTACCCTGTGACTCTCCCCGTAACTGGCGCTTTTGACCCCCTTCCACCATTCGAAAACGACTTTTCAAAAACATGCAATGGCATGCCACAGCCCATTTTCTCAAATCACCACGATCAAGGCAAGGGGTCAACACCTACACTTGCAGGTTCCAATGGGGGAGCAGCATTTTTATCTCGCCATTCCTCGGCATCCACATTAAATCATCATGAGATTGATGATCTAGGACGAAGATGGGATATGCCAGAGCCTAGCTATGATAGAGCCGAACGCCATCCAGCCCATAATTCCGATACCCCTGCGTGGACCAATAACGTCGGTCAAAACTACGATTCCAACATCTCAGAACGAGAAACATCCCCCTCGGATACAACTCCATATCAGCCATCCCAGCCATCTATTGACCAAGATTCAATAAATGGAAAAGATCACCCGCTCAACCTCGAACCCGCATCTGCCTCTCCAAAATCCGATGAACAGACGTCAATTCCAACCCAAGACGATGAACGGATACATCAGCCAATTGAGCAGTCTGTCTCTGCTCCCATCCCAGCCGAACATTCAGGCGCAATGCCATTTCTCTTCCATTCTATCCTCCCTATCAATCCAGCTCTACCATTTTCACGACACCGGACATGGCCTTCAGTAGCAAAAGACACGCAATCTTCTTTACCAACTTATCGCGAACCTATACCAGACAATTCAGCTCTCTTGGAACACCTTTATCGGTCTCGACTGCCTATCAATCCTGCCTTAAAGGATGAAATTTACGATCATTCTTCAAAACGCGATCTTTTCGAGTCACGATTACCTATAAACCCGGCTGTTCAGGATGGTTTCGCTAGATTTGTGGCTTCACCTCTTGAATCTAAGCCGTCTATCAGCGCAACATTAAAGAAGGACTCGACTGAAATCCCTCCGTCTGTCGAGTCGCAACTACCTGTCACTCCGGCTGTTGAAAATATGCCTGCGCCTCTTGGACCCGGGCCATCTACCAGCGCGATTGTCGAGGAGGCGATACAACTTTCACCTCTTGTTGAGTCGCGACTACCTATAAATCCGGCCGTTGAAAATGGCCCCGTTATGGTCGTGTCTTCGCTCCGAGAGCGATACCTCTCCACAAGCGCTGTCGCGAACGATCCCGTCGTACCCTCTCCCCTTGTTGAGTCACGTCTTCCCATGAATCCAGCTGTTGAGAACGGTTCCGTGAGGGTCATGTCCTCGCCTCTAGAGTCGCGACTTCCCACTCGCGAAAGTGTAAAGAAGGATTTCATTGAAATTTCTCCTTCCCTTGTCGAATCACGATTCCCTATAAACCCGGCTGTTGAAGATGGATCCAAGAAGTTGGCCCCTTCTCTCCATGAACCTCAACCTCCGGCCAAGAAAGCCGAACACGAGTCTGTTGGGTTGGTATCTGCCATTTTCGAGTCACAGCTCCCGATCAACCCAACTGTCGAAGACGGCTTCGTCAGATGTGTTATCTCACCTGTCAAATCACAGCTCCCTGTCACCCAGGCCATTGACAACAGTTCTGTCCGACTCATTCCCTCCCTCGTCGAGTCCCGACTCCCTATCAACCCAGCCTCTAGAGAATGTCTCTAGAGCGAGATCCTTGGACCATCCTCTTCTGGCCCAAGGTTGTGTAACTCTGAAGATTATGAACGCCAGATGATTTTCAAGTCCCAATTCGTGGGGCTATACGATCGATACCCTCTTCATTTCTCGCTTGTATAGTTCTCCTATCATTATCATTGTTGCGTTCCAAGCTAGCACTCCAAGGCATCTGCACCGATGGCGCATGCCGGCGAACTTTTGGCGTCCAAAAAGTCTTTTTCTTTTATTTCTTGTGGTGGATTTTCTTGATTTTATACATCATTGCGTTTTTGCGTCCTTTTTCCTGCTTTGCCTTCCTTCATCTGCTTTTCTTCCCATTGTCTTCACCCTTACGGAGGTTTTAATTGTCCGGCGTTCTCGCATAGGCCTTTCAAGTGTACTTTGACCAAGCCTTTCTCTTTGTCTCTTTTGGCCATCATGGCTGTATTATTTTCCTCTTTTGTTGATTACTGCCATGCTCATTTCAAAACAATCGTTCCCCGTCAAGTATGATATCCGAATCCTCATCGGGATGTTAACTCCGTACATATGCTTCAAAGCTCTCCCTCCAGGGATCACCACTCGCTGTCAACCCTCTCCCAATCAGCACAATCTTGCACTGAACCTTCTTATCCTCATCTCCATCCTGGCTCTGAACTGAATCCCGAATCTCAAACACATCCCTTACAGCCTGAATGATCTTACTTGATCCATCCTCTAGCATTAGAATACCCTTCAACCGATGAATTTCAAAATCTGTCGGCCATGACTCAGAGCCTGCACCACCAGACACGGGCAATGTCGACTCCCATAGAACTTCCCGCAGCCACTCATCAACCTTTTCCACACTCTTAGGAGAAATAGGCGGCGTGGCAATCGCAACAGTGGAAATAGCAGGATCCATATGACTATGTCCCTTCTTCCCAAAATCCATATCTGCCAGATGATCATACGCATGCAAATCAAGCACCACACCCTCAATCTGCGGCGTGCGACTATGATCCGTAACATGGATCTTAGCAGCACTGTTGATTGCCGTAATGCGGTCCCTCACGGATTCAAGTTCGTCTCCAGTTACCAGATCGGTTTTGTTGAGGATGATCACGTCCGCATGCGAGATCTGCATATGTGCCATGGAGAGCACTGGACCTGTATGCTCGTGCTGGTGTTTCTGGTCACGGTCATTAGCGCTCTCTTTATGCGAGTCGGCTTTTTCTTCCGGGGCTGGCTCGTCGAGGAGTCGAATGATGTTCTTTGCGTCGACGAGTGTTACGATCCCATCGAGGTAGATCGAGCTACCGAGACCTTCGTCCATCCAGAAAACAGGAGCAATGTTGCCTGGGTCAGCAAGGCCTGTTGTCTCTAGGAGAATGTAGTCGAATGTGCCGCGGCGTTCCATGAGTGATTCGAGGGCCATGACGCCGGAGTCTCTGAGTTTATATTAGTATAGATATGATTAAAAACTTTGAACATCGATAACCAAACGTACTTCACTGAGCAGCATATGCAGCCGTTGCCAACTTCCATCCACTCGGTGACTTCTTGGCCGCCTTCGTTGACGGTCAAAGGCTTTTCGATGTCCGAAGCTGTAGTTCGTTATTGCATGTTTATGTTGTAGAGATTCAGGTCTTCTTACAGTCACCAAATTCTATCATTCATTAGTATGGACTTTGTATGCGAATTGTAGATAACATACCATTCATGATCACGGCGATCTTTTTACCATGTTTTTCCGTGAGGATGTAATTCAACAGGGTAGTTTTTCCTGCTCCCAGATATCCTAATGATTAGGTTAGCATTGTTTCATCTGATAACACCTTTTCACTAGATCGTACCTGTGACAAGAGTAATAGGAACTCGATTAGTCGGCTCCTCCTCTATAGAGGCAGGCTCGTCTGCTGGCGTCGCCATGACGTCGACCAAGTCTGGAGGTGCTTCATCATCATCAATGTTAAAAGACATGTTCAATCTGGCTCTATTTCTATGGTGACAGAGCTATATAAAGCTTGTTCTCTCTGAATGTTTAGATCTTTCACCAGGCAAAGAGTCGTAGATGCGGCAGAAGATGACGTTGTTTCCTAGAATGGCGAGTAGGGCTTAGGGCACGTGATGGTCATTTGTTGTTGCTTATCTGCTGCTTCAGCTCCGACCAAGTCCATGCTCAAGTCGTCTAAGTAAATTTCGGGCTTCTATTGTATCGGCGAGGGCGCGGACTTCCCATTCACTCTTTTATAACTTCCGGGTTCTCTCCTTTGTTTTCGCGACTCTCTTCCAACTATTCCACCCCCATACTTGTTACGCGCCATGACTACCGGAGTCTCCCCGTCTAGCTCCCCACGCCTCCCCAGTCCGCCCCCGTTCACAGAAGTCCAGATCGGCCCTCAGTCGCCTTCAATCGGCGAGGCCTTTGGCAAAGATGGGGAGCAGCTTCTCGGAGCTGCTGCGGGAGAAGACGATGGTTCAACACGTAGGATCCGCCCGGGAACCAAAGCGGCTGACATGGCCTTTGGACCGCCGTTGATTCCTTTGTCGCAGGTTTGTACCGACGTTTCTAGACATTCCCGAATGTTCACTGATGATTTTAGCTTGATTCACCTTTCCAGCTTCAGGAACACCTTAAAGCTTTGTACCACCATTTCACCAAACCCGAAGGATCTGATATCGTCATCCCGATTACCCGCGAGGTCGCAATTCAGCTCGCTGATCCCCCGGAGGGCGTCGACCGATCGCTATGGCTCTACGAGTTATGCCGTTTCCTCACCATGAAAGTCAACAATCTGATCATCGCTTTCTTCGCCGAAGACCCACCCTGCTCTGTGCAAACTTGTCCCGAGATGCGCGCTTCTGAATGGCAGTATCTCTGCGCAGTGCACGACCCTCCTAAATCATGCTGCGCTATCGATTACTGCTGCCACACTCTTGATTGGGCGAATAATACCCTAACCTCGCCGAAATACTTCCCTAGCCGCCTGACGCTAGGCTCTGAGGCTGGCGGCGGCCCTCAGGCTAGCATGAGACACCTGACCAACGTTTTCCGCCGGTTGTACCGGATTTTCGCACACGCCTGGTTCCAACACCGGGATGTTTTCTGGGAGGTGGAGGGCCATGATGGCCTCTACATCTTCTTTAGGACGGTCTGCGACATTTTCCAGCTTATCCCGGAGGACAACTATACCATTCCGCCCGAGGCAGAAGGTCTCGATGCGATCCAACCTAAATTGGAGGAGCAGCCTGATAGCAAGCGACTGACTATTCTTCGCAAGGAGATTGAAACCCCTCTTGCTGCTGAGGTTGAAGGTTTAGATCCGTCGATTAGCACAGGTGCCACCACCCGACGACACAAACATAGCCCTTCTACTGGGTCACGCGTCACGACCATCACAGAGAGTGCAGAGGATTCGGAAGAGATTCCGCAGATACAAGCTCCACTACGTGAGGTGTTGAAGGAGTCGCCTGAGCCACGCCCTCCGTCCGCTGTAGAGAACCGTCTCAAAACCGCGCTTGAAGCTGAGAACACCGACCCAGCTGCTACAGAAGGGGCCCCCGCTTCCGCTGAGCCAACTTCTGATTCTGAAGAGGAGTCTCAGGAGGCGATCGGGGAACCAGGCGAGGAACCAGAGGAATCATCTCCGAGGCCTGAAGAGAAAACAGAAGAACCGGCACAGGATGAAGAGGCCAAGCTCGAAGAGCCTATGTCTACCGAGCCCCTGGAGGGTGAGAATGTGGCTACATCTTCCGTTGCTCAGGAACCCAAAGAACCTGAATCCGAACCCGAGTCTCAACCTGAACCTCCGGCCCCAGCGTCTGAGCCTGAATCTGAGTCTAAGACTGAGGAATCTTGAGGTATCCAGCTCAGTTAACGACCCCTTGTATTTATGTCATTGTATTTATGTCATTGCGGAACACCTAATGCTTTGCTTCGCGATGGATTACTTTAATCTTATTTTCTTATTGTAATATAGCTTCAGGATTATTTTCATGGTCAATGTCACAGATACCCGTTTCCTGATACACTTTTTGTACTCTGTTATCCGTGTCACAATCTACCCACCAATATAATAAACCTATTAGTATGGGGCCGCACTATATACTTTGTGCCTTGCATCCATGGATTAGTATGCCCGGCCTGATCACCTACATCTCCATACAAGCCAAGATACTTGCCATGCCCAACGCACTAAAATATTATCACATTCACATTCTCAGCTTCGGCATCGTTACCACCTTCTTTGTCGTACCACCATACCAAACATTCTTCCTTACCTGGATCCTATGATTCTACTCCCAAATTTCCTCAGCAGTATACCCATACCAATTCCCCTACCGACACCACGCATCCTCACCACCCACCTGCTGACGCAAAAGCGCAACGGCACCCTCATTAATTACCCGTGCACCAGCCAGATAATGTAGCGGGGTATTCAAGTCCGAATCATAACCCATAACCTATAATCCCTGATCAAGGAGGTATTGTGTTAATTCCATTTGTTCTGGGAACTCCGACTCACACTGTTCAAACGATATCGGAAGGCCGGTAAAGAATCCTTTTTCATTGCGTTGACGTTGACGTGGGTATCTGATATTCCGGATTAATTCCCTAGTCTTCGACGCAAGGTTCTAGATCTCGAGTAGCATGCATGCAATATGAAGTAATGTGTGTCCGTAGGCAGTTGCACCAGCTGTAGCGAGGGGTATATTTCGTTCAACACGTTGGAGGGCACGTAGCGAGTGGCCCGCTGCTACATGCAAGATATGGACAAAAAGGTAAGGCGTACGAACGTTAAAATCAATTCGAGGATGCCGAGACAGGATCTCGTAGGCGGATTCGTTCCAGGAATGGCCATCTAGTATCGTTACCATGAGCGGGGTGATACTGTTGTATACATCTCCGAGCAGAAGAATATTAGGATTGAACCCTGCTTGTAGTAAATGGGTGAGCATCTCCGTATTCCCACTTGCGATTGCTTCGTGTAGTGGGGGGTGAGAGTGACAGAGATGAGGGCGTTGGCTGTTGCGGAATAGCTTTGGATGCGGGAAACGCCATCCAAAACGAGCGGCCTGCATTTGTATTTAGGAGTTGATCGACAATTTTTGTTGAAGATAGGCTAGCTGCCATGACGAGAGGGTGCACGACTTTGGTGGAGCGATTGCGACGCCAACTATCATCAGATCCCCTCCAGAAATAATTGCGTGACCGCTTCTCTACTTCCTCCTCTGTAATGCAGTCTGTATGTGCTATGTCGACCCCAATCCTATCTAACTGTCGGGCTCTTGATGGTACGTAGCAAGTCTCACTGTTGACCCCGAAACGAAGGAAGAATGTCTGCCATATTCTGAACCAGGAGAGCGGGTATCCGTCTGTATCCGCACCTAACCTAAGAAGGAGACTTATATTGTCGGTTGATTGGGCTCGGATGGCATTTATGAGAGGACTCTCGCAGCCCGGGTCCTCGAATCGACAGATCGCAAGACTGGGGCTATAGATGCAGTCCATTTGTGTTAAGAAAATCTGCCTCATTTCGGACCAGATATGTAGGTCTTTTGCATCTTGAAGACACGGTGTTGTCTCTTTGGGGATAGGAAGGGCTTTCTCTCGTCGATTTTGAATGAAATGTTGCCAGCCGGTCTCGATGTATTTGTGAAGGTCGTTTGTGTTGCCTCCAGCGATATTGCAAATTGTTGGCTTGTCTTGTTAGAAGCATTTGCAGTTGGAATTCCCGGGCAAGATATCGAGGTTTGCAGGATCTTTGGGGTTGTAAGTGCGTGTATAACATAACTTAGAGGCCTCCATCTGTAGGGATGTGGAGTAGATAGAGGCTGCAAAGGGGGAATCCACAGTCGTAAATATCCGACATTGCGATATCGTGGTAATTAAGACCGGAAATACGTCTAGCTGTCAACCCTCATAAGCAGCCACAAATAAAGGCCCTAAGCGCTAGCTAATTAAGTGAAGTAACAGTGAGCAGGCAGTAAGAGTGGGCCACTCTGTCACGTGGTGCAATGGCCTAAAGGGCATCTCCGATAGTCACTGGTGTATCCTCGAATTGTGATATTGTGGAATCTATATTTGATGGATTTACGTGTGATTAAACGCATAAACCAAACAAGTGTTTGTGGGATTAAGCTTAATGTATCTTAGATCAGCTTACATGTCTACTGATTCCAATCTCTTATCCAATCTGATAAGCTTATCGCTCCTGCTCCAAACATCAACCCCGAGGTCAACTCTTGAACACTCTGAGCAATGACCAATACAAACATGGCAGCACTGAAAGGCGCTACAGCGCCAATACACTTCGGCTCATTCCTAGTAACACCACAAGTAAAAATCCCTTCCAATGCAGCACCCAACACCCAAAAACACCAAACCTGAACACTAACGAACAACCTCCTTCAAAGGTCTTCCACACAACCTCCCTCAGCTACGCATTGGTGAACCTAAAACCAATCCTTCCAGGCCATGTCCTTGTATCACCCCGCCGTGTCGTCCCCCGCGTTTCAGACCTAACCCCTGTTGAAACAAGCGACCTGTTCCTAACAGTCCGGCGCGTGGGTCGGATGGTAGAACGGGTGTATGGCGCCTCGAGTTTGAATATTGCCGTGCAGGATGGCGTGGATGCGGGGCAGAGTGTGCCACATGTCCATGCGCATATTATTCCGCGGAAGGCGGCTGATTTGGACCATCGGGGTGGGACAGATGCTGTTTATGACTTGCTTGATGGGGAGGAAGGGGATGTTGGGAAGGCTTTCAAAAAGGCAGAGGGAGGCGAGGGGACGGAAGTTGAGATGCCAAAGAAAAGGACGAGGTTCCCTGTTGTGGATAATGAGGCGAGGAAGCCAAGGAGTATGGAGGAGATGAGTGCAGAGGCGGAGATGTTGGCGCGGGAGATGGAGAATGAGCCAGTTGATTAAAGTGATCAAGGTACTTGGCACCTGCAGCTTGTATATTATGGGTGCTACGTATAAGATTACTCATAAACATCAAGAATTATCCGAACATGAAAGACCATGCAGTCGTACATCATTGCGCATCAATAACATTGCAGCTCGTCTTCTATGGTATCTAGGTTGCCACTAAGCCCAATCCAAATAAACCAACGCCCATCAAATCAATCGCTAGAACATGCTACTAAATCTTTCACATGTCCTCTATGCATCGCTCTTGTTGTACTTGGGACGCTCAGCGACAACCTGTTTCGCCCAAGCCTGGATCTCAGGAAGCTGAACCTTGCTTGCGACGTGCTCAAATTCCGAGAGATCAACCTTGTTCGAGCGCTCGTATTCCACCATCTGGAGCAGCAGCTCCATCTTGTCGATATCGTGCACGAACTTCGCCTCCAAGGTCACATTGTCTTCATATTCTTGGAAAACATCCTTAATTTGCTGTCCGGACAGCGCGCCACCCGGAACATTGCCAAGCAGAGTAGTGACAATGTAGTCCATGACGGACGCTTCGCGACGAGCCTTCTCGGCCTTGGTAATGTGGAGGTCGACGGGAGTGATATCACCGACCAGCGACTCAGCCATGTCGTGGATAAGAGCCATCTTGGTGCAGTGGGGAATGTTGATCTTTGAGGCTAGCTCAGGCGGGGCAAGCATGGTCATAATCGACATGCGATACATGTGGTCTGAGATCGACTCGCCATTGATGCCAAAACGGCGCCATCCTTCGCGCTTGGTTGTCTTCAGGCGCTCGATGAGGTGGAAGAATGCGACGGGCGATTTGGAGTTCTCCTCTGGTGGGTGGGGGAGGGTGGATAGCACTGCGAAAGAAGTCGTTAGTCAGTGTTGATCAAGCTTGTCACAACACACACATACCGGTCTGGGGGGACCAATCAGAATTATCGGAACCCATGATAGGCAGATGAGGGGAGATTAACAGTAGAAGATGTGCAAGTCCAGTGGAGAAGGAATATAAAGGGAAAAGAATAAAGGAAAGACAAAACCATGGGAAACTGCGGGACCAAAACTGATAGGCACAGCAAACAGTGCAAACCCCCGTTATCGCATTGTTGACGGCACAATCAGCCCGCCGTTTACTAACTAAACTCCGTCCATTTGTTAACGATGGCTGCTTCGAGGCCAGCGCGGCCCAAGCCCCTGGACTGGTCAGGCCCATCGTATCTGACGGTTTTTATTCGCAATTTGAAACTACTGCAACTCGACCAGCGCGATGATTGGCCCGAAATCACCCTCCGCGGTCTGTCGTCGTCATCCGCGAACCAGCGACAGCGCATTCGCCTAGTCGAGTGGGCTCTCTACCACCTGTTCGCCATCTGGGATCCAGAGGGTACTCAAAATGTGCTACGCTCCAGCTATCAGACAGTAAAATAGCGGTTCACAGCTAATACTTGTATAGAAACTCCGTCCCTTTTTCCCACCGCTAGAACCCCTACAATCCGTCAACCTTCGTGCAGCACTCTTCCGTGCTTTAACCGAATTAAAGAAAAATGGCGACCTGGGGAGAGAGACAATTCTACGCAAGACCATGCTGGATGATTGCAAGGGCGAGAAATTCGATGAGCTGCTTGCTGTATTCTCAACAGCGGTCTTACGCAAGCTACTTGCAATGTCCGCGACGGATACATTGTGGAACTCGGCTACGAAGCTTTCTATGGCCAATGCTATCTCTCTGGTAGACTATCAGAACATTCTGCCCCTCATTCTTGCTCATCAAGTTTCCCTCAGTGCGGCAGGGGGGCGCCGTGCACGGGTGCATGAAGCGTACGAACAGTTCTCGCAGCTGTTGGATAATAAGAAGAACGAGCTCTCGGAGCGTGCCAACAAGCAGGATCAGAACTTTGGTCAGACGCAGGTTGATCCGGACACCTTGGCACGTGAGCTTCGAGCCAATTGGTTAGGGAGTGAGGAATGGGCTACCGCGCTGCTCGACGGCGGTGCACAAGGTAGCACGGACGCTTTCTTGGAGCTGCCATTCTCACAGGCCTGGGCTCGTGCAACCGATTCATCGGTGGCTGATCTAAGTGTCGGCGCCAAGCAAGACCTAGTTGTTGATCTCGAGGCACGGGTCTTGCGGCTCCGGAGCCGACTACGCAGGTGGCACGAGTTCAATGAGTCCATTCGCAAGGAACGTGATCAAAATGGTTCTTCAGCCAGTGCGAAGCCCCAGGAGCCTCGTCTGCTGTTCCGTGATCATCAAGCTCTCACGGTGGCAAGTATCTCCAAAGCTGTACGACAGCCCGCAGATCGTGGAAGGGTGCTCAAGGACGTAGATCGATCGTTTATGTCGAGCGTCAATGAGGCCATTATCCGTATCAATGGGAAACCTCGGAATGAAATGAGTCGCAACCTGCCTGACAAGAGCATTAAGGTCAATCCACTGCCAATTAGAGCAAAGAGTGCCAATTACCAAAGCACATCGTCATCAGAGAGCGAGGCAGAACCTCCTATGCCTCAAGTTCCTCGGTCAACATATCCTAGTAGCATGGCCCCAAGTCCTGAGCCAGAGACTACTCAGGCCTTGACCACCACCCCCATCGTCCGTCTCACGCCCGAACCAGAATCCCAATTCGATGAGTCAGACTTCGAACCCGTGAAACCTTCAACTTCCCACTACAAGCTCACCGAACGCACCCGCAAATCCATGTCCCTGGTTCCACCTCCCCAAACACATGAATCCCGCCCTCGTCAGCGCCGTGGTCCACGACCTTCCCTTCCTGTGAACCAATTCGAGACTCCCCGAAAGGCCTCCGAACCCATGACGAGATCCGGCGCGTCGACACCGCAAGACAAACTCTTCGACGAAGATGCCGAATATGCCAGCATCTTCAAGTCGCGGCCGCGAGTGGCGCTTAGTCCTATCTCGTCGCCTGCAGTGCACATCAGTCCCGAGCTCGACCAAGATGAATTCGACTTGGAGCACGACAAGGCAGAGTGGAGAGATGTGGATTCTCCATTGGCTACAGCTAGGTACAGGTAGAAAGGACGGCTGTGGCTTGATATTGTTGACATGGTTGAATGCACATAGAATACTCACACATCAATTGTAACTATCTCATTTCCATTCATTTCGGGTATTCATTTGGGGTATTCATATCGGGTATTCCTTCCTCGCTAGACACCTCATCAACCATTACCACCTTCACATTCCTTGGCCGCATCATCAAAACAACCTCTCACCACTTCAACAACCTTGACATGCGAGGAATCCTGCTTGACTGTAGTCGCAGTTGAGTCGAACTGTATTCGTTAGCAAAAGGAACCACGCATTCACAGAATAAGGGCTCTACTTACACTTTTAGACCTCAATTCAGATCTCTCAGAGATCTCGATATCATCTTTAGGAGGCGTCCGATACCATAAGAGTCTCAGTAATAGACTGAACACGGCCACGATAGGATACCATATTATCTGCAGAGAGAAGAACATTTTGGGGGACGTTGGAAGAGCAGTCGACACCAAGGGAGAAAGTATGAGGTTGTTGAATGTCTTATCAAATGCAAGGGGTTGTTGCAAAGTATGCAAATCAGGTTGGAGTATGCGTGCGAGGGAGGTCGTAGGCGTCGTACAACGTACGACAGTAGTACTTGAAAGACTCCTTGCAGTGAAGTTTTGTTTCTTGATTTCTTGATAGTAATGAAAAGGCAGTGCGGGGCTTATGCATGAGACTCGTATTGACGAAGGTTGTTCACATGCCATCCTGGGAACCTTATCCCGGTAGTCAAAGGTCCAATGGTTGGAATTCTGACGAACTTCCAAAATTCTCATTCGAGAAAAACTTTGTATGTAGATATACATGGGACAATAATCAAAAGACTAGGTCAATTAAAAGGCAGGTGTAGGTTGGGAGAATAAGCGAATAAAAAGCGAGCATAGGTGGGAAAGAATATGTAGATAGCATCAACTAAAGTAATTGTAATAGTTCCTAAAACTCTCCCCTACATTCGGCTGGAGGATCTCTGCAATAAGCACCAAGGTTATCCCCTCAATTGTGGATGCTAGGGATTAACCGGTGTAAAACAGTGTATATCTATAGCAAGCGGTGTATTGGCCCACGTAGACATCACTAATCTCCTCCCTAGATTATAGTCATCTAATCAGAGCTCGTACACGTAGCCTATATAAGCCTTTCACATACCGGTTCTGTGTCAACAACGCGATACATAACGATCATACCTTGTACATAAGTTCCGAATGACCGATGTATATAGCTCGGCCTTGACAGAAGCCGAACAGCCGAAATTCTCAAGTCAAAGCTACTACGAAAGTTGATGCTACCAATAGACAACTTTAGTAGGGTAGCAATCTCCATGTAATTCCTATCAGAGCTTACGGGACCTAAAAACACTATGGATGTGGATAGATTTGTGCTTGTCTGGCCGCATTCTCCGTCCTCCGAGTCCGTGCGGAGAAAAGGTTCACCAATGAGATTACTTTTTATAGTAAGTCTTAGCTCTGAGACTCCACACCTCCATTGTCCTGAGATGATCTACATGCAAGCTTCGGGGCTTCGGTGGTTGCGTCACCGGTGTTCTGTCAAAACCCGTGAGCCTCTCAGTGCATGGTCGCATATAAAACCTAGACAACCCAGCTGCAGACTTCTTAGTCATGAGCAACCACGAATGAATCGATAGAGATGCTTTTCATTAGCAATATTTCAGTCCTTCTGGGCCTTATTCTGGGGCTATTAAGTTTAGTAAGTTAACCTTCCCTTTATCACGATCGAAACTGACCTTTCCAGCGATATCTGTACCAACGATTCATCAACCCACTTGCTCATATACCAGGTCCCGAAATCTCCAAATGGACAGACCTCGTATACAAATACTACTGGTTCAGCGGAAAGATCCCATACTATGTCCACAATCTTCATGAAAAACATGGTAAGGACATCAACATCACAAACAAAAGGAATAAAGTGATGACGTCTCACAAGGCCCTATTGTTCGCACAAGTACAACCCAAGTCGACATTTGCGACATAGAAGTAGCACGAGAGATCCACAAGACCAACAGCCGCTATATGAAATCTAACTTCTACAATGTACTGGTAGCCAAGAACTTCCAAAACATGTTCAGTACAACAGACCCGAAATTTCACTCCAATCGACGACGTCTCTTGGCTACACCCATATCCGACTCCTCACTCAGCAAACACGAGCCTCTAATCTCGAGTCGAATCAATCTCGCCATCGAGAAAATGGCACAAGAGATGGACAGTCGGGGCGTTGCCGACGTATACAAATGGTGGCTATTCATGGCAACAGATGTAATCGGAGAACTGACATTTGGAGAGTCTTTCAAGATGCTTGAGAGTGGAGAGAAAAACCAATACACCAAAGATCTGGAAAGTCTATCAAGTCTCCAGCCGATCCGCACGACATTTCCAAACATGGTAGACCTTGCCCGACGTCTCCCACTACCATTTTTCAACCGCGCCGGCGCAGTCGCAAATAGAATGGCCCAGTACGCACTCCAATCACTACAACGGTACACGGAACACCTCGAGAATGGCCCCGGCAACGCAAAACAAACACTCTTCACGAAGATCTTCGACGAAAAAAACGGTCTTTCGCTACGAGAAATTTTATACGAAGCGCAGGGATATATCGTTGCTGGGAGTGATACCACCGCTGTGACACTCACGTATCTCGTATACTCGGTCTGCAGCGATGCACGAGTACGAGAAAAACTGGCAGTCGAACTTGCGTCTCTCCCCGAGCCCATTTCCGATAAGGATCTTCGGAAACTGCCCTATTTGAATCAGGTTATTGTCGAGACGCTTCGTTTGTATACTGCTGTTCCATTTGGATTACCGCGATCTGTTCCTGTGGCAGGTGTTACTCTGAAGGGGATGTATATTGCTGGTGGAACTACGGTTTCGACACAGTCGTACAGTCTTCATCGGGATCCAGGGATTTTCACTGATCCTGATAGGTTTTATCCTGAGCGGTGGGAGGATCCGAGTAAGGATATGAAAGATGCTTCGATACCGTTTGGAGGTGGATCGCGCAGTAGGTCTTCTCAACACTTTTTCATGGAAGGTAATTCCAAGGTCCGAGCTGATATCTGGTTTATGAAGTTTGTATTGGGATTCATCTAGCTCGCATTGAGCTTCGATTGGCAACTGCCTTGTTTTTCCGTCGCTTTCCTCGGGCTAAGATATCTTCTAGTGAGGGGATGTCTGGTGAGGATATGGTTATGAAGGCGTTCTTTCTGATGGCTCCTCAAGGACATCGATGCCTGATAGAGACTTGAAGTTCTATGGTTATTCTATTGCAGACATGGACTTGTTACTTGTCTCTATCATGAGGTGCCACTACTGTTGTCATTGTGAAGTTTTCATTTGTCTATTCTGATTTAGAAAATATCACCAGGAATTCATACCTGTACATGGTAGATCAAAAGGCCATATTGACTGAGAAGTTATTTCCAAGATTCCGCGTACAACTTGATAAAACCTGAATCTGACGAGCAATCAAGTTTTGGGTAATATAAAGGATTACCCAGATCAGAACCAGACTACTTCTGGAAGACTTCCTTCATAGAAGCATAGACCCTGATCTTCAGTTCAGGAGACATCATCGACGCCTGTCCCTCGCTCACACTGTACGACACAGAGTCTGCCACCTGGTCTTTAGCACGCTTCTCAAACCAAGCTAGATGTCTCCAATCGATAAAAATTTCATACCCGTCTCCCTGGTCGTGAACCAGAATAGATGGTGCGGTCCCCTTAAACCTATCTTCCAAGGATACACGGACTTCTTTGCCCCATGAATTATCCAAGCGAGTGTTGAGCACAATTTGATTCTCGGATCTGCGGAAGGAGAGCAGGAACGGAATGTTACCGTCTCCCTCTTTGGTGTCTGAGAAGAACACCTGGGTATTATCAATGCCAGATGACCTGGCCGGGGTCATATCCAGGCTAGATGAATCGATGATCACCACGGCGTCAGGTCCAATTGGACCCTTGAAAGCCAGAGACGAATTGACCTTCAGATTTGCCTGGGGAACATCTGGCATCGGTGGTGGTGGGATTGTCATGGGCTGTCTAAGAGTTGGATCCAATGCACCATCAGCTCCGCCAGAGATAGAGGGTTCCTTTTTGAAGTTTTCCAAGAGAGGCGCTTTTGTCGCGTCCTTATACTGAGTTGAATCATTGGTACATCCTATAATTTCAAGGTCGAGGGGGTCAAGTTGGTTCCGAGGGACCTCTTTGCCTCCTTTGAAAACTCTCCAGTAGGCACGTTTCTGCAGGAATGCGAGGACATCCTCTTTATTTAGGCTAGGCAGGTCTTTGCCGCCCGCTTTGAGGATGGTAATCAACACTGGGGTGATGGAAATGGCCGCGGTAGACTTTAGATTCGCTTTTTCATTGTTTTTGCAGTTTGTACAGACAACTTTGCCTGATGCCGGATTTTCTGGCTTTTGACTGAAGTTATAGACCTCGGTAATCAAGTCCGTAGCGGCCTTTTGCGTCTCACCATCCTGAGAGAGAAAGATGCGGATCCAAAATGGGTCTCCACCAAACCCATACTTACGGTAGCGGATGCTGAATGCAAAATCCAGGTTTTTGGTTCCATCTTCGAGATACTCGACTCCTTTGAGATTATTAGTAGCGTCGATTAGTTGTTGCCTCGACACTCCATAAAGATCATTGATGGCTTTGCGGAGATCTTTGAGAAAGGGCTCGGAGGCATAGGCTTGGGGGTCGTATTTCCAGGTCTGCAACTCTGGATAGGTATACCCAAGGCTATAAGGGTAGCGGACATCATTAGGTATCATGACAGTCCCACTGACATCTTTGTGGAATGGCCGTAGCTGGGTCTCGGTGGTGATTTTGGTCCCAAACGGAAGGCCAATTATCTCCTGGAAGAATTCATTGACCTGGCTTTCCTCGATCCATTTGTCAGGGTTGAGAGCTTGCCACAGTGCAAAGATACGATCAATATTACTATTTCCAAATTATTTTCCGAGTCACCAAGTCATCATGACCTTTCACAAAAAAAAAAAAAAAAAAAAAAAGTCAGTACCAATGATGAAGCCAAAACGTGGGATCGAACGATGCCACGGGGATTTGTGACATGTGTCCGTTAAGATCTCCCCCCACCCAACCGTGGAGATTGTTGTGAACTAGAGATTTGCTTAGAACAGTATAACGTTTGTAGCTTTGGGCTTAGGATAACCCACTATACTCGAGATTAACATCATTTGCGACGCTTTGGTCCTCGGAAAGCTGGGCGGTGGTTGCAAAGGTGGAATATACCATGGGAATAGTGAGTAGACGGTAAACCATCTCTGCAGGTTGTCCATAAGGTGAATCCGCGAGCCACTCAGGTCTCTTTAGCGCATCTTGAACTTTATAGTTGTTCACCACACCGTGTTTCCAGGCCGTGCTGCCTGAGACATTATCGCCCTCTTGGGGCCAGCGGCTGGTACCAATACATTCACCGTACTATCTCAATGAGCTGCGTTCCATACGCTTAGTATTTTGTACGTACAAAGATAATTCCTCCATCAGGGACCCACGGATCCTTGAAGTTCTCCATCCCAGCCGAAGACATGGGTTGATTGGTCGGCATACGGAATTGAAAAAGAGGGTTGGTGATAACCTCTTCGCTCTTGCCATCCGCGGTGGGCACAAGAGTGGTCGGGTATTTGCACAAGTCAGGCAACGACGTGCTAATTCCCCAATCCCAAAAAGGAAGGCGCCAGGTCTCGGCGGCTTTCTGCCAGTCGGACCGTCCCTCTTCGGCAAAATTGGGAACTATCTCGTTGTTCATGACCTCATATATCCGTTGCTGGATTGCCATCAACTGAATACACGTTGCATGAGATAGACTTGGAATGCAAATACCTCATAGAGCGCAAGATACGCATGATGCCAGACTGGGAACAAGATATTATTGTGAGTGCAATATCCCTTGCCCTGGGCCTCGGACTTATCAATAGGTTCATCCCACGGCACGTTGGGCTGTCCGTGGATGCCGGCAATCTGAAAGTATGAGTCTCGGTCTGTGGGGGACATCTGCTGGAAACGATATAATGCCATGACGAAGAGCTTAACTTGCTTTTCGTTGGCGGGGTCACTGCTCCACGTGTCGATATTTTGCCTGATGGGCACCTCAACAGTAGGACTACCTACAGCCCCGCCTTGCAGGGGAATGCCAGTGATGGGGAAGTATTTCCATTCGGTCGTGGTGGCCATTTTTGCAGGCTTTCTTGGCAGCCGCGATTTGGGTAAAGCTCTTCGGGATGTTCTCGAATGGTTCTGAGGAATGAAGTGCTTGAAAAAGGACATGTGGAATCGAATTGTATGGCGTGAGCGAGGTGGGTTTTTATATTAGCAAGAGTTTCCAAAAGTGCAGATCTCGAATACATATCACAGTCTTTTGGTTCATTCTCGGTCAGTTTCCAGCCCCAGGTAATCGAGGCTGGCTGAGACAAACTAAAGTAGTGTAACGAGGACTCGAGTTTAGCTCTGCGTCACGGTGTGGAGATGTCAAGGAGTCTGCGTATGCAGGCAAGTGCCTAGGTAGTGATCCTGCTGTTTTTCAGCTAGAGCCTGCATTCATGGACCTCCATATATGTTATTCCCTGTCGTGTTTCCTGTCCGAGATGCACAGTGGAGGGATGAACGCCTCGGATACTCGGGGAACCACGCGAGTCAGTCAATACCCATGAGCGATAGCGAGCTCAGTGTGACCTGGCACAGCCCCGAAGAGCCGATCTCTGGCTTTCTTCAAGTTCAGAGTGCGAACTTCCTTGTTTCGTGTGACTATCTCCATGGAGACAGGTCAAATTCCTGCTTTGTCTGCTGGTTGCTGTTGCTCTATTCTAAACACCGGACAAGAGCATACGAAAATTGCAAGACTTCCAAAGCCAACACAGATCGTCACAATGCCCACAATTGCTGGGCCACGTTCTCCCTGTACAGTAGGAATCTCAAGCCAGTTAGAGGTGTCGGTTGAACCGCCGATTAGCCAATCCTTCCTGCCCGGAGCGGCCCGTACCCGTGCCGCCGACCCACCTCACCGGTACTCAATGTAAAATAAGATGAGCTTCTTCCTTCTCCAGAATAACCAGATAATCTTTGAACCCTTTATAAACACAAGTCTTTCATATTTCTCATAACATTTAAAAGTACATTATTTCATACCTCAACCACCCCGCCGACGACGTCTAGTATTCCTCGAAGGCGCATATTGAGGCTCCAAATCATTCCCTTCCTCGTCAGACGTAGATGGTATCGAAATGGGAGGCGACAAGTCCTCAGACGAATCGTCTTCGTCACCAGGATGATTAGAACGGTTCCCGACAGGGTCCTGCTCATTTTTGTGATGGTGCTCAACAATCAAGTCATCGTCGCCATCGTCGCCTTCACCAGGCAATAAAAAGCCTCCACCATGCTCGACAGGATCGTAATCCTCCGCACGATCCTGAACAGATTCATCATGGAAATGCCGTTCATCAACATCATCGACTGTAGCCTTCTTGCGCGCCACAAACGGATTATGAGTCTCCCGCTCACGATCATCATCGGGATCCCCACCGCCATATTCCTCGCGTACACGCTCAGCAATCCGCAACCCAAACAAAAACTTACGCCACGTCTGTAAAATTCGCTTCTCAGCCTTCAGCTCCTCGCGCTTCCGCTTTTCAGCCGCGTCCACGCGCCAGGCATCTCGAAGCAAATCTGCGTTCTCGGACGCAACAACCACACCCTGGATAACAGGGACTGCCATCTTAGATCCGAACTCGAATCCAGTCACCGCTTCCGCGTAGTCGATTCCGAGCTTCTTACAAAGCCGCACGGTGGCAGGGAGTGGGACGTGTGTAGCACCGCGAGGTACCATGCTCGGGACGAAGCAGTCGATATTTCCGTAGTCGTTCTTCGGAATTCTTCCATCGACGATGGGTGGTGGGATGATGTACTCCGTCTGATCTCGCGAGTATAGTCCCTGCATGGGTTTCTCGCCGGTTTCGCGCTGGAGCTCTTCTACCTCGCGTTTGCGCATGAGGGTTACCGCGCGGATGGGAACGCGCTTCAAGGGCACCGCGCCGGGTTGGACCTGGCGGCCTTCTTTGTGCCAACTTTCTGCTGACATGCATTTGACGACATCTGCGCGGAGGAAGACGAGTTCCTCTTTTGCGCGGGCGCCTTTGCCGGATGTGAAGGTGCGAACAGACTCTGAACCTGGTTTTAGTGCTTCCTCGCGGCGTAGGAAGCGCTCTAGGACGAATTCGGTGGATATGCGGAGACTTTGTAGTGTATCTCCTGCCTGAGTCGATTTCTTTTTCTCCGGTTGTTTTCGCTGGAGATCTTTTTCGTCTTCTAATTTGTCGATCTCTGTTCGTTTCTGGGGAGGTCTTTCGTACCCGCGCATCACTACTCGGAACCAGTCAAATTCGAGATATTCGCCACGGCGACCTGGTATTGGGATCTTGTCCACGGGCATTCGGAAACCCTTGGTTTTCCCGGGCCATGTACGCCTCTTGAGATACCGTGTCGTGACGTCCTTGGCTGTCCCGTCGGCAGAATGCGCAACGACGTAGCAAATTACCTGCTTGGCTTTCTCGGCTTTTGCACCGCGAGGCTCGAATGCGGCTTGGAGATCGGCGGTAGGCGCTAACGGGTTGGATAGCACAATGGGGTCCACGGAAGTGATCTCGTGGGTGACGGGGGATGCAACCTCAGTCCAGTATATTGGGAACAACAGGTCGTTGTCGTAAGCACTGCGTCCCTTTTTTTGCTTGGTTTCTTTTGGTTCGGAGTCGGCATCAGATTCTGACTTATATTCAGTTGCTTCTGCGGCTTCTTTCTCTTGTTCTTTCTTGGTCTTGGGTGGTGTATAGATTTCTGCTTTAGTCCAACCAAACCCTAGCGGTTGTAGGCTCCCTACTAGCCTTGCTTCGATTCCTAATGCTCGTATTAAAGCTGTGAACAGCTGAGCTCCAACATCCCGAGAACCCTGCATGCTTTCTGCCGTTGCTCGAAACTCTTCAAGATTAGCAATCCGCTCTCCATGGCGCTCGGGATCGTGGTCTTCTTTATGGAAGTCCTTCAGTACTATGTCAAGTGCAGCGACTGGGCGATAACCGTGCTTTCGTAGCCCGGGGGCCGTGATACGGAATTGTTTCCGCCAATATGCCACCAGGACTTTAAGAAGGATGATAATCGGATCTCCACGACTCATATCAGGCTGTCCGGGCTCCAGTCGCTCCAAATCCTCGCCCCAGTCCTGGCTCTTGCGAGCTTTCTTGCCTTTCTTTTTGCTTTTAGGCGGCTCTGGCTTTCTCTCCGGTAGCTCCAACCCGGACGCGATTCGCCATTTTTTTACTTCTTTGTGTATTCCCTCGGGTAGCTTATTCCGTAGTATTTCATGAATTTTGGCATCATTGATCCACGCATTGCGAATGGCATTATGAAAGAGCAGGCACTGGACATGCATGCAATGCGACTGTATGCGAATCTGGCGCTCGATCTTCGTCGGCCCTTTCTTGGGATCCACTAAATCCACGATCTCGGTCTCATTCTTGTCTAGAGTCAATTCCAAGTCTTGCAACTCCGGAACGGCCAGCGTTGGGGTAGTGTTCGTGGTTTTGGTATCGATGGCATCTTCCCAGTCTATTTCGTCATCAGAGTCCTCCTCGTCATCGGACGCCTCCGCTGGCCCTGCAACCGGTGTAGTATTTGATTCTCCGAACCCCTCGGGAAGATCGCTGAGCTCAGAGTCGGACTCAGAGCTCGAGTTGGAGTTGGCGACGGGCTTGGCAGGGATGTCACTATGGGCCTGGGCCTGGCGTTTGGCCGGGGGCGGGTCCTCGGAGGAGACGCGCTTACGGGGGACGAATGGCGGCATGCGCAGGAGCAGTTAGCAATGGAATATAGCGAAGCTAGAGGTGGAAATGAGATAGAGTTAGAAAGACGCCGATAGTCGGGCGGAGAAGGGCGAAGGAAAAGAATGTGAGGGGATCGACTGTCGGCAGCTGCCGAGGCCATTTGCCTCTTCTCCAAATCTACTTTACACTTCAACTTCATTAGATCTTCCTACAAGTACTTGTACTTCCACATTTTATTTCCTCTTTTCCTTCTTTATTATTCTTCCGATTATCTATACACTACGTACGCCTCCCATCATGGATGCTGTCAAGCGATTCTTCTCTTCCCCGCGCTTTGCCGTGGCGGGCGCAAGCAATGACACCAACAAGTTTGGTTACAAGAGTAAAGAACAGAAAAGTCATATCTGCTTACCTTGACTGACATTGCTACAGTTCTCGCATGGTATCACCAGCATTCGCTTCCAGTAACACCGCTCAACCCACGAGCAGCGCAAATCTCACTCCCCTCGCGTGCTTACGATACGGTCCCCTCACCGGCCGGGCTACCCTCACCCACGCAGACCTCATTGTCCGTGGTGACTCCCCCACCCGTCACTCTTAAGCTGCTACAAGAAGCACATTCTGTCGGTATCCCTGCTGTATGGTTGCAGCCTGGTACCTTCGATGACAGTGTGCTGGAATTTGCGCGGGGAAACTTTGAGGCGGTGATTGCGGGTGATGGGGGACAAGGTGGAGAAGGCTGGTGTGTACTTGTGGATGGCGACGATGGACTGGAAGCTGCTGGAGTCCAGTGGACAAGTCAACGATTGTAAATGATTTTATCGGAGATCAGATTTAGAAGTGAGGAGGTGAAGAAAGGAGTGAAAATGTCTCAAGTTCTAATCCAGTGTTTGTTTTGTTGAGGAAACCGACTAATCAAATGTATTAGTTTACTTTTTTCCCTTGTAACCAGCCACATCTTTTATCCTTTTTTTCTCCGGAGTCTTTCCACTTTTTGCTTTTCTGCTTTTTCTTTCCTTCCTTACTTTTTCGTCTCATGTTATACACATAATGCCCGATATGTCTGCGCTTTTCCAGGCCTCGCCGCCAAAACTTGACCTCCACAGTGCACACTCCCAACTCTTCCAAGTACCCGCCTCCTCCTCTACATCCCCTCTATACTCGCTGTCCATCAGTCGCAAGCGAGCGCGTCGTGACACAGGAGCACTTGCCTCAAAATTCGAGTTTGATGCCTCCTTCACCGCTTCACCGCTCTTCCATGCCGACAACCAGTACGGAGTCGATGATTTTAGCGCTGAGCTCGACTATCGTCCAAACCGATACCGCGAGTCCTTCCTCCCACCATCCCTAAATGCAAGCTTCGACGCAGGAGCTCCAGAATCCTCCGACACCAGCCGCAAGCGCAGCAGACGCGACTCGTGCATCGCTTCACCAACCGTCGACGATGACCCAATAGATCTTCCAGTCGTAGCACGTCCCGGCTGGGGACGCACCGTGATCAACGTTGTCGGCAAGGTCCTTGATCTCTGTTGGTCGGGTGCATTCAGAGGCTTCTACGCCGGCGGTGGACAAGGCTATGACATGGATGCTGGCTCCCCAGCGACAGCGACCTTCAATCCCAATATGCAACGATCCCCAACAAATACGGAAAAGGAAAGCCAGATCCTCAGAACGCCTATTCCTGGCCAGTTTCCCGAGGATGATATGGATCGCAGCTGGGTAGTAGTCCCCACCGATTCGGCCGATCCCTTCATCGACGACACCGCTAGTCCATGCGTGAAAGCCCGTCGAATCCATCAGGTCTCAAGCCCGCGCCGACGACAAGCTATCATGCCCAAACTGAGCAAGAGCTCGAATTTGTCGGCCATGCGACCATCTACTCCATCACGAAAATCGGCTGTGTCGCCACGGTCAAAGGAGGGACCGGGGTCTGCTGAGATGCAACGGTACGCAGCACGGGTGCGCCGTAAGGAGCGGGAAGAAGATGCAAGTATACAACGCCTGAATAAGCAACTTCAGGCGATGATTCGGGAAGGGAAAGAGGCGCTGGGGACGACAGTGGAGGTGGATGATATAGATATGGATTTTGACTCGTCGTGAGCAGGTGATCTTGCTCACTCGGGTCTATACTGGCTTCTTTCGTTTTCTTTATGCTTTTGCGTTTAGCTTTGACTTGAGCTTTCACGTTTAATGATTCTGATACCCCCAAGACCACTCAACTATCGAGTGCTCTGAACCAGAAACAATCAGCCTAAGCGCTGAACGAATTATGATCTCGGTTTTTTTCTTTTCGTCAAGGGGCTTTAGTTTTCTTTCATTGTAACTAGGTTTTCATTCTTTCGACCTCTGTTTAGCTGGAAGTTTGGCCGTTGCCACGAAGTTGAATACGAAATAGCTTCCCAAATGAGATGGACTTGTTCCTTTTAGCTGAATCACGCGCTTTTATGGACAATTTTGCCTTTAGGCGTCTAAAATGCACCTTGTGTCTCGACCTCCGCATGAACTAGCGCCTCGCCAGAAAGAGGATTACACTCAGTTATGGAATAATGAAAGCTCTATCATCGATGCCAAAAATATGAAATTGAAGAACAAGCCAGAGTTCCTCGGCTCCGGCGCAAGAATAACAGTCCCAAAAGAAAACCACAACCAAGAAACATATCACATTAAGCCGATTCTCATCAAATTTGTCACACTACCTCACTAAACACAACGATATAAAAAACAAGTCTTTAAGAAAGTAAATCGATCCAAATTCGAGTCTTCCATCATCATCAACTTGGGAAATCTACTGCAGTTTGCCGTGCTCAGCATCATAACCAGGCCCATCATGAGGTCCAGCGGCACCAGAGCCAGCAGGAGAACCTGGCTGACCAGGGGCAGCCATAGAGCTACCATCACCAATCTGCGTGGGGTCACTCTGACCAGGTTGCTTAGTGGGTGCATAGGGGTCAAGCATGTGGCTAATCTTGCCTAGAGCACCGTTTTGCAGCAAAACATCAGTGAGGGTAGAGCCCTGGATAGGAGGGGCACTTCGAGTCTCGATGGTAGTATCACGGCGTCCGTTCATCTAACTGGTTAGCTATTGAACATTCAGGTTCGGATTGGAGATTACATACCGGGAACAGACCAACGCCGTGCTGTGTGTTTTTACTGAAGAGCTGGTCGAGACCGGCTTCCTTGGCGATCTCCTTGAGGTCGAGGGTGTTGTCTTTGGCAGGCTTCTTGGTCTTGTCATCGTTCTCGGCAGGCTTAGCCTCGTCAGTGGTACTGTCGGACGTTTCCTTCTTCTCGGCAGGCTTGGCCTCATCGGTGGTACTGGCAGACTTTTCTTCCTCCTGAGCAGATTTCTCCTTGGGAGTTTGGTTTTCATCAGACTTCTCGGCATTTTGGCCCCCGAGCGCAGTCAGATCCTGCATCAGACCCCGACGTTCCACCTACATCAGCGTTAGTGGCTAAGCTATGCTTGGTTGAGTCATTTCATCTTACGGGAAGGGGGATGGCATCCATGGCGACTCCCAGACCAGCTTTGAGGGTATCCGCAGAAGAACCAGCGACATCGTCTGGGATAGTCCCGGCCAGATCATTTACACTGTAAGGGTTGGCGAAACCTTCGATTCCGTGAGATCCCTCCATGCGGTTCTCGATACGAGATTCCTGGTGATTTTTCGTTTGAGTGAAGGTGTGGCTGTTAGCAGGGCCATGCTGCTTTTCGTCCTTTACACCGTTAGCGAGTCCTTGTTTGAGAATCTTATGTACACATACGCCAGCGAGGTACTTGCCGATGATAGGCAGGCTGGCCAGATCGAGGTCTCGCTTGTGGTTCTGGCCGTAGTTCTGGCCATCGTTTTGACCGTAATTCTGCAGGTGGTTTTGACCCTCATTTTGACCTTCATTCTGGCCAGCATTTTGGCCAGCGTTCTGTCCGGCGTTTTGTTCATAGTTCTGCCCGTAATTTTGACCATGGTTCTGGCCCTCGTTCTGGTGGGCATTCTGCCCAGCATTTTGGCCGTAGTTCTGTCCGTAGTTCTGGCCATGGTTCTGACCATAGTTCTGAGCCTGTTTTGAACAATGTTAGACTTTATTACACCCGTTGTATGTCATGTGGGGAGAATGTACCTCTCCAAAGAAGGGCATGTGAGAACGAGAGTCAAGTTTGCCATTGGTGTTTGCAGGGTGAGCTTGGTTCTAAGTCATGATTAACACTCCATCCAATGATTACAAGAGCTAGGCAAAACATACACCACCAAGTAGATCACCCAGAAACGGTAAGCTTGCAAGATCGCCAGTCAAAGACCGCGACTGCTTCTTGGCATCACGGAAGAGCGAGCCAACAATAGGCAACTCTTCAAAAAGGCTACCGTGCTTGATCACCTTGTCGCCACTGTCACTGTTGTCATTGTTGTCACGGGGGTTCAATTCATTGAGAAGACCCGCGACAACATCATTGACCTTGCCGCCTGCCGTGCCAGCACCGATAAAGTTCTCACTGCCACCACCGCCACCGGACTGCCTCAAAGGCGCAGCTAGACTCACAGCTGTAAACAGCGTGAGAGCATAGGTAGTCTTGACCATCTTGTCAAACTTCCAGGAATTTTAATACTTTAATGAAAGTGAACGTCGCGAGCGACGAGTTTGAGGATTATCCAACAAGAGAAGACACAGCAAACGAATGTGGTCGGAATGCGAGGAAACGAGGGATGAGGGAGGTCGGTTGACTTTATACCGCTGATCCCTTTGGTTACATTCTAAGATTACTGGGATGAAGGGGTCGTGGATCATCGGGTGACTCCCTTGTCCCTCATACATGGTACCTAGCCGGGTGTTCACCTACAACGCATGTCAACACCCCCTCTTTCTAAGAATGTCATTCCCTGATAACCTACTAGGGGTGGCTGCAGGCTCGAGGCTCGGGTAAGAATGCCCCGATGCTTGTTTGGAGAGCATATTCGTCGATCATACTTACAGGAAGGGAATGCAAGGGGCCGATGTCGTAGATCGTGCCAACGAGGTGATCAAGTTCCACAGCTTTTGGTCGGCAATTAATCTACGTTCGCTTTTTACAGCATACTGCGAGCAGTATTCATGTGGTTGATACTAGGAGTATGAAATGTATTTCATGTTGCTCCCGATCAGTGGTGAACAGGGATTTCGCAAAGCTCTTGTTTTCTTCTCCAGGAGACTGAGCAGACCATGTCCTGAAAGGTGCTGTTTGTCAGTAGCAAGGGATCCAGGCTTTTACTTCGATCTTTATGTATATAGCCCTTGTTTCTACGATCTTTAGGTTACGGCCTCCAACGTTGCTTAGGTAGTATGTAGTCACTCGTCTTAAAGCGCATTAGGTCGATCCTCCCAATATGAATAATGTCAGTCCACTTATTGGCATTGATGTTCCCCTGCATAAAGATATGCTTTTGACAGGGCGTGGGTTCCCTCAAATCACTTTACATGTATGCTAGCAACTGTGGGTGTGGATTGGTATGTTGAATATATATTCCCGAAGATTCACAAACTTAGAACTCACTAGGTACAATAATTTTCAAGACCTCTCCAGCCAAACATGCCGCAAGCAAGACCCTTGATATAGGTTTGGGAGTAGCCACCTACATATGTGGTCTTAGCGACCTCACAATCTTTCTCTGAGGTATAGCCGCTGGAAAATGTAATTTCTTTTCTATAACCCTAGCGAACCAAATATTCTCAGCTTATGATTTTATTTAAACCGACTTACATTCATCGAAGGCCGGCTGGCCTAATGGTAAGGCATCTGTTTCCGGTACAGGGGATTGCAGGTTCGAATCCTGCGTCGGTCGCTTCGTTTCTTTTTTGCTTCCTGAAATTATTTTCTTGGTGGAAACGGGGTTTCAATTTGGAGGCGGTCACGGGAAAGCTAAGACCCACTATGAAAATTGGAACAACTAACCCAAAGTATAGTCAATATGCAGAGAGCTACCAACTGATACAAATCGCTTATTTTGAAGATGCATCATCTTCAATGGTGTACTCTGACTCTAATCTACCCGTACAGACCACGTCTTGGGGAACTTTTAATAACCGATAGAAGTCCGTGGCGACCCTTCAAAGAGTTAACAGAGGTAGACGACGAGCAGGCTTCTTTCTTCCCACCGTTTTGTGGTTGTCTTCATATTGCCTTTCCCATTCTTTACTGGCATCTATGGGAAAGAGCGAGTCTAGACAGCGATCGATAGGTTGAAAATCTACGTGGGGCTATATGCACGATACCTCCACACGAAGAGGACTTAGAAGGGTGCTAACAGCTCGGGGCACAGCACCACGTTCCTTCTTCACCTTTGGCATCCACAAAAACCCAGCCTTTCAAAAATATATTAGAGCCAGATTTTTGAATCTAGCTAGTTTGCTTAATTATTGCGATGGCAGAAGTTGTTGGTGTGGTTTCCAGCGCCATCACATTTGCAACCGTCATCGCCCAGGTCACAGAGTCTATAATGACGATCAAGGACTGCTGGAGCCAATTTCGAGACGCACCCGATGATTTAAATTATCCGATGCGAGATCTCGAGCTGTTCGGACTCATTCTAGCCGAAATTGAGGAAGACCTATCAGAGAAGGATATCGCATTCGCCTTGAAGAATAGTAAACATGCTCTGCAAAGTCTGCAATTATCCAGAGAAGCCGCTACCGGCCTGACAGTGTTATCAAATGAGATCATGCGTGACATGCACTGCTCTAGCCACTTGCGAAAATCCTATGCTGCCGCAAAAGCGGTAATGCAGAGGGGAAACTAGAGAGGCATACAGCAAGACCGCGAAACGCTATCCAGTTACTATCACTGTCCTAGCAGTGCTATACAAGGTTTTTAGTGGCTCCTATGTTCCAACAATACTGCACATTGATTCAAGGAGAGCGCTTATGCGCGTTCGACCAGATTTGATTGCCGAAAGACTAATACAAGGCAAGAACAACACATCGGAATTTAAGTCGAGAGACTACTCTCACGGTAAGTGCCTATGTAATTGAAAATAAGGATCGGGCTTTTTGCTGATGCTGTGAGCAGATAATCTCACAAGGGGCGAGACACCCGAAATATTGAATGGTCCAACAGAGAGGGTGCCACAGGGCAAGTCACGCTACGCCCACACGGCCAAATACTTGTGGCGCCTCAGTCTGCCACAATGGCTATATACAGAGGCTCTAGAAGTGTACAGTGGGAGGCATTGTCAAGGCTGGCAATGGATTTACTGAACGTATAATGTGATCCCATCAACATCAAAGGTAGTCTCAGCTGGCAAAGTTCAAGACATACAAACCTTGTTTGCTCTGAAGAAAGCCTCCCCGTTTGACCGAACCGATCGCTTTGGATACACGCTCCTCCATGTAAGTAGAAGTCCATAATCTACAGGTGAAGACCCATAGTTGCTGAATGAAATTTAAAGTATGCCATGCTCGGGCCCAGGAAGGCGAAGGTTCTAAAATTTCTCCTCGAGCAGGGGGCTGGCTCCTCTATCAGAGGAATACCTCCAAATCTGGAAACACCTCTGGATACCCTAGTATTCTGTGGGACCCTTGGACTTGGGAAGGGTCAGCCGCTATTTCCGTCTTTGCGTCTTCTACTCCGCTACACAAGACAAATATATTACGAAGATACGCCAGAAGAAATCGTTAATGGATCTTTATCTCGATTTCGTGGCTCTAGTGAGGAGTTCGAGTTTTTACAGCAACAATGCTGTCCTTCATATTACGAAATGCCGCAAGAGACAAGAGTTGCCGTGGCTTGCAAGGCTGTTTTCGGTGTATGGGATGCCTATAATATGCCAGGATTGTTCCAAACAATGCTCGGACCAACTACTTTGACAGCCCAGGACCTCCAGTTAGAAGGGCCGTGGCGTTTTGATTCCCAAAATACGACACTGGTATATTGTGTTGTGAGAAAGCTTGGAGCATCCCAGGCTGCTCTGCAAGGGTCCCACTCATGGAAAAAAAAAGTCCGTCATCAAAGTGGGTATATCAGAGCATCTCTCTTCGAGTCAAAATGAGGGATGGATATATTCATCTCTATGAATCGTGGGGGAAACTTTTTATGAGATCCTTGCAAGCTGGTGTGGATTTGAACCACGTTGTTGGCCGACAGACGCTGTTGCTTGCATTTTTAGAAGGGTATTTTGACTGGTTCAGGGCATCTAAATGCCTCATCGTATCTCCAAGTGAAGCACTTCAAAATTGGTTATCAGATCTGAGAAGTGAGGGCATTGATCTGGAGAAATTCGGGAAGATAGAAGACTGCATCTGGAAAAGGGAACTTGTCCGGGTCGACTTTGGTGCAGAAGATAAAGAGAACCCTAGCTGCCATCGACTAATACGCTTCTCTTATGGCCCATCTGTTGCTGACTGTTTGGCTTCCCCTAAAGAGGATACCTTCATGGGAGATTGTTGGCGTTTAGAAGAAAAACCCGTCGAGACGATGGCCGGTGAATGGCCCTGCTAATGAGAATTTCTGGCGCTTTTTAAATTGTCACTATAAGACCAGAATACAAAATGATTGTATTTTGACTTCATCGCAGCAACAAGGGTGGTAGGGGAGGTGGAGTTGGAGAAAGAATTCAGACGATAATGAAGAAGCATGTGTCGGTTATATTCCAGGAATGCGGAGATTTCCGCATAGAAGCCCGGCTGGCACAATTGGTTAGCGCGTGAGACTTTTATTCGGATCTATCCAGTAAAGGGTTATCTCAAGGTTGTGAGTTCGAGCCTCACGTCGGGCGGATTTCTTTTTTGTCTTTTCCACATTTTCTTTTCTTTCTTATTCTGCTTGAAAAAGAAACCTTATTTTTTTTAACAGCCTAGTGCATATTTCACCCGTTAAATACACTAGCTGACAGTTAGCAGCGACATTATCTTGATTAATCCTTGTACTCTAGCTCGTTAAAGATATTATCAGCACTCATGCTGGTCGGGGATCAGAGGAAACGGAGAACAAAGGAGCAAACTGCGTATTGACTAAGCATACGAATGAACAAGGAACGAATCAGAAGGAACAGTCTGAAGCGTGGCCGTTTATAAAAGCTCAAGAAAGGCGAGAAGCACTGATCTACCTAGGAAGGTTCAATCATGTGAATCTATTTAGTACTAAGCGGCTTAGAATAGTATGTCAGAAAAGTTCTGCTTCGGGCCTCTTTAAGATCAACTTTCTTGATTTGGAGGGTAACCATGGTATAGCATTAGCCGGCTCTCAGTCCATAAAAAGCTTAGGTAACACATAAGTTGGCCGGCTGGCCTAATGGTAAGGCATCTGTTTCCGGTACAGGGGATTGCAGGTTCGAATCCTGCGTCGGTCGCTTCTTTTTTGCTGCCAAAGCTTTTTATATCACTTTGATCAATAGATCATATTTTAAGCTAATTTCTATACTGGTTTGGTGGTTATCGGTGGAATGCAAGGCCAGAGAGTTGACTCGCTGGGCAAAATATCCCATAACAAGCTAGGACAGGTATTTAGTAGTATTCATGCAAACATAACCACTGAGAGAAATAGGCACAGCCCATTTAAGATTCATTCATAGTCATAAAGTCGTTAAAAGAACACGAACGCCCATCTCAAGCCCGTCGTACCGAATCCTTATCAATCCTCGCTGAATTCCTCGTGGAATGAATCTCCCAGTCAGAAGTAATCTTAATCTGACCATGACACCATTCCGACAATTTCTTTGCCATGGGAGGCTGCGTGACAGTGACAAGAGGGATCTCAGGCCCTTCCATTTGCGTGCCTGATATGACGGACGTTTTATAGTAGCCCGATGACCTATGCCCATAGGTCTCACCGTCTGAAGGGGAGAACATTGTTGTTCCAAAGATTCGTTGAATGGCTGGTGGTAGGATTGGAAGACAGGCGACAATGATGCCTAGTAGAGGAACGATGCATGAGAGAAGAGATTTTCGTGCAGAACCGAAGGTTTCGTCGTCTGGATTGAGGTCGAATTCGACTTTTATGCGAACTGCCGTTGTCACAATGATACTATGGATCATGTTAGATTTGTGTGAATTTCGCAATAGGGGTCTGGTTTCTTACATAACACCGAGAATGTACACGGCTCCCATTGATATTTTCCTAGCCTTCGAGAGTTGCAAATGTGATAGGATTGGGATGGGAAGACAGAGGATAAATGCCTCCAGAATGGCCTCGCTCACAGTAGAGCCCAAGCGTAGCATTTTGCGACTACCGCAATGACCAGCAAGATCTGTTAACCAAAACTTCTCTGCTGGTGTGCAGAAAAATGCAGTTGCGAAGAAACTTCCAATCCAGAGGGCTGAGCAGAGAGCCATGGTGGCATATGTCACCAACACAACCACTCGATGCTGAAATTGGCGGAGGTAGTAGTGTAGTATTGACAGCTGAATCAGGGCCACGACAGTGATCCATAGGAGATCACCAACATATGTGAGCTGGAAGGGTCAGCTCAAGCCATATAAAACCCTCTCTGATGGTAAAGCTTACCTTGTCGAAACGAACAAACGTCTCAGCTCCTCCAAGCAGAGTCACCTCAGCAGTATGCAAGCCCAGGCCGCACATCAAAATCAGCATAAGCTCGACTATATAACGGCCCATCATGACCATCTAAATGACAGTCAGCAATCTATACCTCCCCAGAGCAACGGCTCAACTTCAAATTGTAACATAAGACAAATCTCACCAAGGAACCTAAGATCAACCAGTCATTGCATTGCCAGGAAACACCCAATAGCCTCCTCGACCATAATCTCAAGGCAACAGCAACAATTCCCCCACACAGTAAAATTGTCTGAACAGCAATATCCGCCTTGCCCAGCCAGTTATGGCCAAGGGCATGAAGAGTGCCTGACGAAGGCGACATCAAGAGACCAGAATCCAAAGCACACTAGTTAGCATAGGGCGTAGACATAATCATGTAGCCGACAGGCATGATCCAAAGAGCAGGGCCATGAGGGGGGTAATATGAGTGCCCGGCCCCGCGCATTAAAGTACGCAGACTAAGTGGGCTAAGGGGAAGTTTCGAGTAGCACGGTACCGGGCGAACCCTGCATCAAACCAATGGAGAATGGCCGGGGAGATAGTGTAGAGAAAGGTCATGATCAGCAACTAGGGCACGATGTGAAATTAATTTGCGGGAGTAAGAGAAGCATTTCTCAAGGACTATCATTGGCCGAGAAGCACATTCCCAGAAACAAGAAGGGAAATGTCCACAAATCTGAGTCTGGTGTGTTACATAGAGCGGGAAGCTGCCGTTGGCGGCTACTCCACTCTTGCCGAGAACACTCTATCTCTAACATGGGCGTTTCATGATCTCACACCGACACTAGTGGAGATTGGGATTGTATCATTCCTGTCCAATTGCATCGCATCTCTCATGTATGACCTGGCCGAGGCTGATCCAGATTCATCCCTAGCCTGTGACTTGTTTTCGCTGCTGTTCTAAATCTGTCTTTCGATCTGGGGGCTGAAGGCTAATTAGTGTAGGTACAAGGGTTGTGAGTCGGCTTATAGTGCTTGAGCACGTTGAGGAGATGAAATATGCATGCCTACCCAATTGAACCTCCTTCTCATAGGAATGGCCTTGATTCACGACAAAGTAATAAAAGGGAAGCGATGCTGCCTACGCGCAATGGTGGACTTAACGGACATCGCGGGAGACTAGATCCACTTCATCCACATGGTGCGGAGGGGTTACAGTACAGCAGCCGAGCTAAAAGCCTAGCCTTTGCGCTTGGGTCGCTTTTTGAGAGTCACAGAACTGAGGTTATGTTTGGGATTCAGATGGCACAGGTACAAACCTTGGTGTCAGATGCGCACGAGGGATCGGAGCCGAAACCTAGCTCGTTTGGAGCTTAGTTTTGTATCCGGGTCGGTAGTTTCGAAGGATCACGCGATAGCCGGGACTTGACATGTACCAAAGAACCGCACGCTCTCATTCCCAACGTCATTTGACGGAATGACGGGATGGAGAGTATGTTGGCCCGTGACGTTAACTGCGTAGATGCTCTTATTTTGAGGTTGCTTTCACTTTGTTCTTTGACTCCCTCACTTTTCCTTCGGTTCCCCTTCTTAGGACGTTTAGCGATTCATTCCATAACATCCACCAAGAAATTATATGGGTGGTGCGCGTCTCTGGGATTAGTTTGCGAATGGTGAAATTGACCAGTGCGATTTGCACGCTTCTACAGTCTACCAGTAGGATGAATTGACTAGCAAACTCAAGAAGAACTTGTTGTATATATCGTGACGCGGTTGGCCTTGGAAATAGGATCGTATTTAGAGAAGAAAGAGGTCCCAGGAACACATCCGCCGTTTACTAGGCAAACTTTACAGTAATCCGGCATATATCATGCAATTCCATATCTTTGATGAAGGGATGGGTGTCCTCCCTGGAGCAAAAACAGAGATCTTGCAAGCAGCGAATCACAGCCGTGAAGACCACAATTGATTTCTGACGAAGGTTTTCGTCTGAATCTGGACGCAGCGCCTTAGACCACTCGGCTACATTTGCATAAGATTGGGAGATGATATAACAATAATGACATACACAGACATAATCGCATTCTCTCTATATATCGTTAGGTATAACATCGCTATGGGAATTTGTACATCAGTTCAGCGACTCTATGGTAATTTGACTGCCTGATGTTCGCTATGTTAGCTAAAACCTAGTGACCTAGTATAGTACGATATTCTAGTATGGCAACTGGATGCAGATCAGATGAAGCCTTCAAATGATAGGTAATTAAATAGGACTAGATTCCTAGTCACCTGGTTCATAAGCTATGATAGAGATTTTGAGCTCATCCCCATTCCCCCAAATTAACACATTTCATGTCATAATCAATGCTAACCCAATTGAGTGTTGACGACCCACATCCAATCAGGTGCTCTTCTTCTGAGCATCGCGCTCGGCCTTGCGCAGAGCACGCTTCCGAATGCTCTCGTGCATAGTCTTATTCTGTCCAAGCACGAACTTGTTCATGGTGCCGGCAACAGAAGTCAGGAACCAAGCCATGAGACCGTGGCTCCAGTACGGCGAAGAGCTGTAAGCGTAGGCAGAAGAACCACCGTGGCGACCGATCTTCGAGAGGACGGAGCGAACAAAGACGCGGGGAGTGGGGATGGAGGCCGACGCGCGACGGACTTTGGACATGGCGGAGGTAATGAGGTAAGCCTGGACGAGCTCGACGTCAATGCCGTGAGGAGCGAGCTCGGCACCCAGGGCGGTGGACCACTGCTGGAGGAAAGCCTTGCTGCCGGAGTAAGTGGCGAGCAGGGGGGTAGGAAGGAGACCACCGAATGAGCCCATGGTCAGGACGAGACCGCGGTGACGCTGGATCATGCCGGGGACGACGAGCTGGGTGACACGCAAGGTACCGGTGCAGTTGATGGTGATGATATCGGCCATCTCGGAGGCGGGGGTCTGGGCGAAAGGAACGGGGATAGAGTGGCTCTGGCCGACGTTGTTCACGAGAATGGACACATCCAGATCGGAGACCAGCTTGCTCAGCGCGGCGTAGTCCTCATCGGCGTTCTTCGAGAAGTCCATGGCCAGGGTCTTGGTCTGCACGGCGGGGAACTGCTTGGTGATCTCCTCGCCCAGGGCGATCAACTTCGACTCGGTCCGCGATACAAGAACAATGTTGAATTTGGCACGCGCCAGCTGCAGCGCGAACTCTTTGCCCAGGCCATCGGAGGCACCGGTGACAACAGCCCAGCTACCAGGAGGACCGAAGGAACGAAGCTATCGTTTCATATTAGCCTTGTAGATTTGTAGCGGATGGAATTGGAGACATACCGGTTTACCCGGAAGAACGAAGAGGCTCAGAAGTACTCGCACGAAAGTCCAGACCTTGCAGGCGATGGCCAGCCCACCAGTTGCAAGAAGCAGCAAGGCACCAACGGTCGGCAGACCGGCGGGCAGATGAGATGGCCATTGCGAGAGGCACTCAATGTGCTTTGACAGATTCAGATCCATGATGTATGAAAATGAAGTTTGTTGAGGGGGTCTTGGGAGGATAAGCAGGTTAAAAAAAAGATCAGGTGCAGCTTGTTGGGGAAGATCAACGCCAAGAACCAAACCTAAACATCCTCGGTTTGCTGGCAATTCACAAGCATAATTCCTTCCCTTATCCCACCCAAAAACATTCCGATTATGTCTGAATTATTGTCTTCAGCACTTGCTTACTTGCCCCCCTTCGAGGGTCTCCTGCCCAAATGGCTCGTTTTCGTAGGTTTTCTGGTTCTCTTCCCCCTTTTGCTTCTCTTACTAACAATTCAGGTGTCCGCCGTCTCCGCCCTCAATAGTTTGCAGGCCTACTCCTCCGCCGATTACACCTCAAAGCTTTACACTAATGGCTCCGTTGCCTGTGAACCCCTGTCCGGTCGTCTCTTCGGTACCTGGACCTTCCTTTCTGCCGTCATTCGCATGACCGCTGCCTACAACATCACCAACCCCGTCGCGTACGATCTTGCGATCTGGACTTATGCCATTGCTCTCACACACTTTGTCGGAGAGCTGGTCTTTGGTAATGCCTCGCTGAAGGGTCGCTTCATTAGCCCGTTGATCGTGGCGTCATCCTCGGTAGCTTGGATGTTGACCCAACGTGAGGCGTATCTGGGTTAAATGAGAAAGGGGGAACTGTATAACAGTCTGCCGTCAGACAGATCCACCATATATGTTGATTTTAATCGACACGAGACATCTTTTCTAGCGACATGGATCGCCGAATGATACCCGTTGTCAAAATACGATGTTTTAATTCTATAGATTCTCGGGCTCTCAACAAAAATGGGCAATGCAAAACACATGCAAAATACTACTCCAACTACCTCATATCACATACCACTGCGATCGATTTACTCCAAATTTTTGCGGTACAATTCACCACCGCAATCGCGTAAACGAGCAGCAGCTTGCTCCGGTGTAATATCACGCTGGGGCTCCGCCATAAGCTCAAAGCTATATCAAAGTCAGTCGTGCGAAAACAATTAAGGGCAAGAAAGAAACATACCCGACAAGGAACTTGCGCACAGTCGCGCTGCGCAGAAGCGGTGGGTAAAAGTGGAAGTGCAGGTAAGAGGCCTCGATTTCCTCAGCAGTACCGTCAAGCGGCGCCTGGTGAATACCCATGCTGTACGGGAAATGAGTCTCGAAAAGGTTATCATAGCGACGCGTGATCTCGGCAATAGCCTCGGCCAGAAGAGTGGTATCGGATTCACTCAGATCGACTAGTGCACGCTTGTGTGTGCGACTGATGATCATGGTCTCGAAGGGCCAGGTAGCCCACCAGGGAACAACCACGACAAATGACTCGTTCTCGAAGACGACGCGCTCCTGCTTCAGGCTCTCCAGCGCAGCATAGTCCTCCAGCATGTGGGAACCGCCGTGCTCGTGGCGGTACCGACGCAGCTGCTCCAGCTCGGCAGCGGGTTCTTCGGGCAGGTTGCTAGTAGTCCAGACCTGACCATGAGGATGGGGATTCGAGCAGCCCATAGCAGCGCCCTTGTTTTCAAAGATCTGCATATAGCGGTACTGCTCCTTGGGCTTAGTGACATTCGCATGCGGTGCGGTGGGCGCGATGTGGGTGGGAGGGGCATTCTGGGCTAGTGGCGAGGTGGGCGAGAGGTGGGCGGCGTAGATCTCGGTCCAGGCATTAATCACTGGAACGATCTCAATGGGAGCCAAGTCGGCCAGGGTGAGGTTGTGGGAGGGTGAGAAGGTGAGCACGTAGCACTTGCCCGTCACGGGCTCCGCCTTGAGGAATCGCGATTCGAGATCTGCGGGGGTTAGTGCGAAGTTAGGGAAAAAAGGTATTAGGTACTTGAAACTTACCATTTCCATTGTTTCCATCATAGGCGGCCTGTTCCTCCTTCACAGCGCTGTAGTCGTTCACAAACACGAAAGTGCTGTCGTACTTGGGGTTGACGTCACCCTGCGCGCGCTGGTTTCCAGGGCACAGGTAGCACTTGGGGTCATAGGAAGGCAAAGTAGTCTTGGACGCACTCTCCTGCGCTCCCCTGTCGATCAGAGAAAGAAAAAATCGTCAGCAAGTTTGCAGTGTTACACAATGGCCAGGAATGGAAACACACTGCCAGGGCCGCTTGGTTCGGTGGGGAGAGACCAAAACATAGGAACCACGAAGGGGATTGAATCTCCGGTGGGAGATATCATCAAGAACGTTCTCCATTTGCGAGAAAGAATTGAGTAGGTATAGAGAGAGTACCTTGGAGAAGATTGACAAGGGAGAGGGGCTACATAAGGAAAACCCCGACTCGGCAAGGGTCTGTGGCCTCCGGCGGGGTTGGACGTGGGGACGTGGAGTCTCTCCGGATAAATCAAGAATGTTGCAGCACCCTCTATGTTCATCAATAGCTGGATATTTCACAAGATATAGATATCAATCAAATACTGTAAATTATGCGATCATAATCCAGATAGATTCGGATATACCCGGAGCCATTGGCAGGAGGTTACCCTGCACTCTGTAGATTATAAGTAGAAAGAACCCGAATTAGCATGAATATCAAGTCTCGGTGAACGGGATAGGAATTCGGGATCCCGCACTCGGCAAAACTGGGGTATTAGCGTCACTGAATCCAATTCTACATGCAATGTGGATCCTGGATAATCTTAAACATCTAAAGTATTCAATACATACAAATCATGCCACATGTATGTCTATCTTCGTCCTGATGCCTCCTGTGTGTGATCGAATCGGGTATATGGCTGACGTCATCATCTCCTGATTTGTCTCCTGACATATGCTTATCGATAACGACATCCCAATTCAGTTCACATTGAAGACAGGATTTAAAAGAACGTTCATGCAATTTTGACCTCTGACTCTTTGTTTATATCCCTTATACTTATCCTTAGACTGCTAATTATTATGCCTTCCTTGAGCCAGCCGTTTTCACCCTTGTCGCTTTCTAAAGAGCGGTCTCCGTGCTCTATGGATAACCTCCCCCCGGAGGTAAGAATGATAAGATCTATACCTATGAGCTAATATTGACGAGGCTCCAGATTACCTGGGACATCTTGGAACACCTCTCAACGAAACAACTCATGACCGTTACCTCTGTCTCACAAAGTTTCCGGGCGATTGCCAGGACAATACTTGAGTATCGCTTACATCACTTTCTGAAGCGCGAATACGATACTATTTTCCTGCGGGTGGGCTGGTATACCCCAATGAGAGAAAGAAAGGGTGTCATTACGTGGGCCCACCAAGGGACAGTAGCTCTGGTGGACGAAACAAATCCATGTGATCCACTGATGCCGTGTGTCAGGCAATCGGCATCTGTCCAGGAGCCGTCACAGGCCCACGAAAACGCCTGGTATTCAATCTTTCATCCGGCTGGCCCTCGGGGAGATCCCTGGTTCCGCCCAGGTACACTATGGTGGTCTGATGAGGATGGAATAGATGGTTACACGAGTAACTTTAGAAATCACTGTGAGGATAATAGAGATCTAGGAGAAGAGGTTACACTGGAAAGCTATGAGGATTTTGTACAGTTCCGACTCAGGCTATATTTAGCTGAGAGGACTGGCCCCTACAAGGCGTTCAAGATTGAGAACAAAATGATACGGATCCCCAAAGAGCTGTTAAGTCAATCGATTGAAAAAAGTCGACATGTCGGTCACGCGGAGGAAGAAGCTAGCCCTGAGCTATTCTGGGTTGACAGTCAAAAGACAATTGGCCTTCAAGTGACGGTCACACAGGACCAGGAACAATACGGGTTTGAGGAATGCATTGGAACAGTCAAATACTATGTGAGCCTGTCGGGTAAGTCTTCATTTTCACTTCCTCAGAGAGACCGAAAGCTGACTACATCAGCGTTGTGGATCCGGACCTTCAGGCTCCTAGAGGAAGATGAGGTAGCCGGGAAGCACGCCAAAGAGGGACATGCACCAATAAACATCCTTACTGTAGAGTGAGTGTGGGGTAGTATAACAGTATATCTAGGTGGGTTTGACGGAGTTCACGAAGGAGCAAGATCTATGAAACATCCTTTGACGAATAAATTATCAAGCATAGCGGGAGATCGGCGTCTTTAAGGGTAGTAGGTTTGCACAATATAGTTACGATTATTATATTTCTCATAGTAAGATAGCGAAGCCCAGAAGAAATAGTCGCAAGAGCATTGGACTTCCTTCCTACGTCAAACCCGACATGTAAAGTAGCTGGCGATCATATCTACGCTCGTGAGTAACATCGTGACGATCGGGTCCAGCCGTGCAAACTCCACGTCTCCGCTTAAATCCACTGGACAATGCATTATGCAGGTACATAAGAGTGGGGAAATTCCAGAATAA
Organism: Penicillium sp. VS I D KN; assembly: GCA_019775415.1. Lineage (NCBI taxonomy): Eukaryota > Fungi > Ascomycota > Eurotiomycetes > Eurotiales > Aspergillaceae > Penicillium > Penicillium sp. VS I D KN. The sequence goes on from JACWFT010000010.1 coordinate 2,858,126, forward strand.
CCGGATTCATAGGCCGGTGTTTGTCCTCCATCCTTTCATTTCTCTAAAATATTTACCCCTGTGGTCATTGCCAAATTACTGTCATCGCCAAAAACAAGTGTCGGCAAGCCGTACCTGAATTTTCAATGGCGGTCGGGCCGAAAACATAACATTCCATCGTTTCGAGAAAGCTAAGGCTCCACTGAAAACTCTGGCGCACTCCACTCGCTTACAGTGCATTCGGCATCCAGTGCCGGGTGAATCTTCTTATCCAATGAGAATTGAGCTCTATGGAAAAGCGTTTACTGATTCAGGAAAATGCCGAGGCTCCCGGCTAACTGTGGATCTTCAATTAACCGTCATTATCCTCACGGTGGCAATGATCTCAAATTTTGTTTTCATGTTGAAGGTTTCATCTGATCTACAAAAATCCTATCTAATCTGAATGCCTGAGCCAGGTCGATCGACATAATACAAACCTGGTAGATCAGCGATCAGAGGCAGCGAAGAATAGGGTCAAACAAGACCCTCTTGACTATGACAGCTCTCAACGGGGGCGAGGCCTCGCTGCCCTCTAAGATTCCCTTCTGGCGCCTAATCTTCGACCAGAAGGTCATCACCGAAGAAGTAGCTCGATACCCCTACGCGGGCTCTGGTACTGAAGATGATCCTTACGCGGTCGTCTGGATACCGAACGACCCTCGCAACCCGATGAACTTCCGTTCCATCAAGAAATGGGCAATCACAGTCCTTGTCTCATTCGTTACTCTCGCAGTCGCCTTGGTATCATCCGCCTATTCAGGTGGCATGAGTCAAATCGTCGAAACTTTTGGTGTGGAAGAAGAGATCGCCATCCTTGGAGTATCGCTATTCGTCCTGGGATTTGCCATCGGACCTTTGATCTGGGCACCGCTCAGCGAGATCTTCGGTCGTCGTCATATCTTCACGATCAGTTTTGCATTCTTGACAGCTTTTAATGCGGGCGCAGCAGGCTCTAAGAACATTGAGACCCTCATCATCCTCCGTTTCTTGGCTGGCTGCTTTGGATCTTCGCCATTTGGTAATGGAGGCGGTACCATTGCAGACATGTTCCCAGCCGCACAGCGTGGTATTGCAATCAGTCTCTTCGCTGCGGCACCGTTTCTGGGACCTACTATCGGCCCGATCATAGGAGGTTTCCTTGCTAGTGCAGCAGGCTGGCGCTGGGTCGAGGGATTCCTCGCCGCTTTCTCTGGAGTGCTTTGGCTTTGCGTTATCTTCCTACTTCCAGAGACCTACGCTCCAGTCCTTCTCCGTCGCCGAGCTGCTAAGCTCTCTGAGATGACGGGACAGGTATACCGCAGCAAGCTTGATATTGAGCGTGGTCCTGTGCCGATGGGCAAGACTCTCAAAACTGCCCTCTCGCGTCCATGGATCCTGTTATTCCGCGAGCCTATCGTGCTTCTACTTTCGATCTATATGTCTATTATCTACGGAACGCTCTATATGCTTTTCGCCGCTTACCCGATTGTGTTCCAGGAAGTTCGCGGCTGGAGCGAAGGCATCGGCGGTCTCGCCTTTTTGGGTATCCTAGTCGGAATGGTCTGCGCCCTTGTCTACACCCTCCCAGAAAATAGACGCTACGCAAAGAAATGCGCCGAAACAACCGACCGGCTCGCACCAGAGGTCCGACTTCCTCCTAGTATGGTTGGTAGCATCGCCCTCCCAATCGGACTTTTCTGGTTCGCCTGGACCAACTCTCCCAGTATCCACTGGATGGCATCGATCGCAGCCGGTGCTCCCTTCGGATTTGGCATGGTCCTCGTCTTCCTAAGTGTGTTCAACTACCTTATCGACTCGTACACAATCTTCTCTGCCTCAGTGTTAGCCGCTAATTGTGCGCTCCGTTCCCTACTGGGCATGGCCTTCCCGCTGTTCACAACATATATGTATGAAAACCTGGGTATCCACTGGGCTTCGTCTATTCCTGCCTTCCTCGCTCTGGCCTGTGTGCCATTTCCATTTGTTTTCTACAAATACGGCGCTCAGATTCGCCAGCGGTGTACCTTTGCTGCTGAGGCGGATGCGTTTATGCGCCGGCTTGCTGAGAAGAACCAGGCAGCACCGCCACAGAAGGAAGAGGAGAAAGAGACAGAGAAAGACTCAGAGGCAGATATTGCAGATGATAGTGACACTGATACAGTGTCCACTGTCCCATCGCGTATAAGTATAGGCCGTCGCATGTCTCGCGCTTCGCGGGCTTCTCGCCACTCTGGACGATCATTGCATCGCGTTGCGACTGCGACGCAGTATGAGGAAAATCCGTATGACCTAGACTTGGTCAACACTCGACAGTCGGCTATCAGTGGCCATGGCCACTCCAAGAATTGAAGAGGGAAACCCGTGAAAGCTGGTGATCACCAAGTGATCAAGTGAAAACCAAGCACGAGCAAAATAGTAGCTTGCGTGCAACCATCTAATGCTTAAATAGTTATGTTCTCCATATACCCAACAATAGACTATTGCTCTTTCGTGATAAAATAAAATAATACAAGGATTATCACCACCCAATTCCTATGGTCAAATACAATGAAAAGCTTCGAATAAATATTTCCATTTTGATACCTAACCCCATCTCCACGTTGCAACGGGAACCTAAATTCCTGATCACTCATCAGACCCACAGCCTCGGCCCATCTCCACCTCGGGCCACGCGCCGTTATATACGAACAACCAACCCCCTTCAACAATGCGCCAGTAATTGCACCATCGCCAATAACCGCCTAAAGAACCAATTAGCACCAGAAGATCAATCACAATGACAGCCAAGATAGACGCGTACATTGACTGCGGTAGGTCCCAGCAGAACAAGGGGAACAATGCCTTAATGCTTACTGCATACACCTGGGAGCTAGTGCAATGCTAATCTAACCACCAGTCTCACCATACTCATACTTTGCGGCGCTCTATCTACGGCGCAATCGGAAGGCGCTAGAGTCGCATGGAGTGGAAGTCGAGTGCGTGGCCTTACACTTCTTCGAGGGTACAAGCTGACGTTCCAATTGCAGGCTTCATCCGATTTTCTTGGGAGGTGTCAATGTTGCCTCTGGTATGAGTCAATCAGATTTCATATTTCTGCTATAATTTGTCGCTAACGAACATTTCCAGGCAACAAACCCCCATGGACATTACCGGCCAAAGCAGCATATGGCAAATTCGATATGCAACGGGCATGCAACTACTTCGGCACTGCGCAAAACAAGACGCCGGATTTTTTCCCCATTCTGTCAATCATGGTAAGCATACCTAGACTTCTCAGTCCCAAATGTGTGCCAATGGATAATAGTACTGACAAAACCCAGCCCCAACGATGCTTGATCTATATCAAAAACAACCATAGCCGCGAATTATTCGAAAAGACCTTCCTCTCGCTGTCAGAGTGGATGTATCAAAAGAACATTGACGTCAGCAAGCCTGAGAATCTGGCCGAACTTCTGCGGAGCCATGGTTTCTCTGATGAAGATATCAAGAAGATCCTAGCTGCAGCATCGACTCCGGAGTATAAACAGGCGCTTACAGATAACACACAGAAGGCGCTTGACTTGGGCGCTTATGGAGCGCCTTGGTTCTGGGTGAGAAATTCAGAGGGCAAGGAGGAGCCTTTCTTTGGCAGCGATCGGTATGTGGACAACCTTGACAGAATCTCTTGCTCTATGATTTTTGTTTCTTTTCTGGTTCTCAGTGTCCTAATTTGTGCTTAGGTTTGCGTATATGTGGCAGTACCTGGGCTTGCCAATCCAGGATATCGCCATCATTGAGAAGGAAAAGGCGAGACTGTGAGCTTGTTGGCTAGTATGTACAGATGAGAGTGACGACGTTAAGGGTGAATGCGGGAAGGTAAAGCATGGGACGGAAGCGCACCGTGCGGAACGACCGGGCCGTGCGAGCCGCAGCTTCTATACGGCGGAGCTTTACGGAGGCCGTCGCTTAACAATCATTGCCGCGGACAGAAACACGCAATATGTTAGTCAAAACGATGAATTTCTCTCTGAGATTAATACTATATAAGGTCTCAGCTCTCCATCAACTGTAAAGCCTACATCAGATTGTGACCTTCCATCATTCAAGTTCAAGCAACAGTCGGAAGCCCGGCTAAGGACTAAGCCTTATCTCCATTACCCCACGTCTGCCCCACGTTCGGAGCTTGGATTTAAAGACCGATCGATCGCCTCAAATAAACGTGCTTTTTTCTTTCTGAATAAACCACTCAATTGAAATCTACACAATGTCTGGAACTAATGTCACCTTCATTGGCCTCGGCAACATGGGCCGGGTAAGTAAACAGCACTCATGCTATAGATAGCTCCTCCATACCCCGATCATAGCTAACAAAAACCCAGGGCATGAGCGCCAACATCGCCAAAAAGGGTCCCCAGGCCAGCCTTACCCTCTACAACCGCACTGCTGCTCGCGCAACCGCCCACGCCGCCACACTAGAAGGCAATGTTAAAGTCGCAACCACCCTCCCCGAAGCTGTGAAGGACGCAGACATTATCTTCATCTGCGTTGGCGATGATGCAGCTCTGGACTCCATCACAACCGGAATCCTGGCTGACACTTCAATCGACTTCACCAACAAGACAGTCGTCGATTGCTCAACCGTGCACCCCGACACATCACGCCGCACAGAAGCAGCCTACGAAGCACGCGGCGCATCCTTCGTCACAAGCCCCGTCTTCGGCGCCCCGAACATGGCAGATATCGGTGCTTTGATCGTCGTGCCCGCGGGTAAACAAGCTGCCATCGCGAAGGCACGCCCATTCTACGAAGGTGTTACTGCCGCGAAGTCGATTGATTTGTCTTCTGGGACTGGAGCCGATATCGATGTTGGCCGCGCGACTACGATGAAGGTTATTGGAAATACCTTTATCCTCAATACCGTTGGAGTGCTTGCTGAGGCGTTGACTGCTGCTGAGACTACGGGGCTGGGTGTTGAGCCCTTGAAGGAGTGGATTGAGTTGTTTGCGCCGGGGCCGTTTGCCAAGTATGCTAACCGGATGGTTTCTGGCGATTACTATACACGTGATGAGCCTTTGTTTGCTGTTGATCTTGCACGAAAGGATTTGAGACATGCTTCGAATTTGGCGAAGGAGGGTGGACAGCGGATGCGGAATGTGGAGGTTACGGATCATTTGTTGTCTGTTGTCAAGGAGGAGAAGGGCGTTAAGGGTGACATTGCGGGTGTTTATGGTGCTGCGCGGAAGGAGGCTGGGTTGGAGTTTGGTAACCAGAAGTGATTTACTGACTGAGGGATTGTTATGTATTTAGAGATCTATATTTTACGAAAGCAAGGAATACTGTTTCATGTGCAATTATGGTCCAATGCCATTTCATTTCAAACTCGTCTCCAGTCTATTTGGAGAAGCCGTAGCAAAAGGTGAGTTTATATCCACAGAAAATCATTAACTACTAATACATTTCAGTCATTCTCAAAATGACTTCGTTTTTCCAATGGAATGTTTTTGTTTCCAACATGGCGAGAAGCTTATTGCTCCTCCTCAGTGATCTCAGCATCGTGGTGCTGGTTCTCACCGGCGCCACCCTCAGACGCCTTGGGCTCATGGGGAGCGTGCATGTCGGCAATGATGCCCTCAGGGGCGACCCAGCTGGAGGACTTCCAGGGCTTGACGTGCAGGACGTACATGGTGTCAACCTCCTCAAGTGTGCGACCCTGGGTCTCGTTGACGAAGAAGAAGACAACGAGGATAGCAGCGAAGCAGCAAGCGGCAAAGACGTAACCGTAGCGGTAGTCGATGGCGCTGGAGATGAAGGGGGTGAAGAAGGAGATGAGGAAGTTCCAGGTCCAGTTGGCGGCGGTGGCGACACCCATGCAGGTAGCACGGTAGCGGAAGGGGTACATCTCACCACAGATGGCCCAGACGATGGGACCCCAGGTGGTGGCGAAACCGACAATGAAGAAGCAGGTGAAAACAATCATGACGACACCGGGACCGTGAGCAGAGGGGTTGGCGACCAGGATCTCATGACCAACGGAGGCCCAGATCAGGAAGCAGACGAACATCCAGGCGGCACCGATCATCAGACACTTACGGCGACCGAAGTGCTCGACAATGTACAGACCGGGCAGAGTCATACCGAAGTTGACAGCACCAAGGATGATGGAGGTAACGTAGGAGTTGCTGAGACCGATACCAGCAAAGATAGAGGTACCGTAGTAGAAGATGAAGTTAGCACCGGTCAGCTGCTGCAGGGACTGCAGAGCAATACCAAGCATGGTACGGTGGAACATGCGGGGACCGGTGAGGATCTCGTGCCAGGGAGCAGTGCCAACAGCAAGCTCCTCATCAAGCTTCTGCTTCATGTCGGCCATCTCCTGAGCAACAACGCGGTGGTTGGTGGGGACACCGTAGAGCTTGGCCATAACGTTACGGGACTCCTCAATACGGCCGTGGCGGTAGGCGAAACGGGGGGACTCAGGCAGGAACAGAGTGCCGACACCCAGAATAAGGGGCCAGGCGAAACCAATACCCATGGTGATGCGCCACGAGGCAGTCGAGTCGATGCGGGAGGTTCCGAAGTTGACAATGTAGGAGATGAAGATACCGAAGGCGACGAACAGCTGGAAAGCGCTGACCATGGCACCACGGACTTGGCGGGGAGCGGACTCAGACTGGTACATGGGGACAACGCTGGACAGGGCACCGACACCCAGACCCATGACCCAACGACCCATAGCAACCTGGACCCAGTTGTCGGTAGCGGCGATCTGCACAATGATACCAACCATGTTGATGACAGCCCAGAAGGAGATGGAGTACTTGCGGCCAATGCGGTCCGCAATGGGGGCAGCGACGAGAGCACCAATCATAGTTCCGATAGACAGCTATAGAAGAAACTTCGTTAGTCTTTTATACATGGTGTAGGTAGATGTAGGGAAACATACCAGACCAACGATAAGACCGTTGCGGACGTTGCTGAAAGCATATTCACCAGTGGAAGCATTGTACTCAGCGAAGCGCATCTTGAAGTCGGTCATGGAGGTGAAACCAGAGATTTGACCTAGATATCAAGTTAGCACTGTGACCAGCTGTTGACCAAAGCTGTCATGGAACCTTACCAGTGGAGTAACCGAAGATGAAACCACCCATAGAGACACACAGACCCAAGATGAACGAACGCCATGTCAGGTACTTGACAGGGCTATCATCGATCATGGTGTCATCCTTCTCGACCGTTGAATCGGCACGAGCAGGGGTAGCAGCCTGCGAAGAGAACTGAGAGTCCTGTGCCTCAGCACTAGGCTTGAGCTTCGACATGAGGTTTCCAACGCCCATTGTGAAAAGAGACCTATCCAGGTAGTTGATGCTGGAAGGGGTTGAAGATCTCTAGAGGGATGGGAAAGAAAAAACAAACGAATCCATCCAGGAAGGGGGAAACGCTGTGAAATAAATACGGAGACCCGGCCTTCCCCCTTGGGGTACCATGGCAGGCAAAACGGGGGCCCGGATCTCGTGTCCCACGTTTGAAATCGGAATGGGGCGGAGGAAATTTCTTGACTCCATGGGCACTCCATACTGTTTGGAGGGTTCTTGGGGTGGAGAAGGTGGAGAAAGGGAGACATTCAAGGCGGGATTGTCCACGTGAGCTGCAAACGGGGTAGGTACATTACTCTAGTCCTACTAGAGCATTCATCTATCTACTTTCTCTTTGTTAAATTGTTGAATTAGTATGTTTATTATTAGTACATATTCTAGTAGAGACTAGCACAACAAACATTTGTTGTTGTTTACGATTGCTGAATGCATCGATGTCTGAGGTCGCATGCCAGCGTTCATAATCAAGATTCTCTGGTATGTCAGGAAAACAATAGCCGAGCTCAATTGCCACCTTCTAGAAACCTGCGAAAAACAGTAACTGGGTCTCGGAAGAACGAATGAGAATGTGGTTCCTGACCGAGCAACGGATAGCGTCCGTGGGTATGACCATCCAAGTTGGGGATCGGCCGATGTTGATGACGGGAGAAAAACAGAAAAAGCCCTCAAAGACCACGTCATAATGAATAAGGGAAACTATGGCGAGTCTCCATCACCTTCTTTGCTTACTAGATTAGTCGGTTTAGGCCGAGCCTGGCTAAATTGCTAAACGAGCTTGGTACAAGCAAACTCCTCAAATCTTGCAGGTGCTACTAGCCAAAGTAAATGTCCGCCACCGAACCGGGTGGGCGCATTGATGAAATTTTCGACGTGAGTAATGTACTGAGTACAGCCAAAAAGGAAGACTTCCGAATTCAAATTTCCAGTAAAATTCCGTGTACTAAAATAAACCATTTACATTGATTCGAGTGGGTCACGGTTAACTCTTCACTGCAAATAAGACCGACGCCCGAGCCGGTCTCAGAACGACGATCGTCCAGCCAAGCTTGGCAGGGTCGAGAGGCTTCTACCAACACCAACTTTTCTACACTGTGGCGGATGTTGCCCAAAAACTTCATAGTAACACTGGGTATGACTCTAGGTTATATAGAAATCCCGGTGAAGCATCAAAATGACATGCATTCATAGTTGAACTGATAAGAACACGGGAGCACAGACAACTAGCTCGGTGTATGTAGTTGAATGAAGCAGGACCCACCCGGTGAGTGGCTTCGGTCGACTCCCGCGCAGAGATTTCCGATCTGTTGAGCTTTTCTCGGGCCCCACCTTAACCAAATCGGCACACCGAAGACTTGTCCCTGTCCCGAGTCCGGTCGGACTCGGGATCGTTGCCCGTACGGGCATGGATACATGAGCATGCATGAGCATGCAATAATATCTGCATGTCTTGGATATGGTGCCATTGTAAATGCACACGGATTATAGAGTTATTATCATTCTATAGTCAATTTCACTTTTCCCTTGTTCATTTCCCATTCGCAAACGGAATAAAATTCGGCACCGCAAACTCTGCATTCTCGGCATCCCGAGTCGAGTACGGGATCGTCGTTAAGAGTGGGTCGTTGACGGAATCATGGTCTCAATTTTCACAGACCCACTGAAACTAAGACCCCTTCGGTGATCCACGGTGAACAAGCTAGGTAAAGTTTTAGGTCAGGCCACCTCAGACATGTGAAAAATCCAAAATTGAGAAAAGGGGCTCGGTGGGACCTATTCAAACGCTCCTTCCTAAACCACACGAGGCTACGGGTCTACAGAGGTCCAATCGCGTTCACTTTGGTAATCTCCGATGGTTATTTGCTTATTCTACTTGTTCTCCCAAGAATCTCCGAATGTTGCAGGATATGTAGACGAGGAAATTGGCGGTCGGGTGGTCGCCGATATGCATCACACGCAATCACATTCGACACGAGTACAATTATGACTTGGAAATTGGCAATTGCAAGGCGAAACAAATACCTCATTGGAAAGAGACAGGTATACCAAGATCTAGATGCATCTAATCTACGTGGCCAGATTACAACCAGAAAATTGAATTGTTCTAATTCCGCGGTCCGAATGTTTTGGTCCGACTCCATAATCTATATCCCAATCCGGCAATCTTCAAGACAATCCCAACCGTACGACGTAGCACCCGCCAACCTCCAACAAGGAACGAGGCTCGGCTTTATGCCAGGTCATCATGTACAACAACATCTGGAGGACGGAGTAATGGTTGTGGTGTCAATCAGTGCAGACTCAAATCCCCGCAATGGCCTCACATCTTGAAGCCCAGGACTATGATTTTGGTTGTCAAGGATGAAAATATATCCAAGACCGTTCTATAGATCCCATCCATGGGTAAGGTGGCCTCACCGGAAGAGAAAAGACGTTCCTTGTTTTCACTCAAGCAACTCCCAGTTAACGGGTCATACAATCAAACAAGGTCGTACGACTAATGTACGTGTCAAGATGGGGTAGGTGATCTGTGCTTCACGCAGTACCCCGTACTCCGTACTCCAGGTCTCCATACGGTGTCCTACTGTACGCAGCATATTTGCTCTCATAGGTGGGGCTTTCCAGATAATACTATCTTAGTGCCAAGAGCCAGGATCAGTGTGACTGGCTGCTGTATGCTTACGCCATACTTGCAGTCTTCGCTGAGGTACCGTAGGCTGATTGAGCAGCACTGCTCACCCGCTTTGACTAAGCTGCAAATTTTGTAACTTGATTGACTAGGTCACGAAAAACCAAATAACAGCTTTTCGGCTTTCCAAAAGGCATAGCCATGTGATAGTTTCATTCATTGAACATTCTAACAACCTTCAAAGACCAGTTTGAGCGGTTCTAAACGATGCAGACTTCCATTTTCTTGTTAGATGCATCCATACCCGTATACAATACCGCTATCATCCGCCAAAATCTCTATATTACCTCTACGGTTCAACCACCAGCTTCGTAGCACCGACTCTGGGTAGGAGGCACTGGAGCGCCCCAGATTGCAACGCAGGCATAACAAAGTCTCTCCAGACAGGCTTGGTAACATAGTTGACAGCGAAGACCATCCCAGCGCTGACATTTGCAGGGAGATCAGTACTGGTAGGGGGATACACGCAAGCTAGATGCCTCCCATCCAGTTGCCCAAGGATAGTGATGTCATTGGCGTAAGTCTCAGGAGAAGCTATGGCATCGAAGATGCCAATGAACTCATTGTCGTTATCTCGAACTGCTTCGATGGTCTTTCCCGCAAGTGAAGCATCCTTGTGATCGAAGACTCGAGTTGCTCCGCATCGCTTGCCTGAAGTCAAATATGTGCGCACCAGGGATAGCGATTACACGAAAACTGTGAGAGTTGGTCTATACATGGTTTCTCCAGGACAATATTCTTACAAAGTCGAGAGCATCTTCCCAGAGACGATGCGGCTCAGGCTTTAGTTCAAGAAATGATGGAGTGAGCTGGATCTCCGGTAAGAATCTAGCCAATATGAGCGATCTAATCAGACCAATGACGCAGATCCAAAAGCCCCGCCGGCGCCAAATCAGGCGCAGAGAGGTTGCCTAACCCCAGTGACTGTAATTAGCTCTGTAGATGCACATCTATCAGTTTATATACTTATAATTACAAAGTGAAGACTTGAAATTCGGCTCATAAGTTTTCAGACCTAAACTTTGAACAAGTACCAATTCCAGGCCCATCTCCCGAAAGAAACCTAGCCTTTTGGTTATGGACACATAGATTCCCGTGAATGGACTTTGTCTTGTCCAACATTTTTCTCCTCTGGTTTTCTCATTTACTTTTCAGGCTTCTTTGCTCGTCCATCCTGAGCATCCCGACTTTTCCGGCTAGGCCAAATCTCATACACAAGATTAGCTATACTGCACATGCGCAGCTGGTAAAATATGTCTTGTGCTTCTCAAGCTCGGTATCGTTTTTCAAGCTCGATAGCATCCTCCTGACCAATACGTTGAAGCATACCCAGCACGTCGGTAACGTGAGTATCTTCGCTGCTGGTTTGAGCATAGAAAGACAGAGCCTCGGCATAAAGGCCAGGGTCACCCACCCTGTACCCGATCGCATCTTCCTCGATCACACCAAGCACAGTCAAATGTCTGCCCACCCGACGAGCCTGTCTTCCACCCCTCCGTACATATGGTAGCGTGCCCAAATAGCGTCTCCGTATCTTTCCTGGCGAATCAACTCAACATAGTCGCTGGCCCAGGGTTCAAAGAGCTCGCTGTCTCTTGTGGTGTTGTCAACTATTTCTTGGATCCCAATATCCAGAAAAAGCTGTTCCGGAAGAGTCGAGAATGCGCCAGTAGCAACGACTTGATGCGCGAAAGCGATGATTGCTAGTATTGGGATGACAAGCATTCTGAAGACCAACTTGGCAAGATTGATAATAGGCGGAATGTTTTATTTTCACCACAGAACAAGAGTGAAATCAACCTTGGAAGTAACGCTATATAGTTGGCGCTCGCTAGGCATCTGCCGGCTAGGCATCGACCGGCTAGGCATCGACCGGCTAGGTATCTACCGACTAGTCCCGATACATCGTACAAATGTCAAGCTCCACCCTATTAATGACTGGGCAGGCTCCCAGCCATCTCATATTGCTGAAATCTGCTGACTATATGAGGATCATGAGATTGAGAGACGAACAAGGTGTTTATCAATAGGACGCGCTTAACCTGTCCACCTTCTAATGCCATGGGGCTAGCACCCGGGTGTTTGGTGGCCCGTGTGTACTCCATGCTCATATATGGTCATTGCAATTGTGAGGCTGTTTAATATTGTCGGTATTACCCCCTCCTACTTCCGCGCGATCCCCGACTCTTCTATACTTTTCAGGTGTCGAGTCTTAAAGCTGGCACCTTGAGATTGTTTCCATCATACTCGTGTCTCATTTCCCACTTGTTAAAGATCTCGATGAGAAAGATATCGCTCAGATGAGGGAGGGATAGAGAACGAAAATGAGAAGAGTGAATAAAGGGGGCTTGTAACCATTTCAATCCAACACGTCAGTAAAACCAGATCCCTGTCTAATCTCCTTTTATTAGTTCTTTGATATATGAGTGAACTACGAGCAACTTGAACGCTGACAGCAGATCGATACTTGGGCCCAAGACAACATAATCAACCAGAAACAGAACCAGGTTACAACAACAGGTGATTCCCGGCTCTGCTGAGCCATGATCCAGACTAGGTAGTGCAAACGCCACTGCCTGGCTTGAAAAGACGCGAGTTTGACGGGTGTCCAATCAAACGTTGTCATAGATTTCCTTTAGCCATGTTTGGTTTGATATTTCATAACGCAGGGCACGGATGACAGCTGAGCCATGATCTGCCAGGCTGCCAGCTGGGCAATGTCTGCCCGACTCTGGCAGTGCTGGTGCTATATCCAATAGAAGGCCACTACAGGTTTCCTCCGCCCGTATTTGGTTCATCTTTCTACCCACGTCAACGCACGGGCTCAGTCGTTGAGGATGAACATCTGCCCAACCTGGACCTACCGCTTACATCTAGGTTAGAACTCGTGATCAGAATGCGTAGATCATATGTCAATAGAACCAGAGATATTTCATAGCCAAAGAACATTTTAAGCTGTATTGACTACCGTTGACTTCATTTTGCTTCCAAGAAGGCTACCATCTCCATCATAGTACTGTCATGCTCAAGTCTTCGGCCTAAACCGTGCCCATATAGGTAAAGACCAATTCCCATAGATATCTGTCTCCAAGAATAAGGCTTACCAGACAAGAGCTGTACGAGTAGGAAGCAAGCTGAGCCGTATATAGTTTACTGGAATCTGTTGGTGTCTAGTCCAACGCAGAGATGGTCCAGGGCATATCTGAATACCTCTACTGTAAGGGACCACCTGGGCAGTCCTGTGGGTCGCTCATGTTAAGCAACAAATGTCTACAGCTCTACGCCATAAAGGCTCTAGATATTGAAACGCAAGCTTCACTCGTAACCAAAATATAAGGCCTCATCTGTATTTGGTATATGCAACATCATCGCGTCAAGAACTTTTGGTCCTATTGACTGGGAGAACAACCCCCACAAATCGTAAAGCTGTTCATCCGCAAGTGGAAGATGGGATTCCCGTCAAATGAACAGGGTAAATCTTCTCATCTAACAAAAAGGAAAAGAGAATAAGCAAACAGGAAATATGGGAAGAAACAAATTTAAACGCCCGACACCATGGTGCACCCGGTAAAGAAACCAATCGACGATGATTATGAATGGGTCTCGTTTCGGAAGCCTGTAGAGGCTGGGGATGTAGAGCCTTAACGGCGCTGGTTGGAGAAACTGTGCTTTCCGGTGAACTGTAATCGTTGTTAGAATCATGCAATAAACTAAAATGGATAGAAGGGAAACATACCAAGTGCTTGGGAAGAGAGGCGGTGGTGTGACGATCGGCCTCACCCTGGCGGGCCATACGGTTCATCTTCTTCTGTCCCAGCTTGAACAGGCGGTCAGCCTTGGTGCGAGCCACCTCGTCAGTAACACCGTCGTTACGACGATCAGTAGCAGCCTGGCTACGGGCACGGCTCTTAGCACGGGCAATGGCCTGCTTGGGATCATCCAGGTCCATAGCATCATCTGCACCGGCATCAGGACGGCTGAGAGGACGACCGCGAACCACGCTCTGGGAGCGGGCACGGTCACCAGCAGCATCGACATCGTAACCAGCGGAGTCGAGACCATGCTCGAGCTGAGAAAGCTTCTTGGCCTTGGCGCTGCGGGGAATTTGCGCGCGGTTCTTGAGGGACTTGCGCATCTTGGCGTCGTTGCGCATAAGCACACGCTTCTCGCGGATGAGATCCGCCTTCATGCGGGTATCGGCATCCTCGGCATCCTCGACACTCTCGTCGGAGTCGTAGTATCCATCCGCCTCGAGCTTCTCTTCCTCCTCCTCCAAAGCAGCCAGCTTCTTCTCGATATCGGGGTCCACGAAGTCGTAAATGTTCTTGCCGTTCCACACCTCGGGAATCTTGTCGTGATTCCAGTCCTTGTTGGCCAATGTGTAATCGCGCTGCATATCGAAGCTGTAAACACCAGCACCACCGTTCTCCTCCTCCAGGTCGCGCTCGAGTCTCGGGCGGTTGGGGTCGTTCTTGTCGTATTTCTTGAGGTCCTTGACAGCCTCGGGAATGAAGGTCTCGCGCACACCTCCCATGGGCTGGGCAACGTGAATACGGGCCAGGACGTCGCCCAGGCGGCCACCGGGGGTACCGGCGGTGTTGGAGCCAGACTTGAGCTTCTGGGAGACACGCTCGGCAAGCAGCTTGTCGCAGGCGGCGTTCTTGACGGCGGAAACACCCTCAGTGGTGGTGCAAGAAGCCTGGAGCATCTCAACATCTCCAGACTTGAGGATCTCCTGCAGCTGGGCCTGCTCCTCGGGGTCCAGGTCCTCGGGACGGCGGACATCAATCTTGTTAATGATGATGTACACAATCTTGTTAGCGAACAGGGGCTTGATGCTGTGGTAAAGCTTGATCTGGTCCTGCACGGAGTAACCGCACTGCTCGGAAAGATCCATGAAGTACAGAATGGCGGAGCGCAAGTGAGCAACAGCGGTGATGGACTGCATCTCAATGGTGTTCATCTCCTCCAGAGGGTGGTCGAGAATACCGGGGGTATCGATGGCCTGGAAGCGCAGGTACTTGTAGTCGAAGTGACCGACGAACAGAGACTTAGTGGTGAAAGCGTAGGGCTGGACATCGACATCGGCGCGGGTGATGTTCTTCAAGAAGCTGGACTTTCCAACATTGGGGTAACCGCAGATCAGGAGAGTGCGGGTGTTGGGGTCAATTGAGGGCAAACGACCCAAATGTTGGCGGACCTGCTCGAGGTAGACAAGCGGGTCTTTAAGGCGGCGACAGATGGTGGCCATGCGACCGAGCGCAGCGCGCTTCAGCTGCTTGCACTGGAACAGAGATTGCGCATATTTGATGAGACGGACATAATCGCGGGAAACGGTTTCAATCAGGTGCTTGGCAGTTGAAACCTGACCGAGGGCGATGCGGAAGTGGTCGGCATCATAGAGAGTGTTCATCAAATCCTTGTCTATAGGCTGTTAAGACCCCACCTGACTGAAATTAAACCAGATAAGAGACTTACGGAAAGGATGAATGTCCTGCAGACGAGGGAATCCATCGAGAATGGCCTGGAACTTATCGCCAAAGGTCTCCTGAGTGTACTTGACCTTACGGGTGTAGAAACCTGCCCGAAAAAAATTTGATCAGCGATGTTGCTTTTATCGATAACCCCGATAACAATTTTTTTTGTTGCGCTCGCCACCGACGAAAAGCGACTTGACCGGATTGAAATCGGACGTGGAAGAAAAGTAAATACCTCTAATACGGCTGATCTTGAAACCGGCACGAATTTGAGTGGGCAGTTGTCGCTGAGTACGGCTCAGGACAATATCCAGGAATTCCTGGTGAGTGGGCACAGGCGCAATCTAGCGGTGAAACTGGATTAGCGGACAAATCTTCAAGGTTGAGGAACAGAAATCAGGTATCTAAGTTGTAGACTCACATCCTTCCACGTTGTCTTCATGATGGGCCACAGGAGTCAAACTGGGTGGTGTAATGACTCTAGGGTGGAATGATTGTTTGAGTCTGTTTCTCCATGAAAATTTTGGTCGGGATATTTTTCTGCCGGGCGGTAGGCAAATGCGGGGACCAGGATTGGATACGATAACCGAGACTTTCTTCTATGGACTTTGATCATGTCGAGACCTTTTTTTTGGTGTTTCTCTCTGTATTTAATCAAACAAAGTCATACTCATGTACATCGCATTTCCACTATGGTACACAAGCCCTTGTGTTGGGGAGAATGTCCCTTGGGTTTCCCGTCCATAAGTTCCATAAAGACTAGCCATCACAATCCCATCCCAGTAAAAAAAAAAAAAAAAAAAAAAAGGAAAAGAAAAAAAGACAACTAACTCCATTTTCTTTCAACCCTAAGAACCAAAACCGATGACCGGACATGAGTGCGTAACGGGGGGCGTGAGAGAAAGAACCCAGGAAAATACCCAAGAAAGCGGATAAGATGGGACGAAAAGAAGCAGACCGGAGAATTGGCCACACAGTCCACGGATTAAATGCAAAACAAGGATCGTCATGGGCTTAGCTAGACTCATTGCCGAGCTCCAAAACCTGTTGAGCAAAGACGTTAGTAAATATAGACATTAAAAGCGGTTAGGGGAGGTGTTTAACATACTAGATCCACCCATCCACCGCCGCCGAACTGGCACTTGCTGGGGCCATGGTTCTCGAAGCCAAATGACTCGTAGAAGGGAACCAAGTGGTCATGAGCGATGATAGCAATCCGATCGGCAATGAGAGCCTCCCGGATCCGGTGGATGTACGACTTCATCAGGGTGCTACCGATCTGCTTGCCCTGGTGCTCGGGCAGCACAGCAAGCGAGTGGATGGCAATAGTGCGACCACCTTCTTCATGGCCAACCGCTTCGTCACCTTCGAAAGACCAGCGTTCATTCTTCCACTCACTGGGTAGGCGCATTGATCGATCCGTCACGGTCGGCTCCGAGGTACGGGTAGCAATGATGTGTCCAACAAGAGTGGCCCTAGGTTTGGGCTGATCACCATAGAGCGGCAAGGTGAAAAGGCCCAAACTCAGTTCAGGACACCTGGTGAGGCGGTAGATAAACTATACAAGTGGATCCAGTTAGCTAAGGGTCCAGCCACATCTATGCAGGGTGCCGAATTGAAAACTTCGAGTAACCTTTCGCAGCAAGCGATAAACTATGCCATGAGTGGTTACACGCTCCATGCTTCATGACCGCGATGAGGGATTCGCAAGGGGTCTGCCCTACCTTGTCACGCGAGCAACGCTCTGCCTCTGGGAAAGCATTCTCCACAGCGATACAGTCTTCCACGTTAGAGGTGGAAAGGAGCTGAACGAACGGGTGCAGCTCATCAAGCTTTGTGCGGTGGTGTGTTGGGGGCCGGCGGAACCAGTATGGGAATTCATTGGAGTCCTCCTCCTGGTCCACTGCGACGTAATCCCCCTCCACTTCCTCTTCGTCGTCGTCCTCGTCCAGCGGGAACCCATTGGCCAGAGCAATACCTGCGCGGCTCATGATTCGGGACAGCTCGCTGTTGCTTGGGTTGCCGAGCGACAAGTCGTCCGCGTTCGACAATGGCTTCAAGCCGTTATCCTGGCCGGGCATGGACTCCGAAGGTTGCTCGCTGGGATCAGACATGATGAATTGAGGAGATCGGGAAGGACTTTGAGTGGAGCGATAGGTTGGATCTGGTGGCAGATGGAATAGGCGTGCTCGTTGGTGGATATAAGCGGCACTTGGACGATTGGGGAGTTTTTTTCCTTTTTTCCTCTGGTTGCAGGGGGACCCAGCTCGGTGGCGCCGGGGAACGAGGGGATGCAAATCTAGACCGGTGGGATTAGTTTGTCTGTAAGCAACAATGATCCCTCAGAGCAAATGAATTATAAAACCAGGAAAACGATCCGGTTTCAAGGAAAATGAATTGGTGGCTGGTCGCGCCCGCAGATAAGAATTTGCGACGACAAGTGTGCGCAAGGAGGGGCAGCGGGCGGGATGGGATGGGAAGCAGGGGAGCAAGACAAGCATTATCCGGGGGCTCAACATACAGGTTTGAAGAAGATCCCAAATGATCGCAAGAGGTCGTTCGTGAGATCAATACGGAACCTAGGATCGTATTGGGGAAAGAGGACGAGAAGTGTGGCGGGGTGATGTACAAGAAACCCCAGGAGTACGTGATCCTCCCCCCATTACCAACCTTGTCAGCAAGTTCCCTTTTGGTAGTGGTGACTCCAATCAAATCACGACTTTGGATCGATCGGTTTTCTACTTCATTTATATACCCGCTGACATTTTGTTCTTATAGCATTCAGGAATTCAAACTAATTACGAAGCCTTAAAGTAGCGAATATTTCCGTGGGTTTGATCAGTGTGCGTCATTATGGTGGGGAGCGGATTCTTATAGGTCCCCAAGCTCTACTCTGCTCCATGAAGTATGGGGACTAGTAGATCTGGAGAATTACACTAGTTCATTAAAGCAAAAGGAGCAAAGAAATACAAAGTTACAAAGTTCATTCAATGGCCATTTCATTTTCTTAACAAAAGATCCCAGTACGACAGTTGACTATGTCATATCTGCTAGCATTGGTGACTTTCAACTGCGAAGGACTATACCAGTTGACGTCTCTACTCAAGCTAGAATGTGGGCTTCATGAGATACCTTTATATCATGGCATACTGCATGAAATGGAAGACCAAAAAACCATTAATTTGGGATCAATGAGTAGCAATGATGGTCCGAACTATTAAAATTAAAATATGTTTGTTGTTCCGTGGCTCCGGTAAAGCTCAAGGACCAGGGGACCTGCAGGAAGACCACCTGGGCAGCTAACATGCAGATATAGATGACCGTGGCACAATAATTCGACGAGCTCAATAGGACAAGTTCAATGGACTGATCCCGGATCCCGGGTAAATTATCGTCGGGCTGAAGACCTTAAATCCCTCCATCAGGCGGTGAATCGCAACCGAGGATGCGTCATGCTCCATCTTCCGGTCTTCAACATTTACTTTTTCTGTGATAAATTTCCTCTCGCCTTGAGATTGTCTATCCTTGATACGGCCAGTTGTTGGCGGCCTCAAAATGAGCTCTCGGGCACTCAACTGGCCTCGGACCTCGCTAGCAAAGGTTGATATCGGACCCGAGACCCGAAACATCAGTGCGCCACGAAGCTGACCGTTTACTAGCACCACATCGCTCGCCCCAATGATTCAACATTGATATCCCCGGTCCAGTCACTCTGTGTGCGTGGCCACCAGATTGCTGAGTTCTCGAGCACTCCTCAAACCAACGAGGGGCTTGGGCGCCGTGCAAAAGAGAAGCTGCTTGACCGGGTAAGATCGCTTGCTTTTCGGTGACAAAGGATCATACTAATCATTGAATTATGAGTTCCACAGGAATTCTTCTTAAGTCTTCTGAACTCGGCCTCAACAAAGCGAGAGGCAAAACAGTATCTATCTCGGTTTAAAAACAGTCCCCCAAAGCCCAGCCTAAAGTCCGATGAAGCTCCCAAGGAACAAGAGTCATCATTGCCCTCTGGAGTAAATCTGGGCTCCTTCTATGGTGCGTCCAGAGCGGTTTATGACAGCCCTGTGTTCCGGCAAAACACAACCCCAGCCCCACGTGGACAGGAGCCGTTTGAGAGACTACATCTTGCTCTGATCAAAATCACTACACCGCAATTGCTCGACGACTCAGTTATAAATGGCGTGGCTAGGACTCTGTCGCAACTTGTTCGGCTAGGAATGGCATGCTGCGTGGTAGTTGACCCCGGCAATGCGGATAGCACTACCATGCGACAGACCGCCATCGCGCAAGCTAATCGGCTCTCAGCAGCCGTTGATGAACAGCCTGATTCGAAAGCCTTTCGCTTGGACTCTGCACTTTCAGTCTTCGATGAAGGACCAAGTCAACCTAGAGTGTCGTCTCGAAAAGGGCTTCTAGCACCCCTCCGAGACGGGCACGTCGTTATTGTCACACCGGTCGCGTACCTCGAGGAAAACCCAAAGGCCGTGCCAGTCTCCGCAGATGATGCTGTCATCGCTCTGACTAAAGAACTTGCCGGGCTTTCCACCTACCCAGACCCAGATGAAGACCCAGCGGTCACTGCAGAGCGGATTAGGGCTTTGCAGAAGGAGGTTTCGTTGGACCGAGTGATTCTCCTGCACCCACTTGGAGGAATCCCTGCCTTTAGAGGCCCCCAGGACTCTCATGTCTTTATCAACATGGAACAAGAGTTCGACGATATTGAAAAGGAGCTGCTCCAGACACAAAGCTCCCTTTATGAGGTAGAGGCTGACGCAACAGCTAGCGCCCGTCTGGATACAGCGTATTCAATCTTGGATAGCAACCCTTTCTCTAAATTCGCTACCCAGGAAGTGGTTTCGCCCAGATTAGAGATATCAGAGCGATTGCCTGGGTCCACCACCATGAACCCCATTATTGATGGTCACCTGCAGAATCTTCGTTTGTCCCAGAAGGCCCTTGCTCTGCTACCAGCAACAGCGTCAGGCGTTATCACATCCCCATATGAAGTCGCCAATTCATCGCGCCCCGCTGAGCAGACTACGCCAGAGCTATCGGCCGTTGGAACCCGGCGCCAGCGCAATCCTCTCATCCACAACCTTCTCACTGATAAACCTCTTCTCTCCTCGTCGCTTCCCCCTGGCCGCCGTGGTCCCAGTAATGGCCGAGGACCTAGTGCGCTTAGCCCCATGGCATCTCATACGACCTTCGTCAAGCGTGGAATGCCTCTCACTCTTCTCCCGAATCCGCATGTGCAGGTATGGTCGGCTCAGCACCAGCCACGACTGCAGCTTAATGACTCCTCAATCGATCTGCCTCGCCTGGTGCATCTCATCGAAGATTCCTTCGACCGAAAATTAGATGTGCAAAACTACCTCGAGCGTGTCAATGATCGCATCGCTGGCCTCATCATCGCCGGTGAGTACGAAGGTGGCGCGATCCTGACCTGGGAAACACCACCTGGCGTCGTTGATGACGGAAGTCCGGAAAGCGCCGCACGCATGGTTCCCTATCTGGACAAATTTGCTGTCCTGAAACGCAGCCAGGGCGCAGGCGGTGTTGCGGACATAGTCTTCAATGCGATGGTGCGCACCTGTTTCCCCAATGGAGTCTGCTGGCGTAGTCGCAAGGACAACCCGGTCAACAAATGGTATTTTGAGCGATCAGCTGGCACCTGGAAGCTGTCTGATAGTAATTGGACTATGTTCTGGACGACTGCTGGGCTGCCGGAAAATACGCAGCGGTTCCAGGATTATGAGGCTGTTTGTCGAGCTATCCAGCCTAGCTGGGCTGACAAGAAGAGTGTGATTGATTGATGTATATAGACCGCTAGATATCCCTTGTATATAGTGACCGTCATACGACATAGTAAATAAGATCACAGAACCAACAACATTTCTGTTTATGTTTTCATCTTTTTTCAATGTTGATCACAATCAGGTCTAGATCGGCCCGCGTAACTAGCTCCTGAATCCCTGACATAAACTTGACCGCCCGCAATCATCTTTCCTCCTTCACGGCGTCATGTCACGATGCCTATCTGCATAGAGTGCTCATACCCGGTCTCGCACCTGTACAGTGCTTACAGTCGCGCCGATGATCGCTCCCAAGGAAAAGGCGTGCGATTGACCCAGTGCCCGCGCTGCCAACGCTTCGCCGACAAATACGTCGAGTACGACTTCGTCGTTATCTTTATTGACCTAGTACTCATCAAACCACAGGTAATGCTTCTGCTTAATCCTCGCAAGCTTACAACTGACAAATCTCATAAAAGGTTTATCGACACCTCCTCTTCAACCGACTCGGTCGCGATGATGACCGATTTGACGTGAGAAACGCTCTGTCCATAACAGGATACAAAGCTAACAAACGCTCTTTAGCGCTCAATCATCCGCCTGGGAGTCCTTCTGCTCCTCTTCGATGTCTACTTGACCTGGGCACATCTCGAGAAAGATCCCTCCCTAGCGACAACATTCATCTCCCGCGCTCCAATCATCGTGCAATACCTCTTCTTCCTCACCCTGAACGCCCTGGCCACTCTCGCGCACCACCTCACAGTCCGCTTAGTCGCCTCAATAATTGTTCCCAAAACCCGTCGATATGGCGCGCTAGAAACGAACAACAGCGGTGCTACCTCCCACAACAATGGCAGCGCAACCGACACAACATCTACACCTCTCCCCTCTGGCCCTCCAACACCAACAATCAAACCATCCCCCCCGTCACAAGCATTGAACACCCAACCGCAAGCCTCGACGCAACCGAAACTCACTCCAAATCTCGCCCCCTCAGACGCGCTCTCCCCACAAGACCCATCCCTAACCCCACAGGGTCTACACCCCTCCGCATCCACAACTTCAATCTCCCTTCCACCACCAGCAAGACCAGCACCCCTTCGCCGCGCCTCAACGGCGCCAATCCAAAACATCCAACCACTTCCCCCACCAACAGCCGCAAGTCCGACTGCAATTAGCACCGCATTGCTAGTAAGCAGCTGCGCAAAGCTATTCCCCATCCTCCTGGTAATCTGGGGCTCAGACGGGAGCGGAAACGCAAATAGATCAGACAACAGCGCAACTCCAATCGCACGCGCTGCTCCGCACGGCACATTGCGGAAAGAGGCCACAACAAGCATGCTTAACGCTAAGGCGGCTCTATCGTCTATCCGCGACGCGGAGTACTCTTCGTCCTCCTTGTTAGAAGATTGGCTTGCGGCTGCGGAGTCGTCGTTAAGACCGTATTTACCGACTAGGTATCTTACGGGCTTGTTTGATGTTCTTGCTTCATTGCTTTCGCTCGGTGTTGTAGAAACGCATCTTGTACTGCTGAGTAATATTGAGGCTCTTTATATCCTGCTTGGATGTGGGTATTTGAGGGCTGTTGCTGTTGCTGTTGCGGGGCAGATCGCTAGGTGGGCGGTGCAGAAGGTTATTCTTGGGGCTGTGGGGGTGGGTTAATGTTCACGGTGGATAGGCTTTTACTTTTTGTGTAGACAATTCTGCCTAGGTCATATTGGGCTAGGTATGTAATTCTTGTTATGTCATGATTTATTGGGCAAAAGTCTCCCGAGTCACTCATGAATCTAAAGCTATAGATACCGGAGCTTACATAGTATATGTAGGTCTCTAGTGGATGGATGAGTACACCCAAGAAGGTTATACTTGGACGAAAAAAACCTACAAAAGCCATAATTGGCATTCATGGATTGAGAATAAGTATTTAGTGGCATAAACTAGACTTTTGATATCGATTCAAAACTCCAGACATCCACATCAGCCACTCAGCCACTAAAATCCAAGACAGCAGTTGAGAGTAGGTAATTCATGTCATGCCCATCTTCTATGGCAAGCCCACCCAGCAGGAGATACAGAGACAAGATCCAACGATCACGCTCAAATCCAATGTAATATGTCACAGAAAAAGAAAACCGGACCCGAAATGGCATAAACTGACGTGCCGAAGAAACAAGAAATAAAACAATTCAATTAGGTACCCGTCCAGGACGGATATCGGATCTCTTTGGTGCGATGAGGGGATGCAGCTGTGACATGAAGATGATAGCTGTAGGTATCGTTAGCACTTGGATCATATTTCTCGGAAGATTGAATTGATTAGGGAAAGATAAGATTTGGATGAAATGTATACGTACCCCACATCAAATAGCAAGAAATGAAAGAGAGGATGAGGGTGCTGCGCCAGACACTATAGACAAATTAGTTTTGATGTTTGTTTGATAACCGGGTGAAGTAGGACTCACGTCAGATTATCGCCCTTCGGGCTGAAGAACCAGGCGGCCAAACACATGGCAACGACGACAATCAGGCCGATGATTAGACTCCAACTATAAGACGCATTAGTTCTTCTTTCTTTGCTTGCTTTCTGCAACAAGACTGGACAGATGCGATGTACGACGATTGACACGGTACACCGTGAATGCCGGATCCAAGCCAGATCCCTCTGCATCGCAATCTACCCAATAGGGCTGACCTTGAACGTACCCGTTAGCCATTTTGATGAGTATTTATGTCGACAAATCTTCAAAGATTGGGGGAGTTGGCTTAGGTCCGCCGTTCGGGTTCGAGTCGGAGATTGGGTGGTTGGTTCAGGAGTTCGCAACCGTAATACAATGCAACACTTCGAAATGATCTTGTATTATGCGCTAGGCCGTAGGTATTGATTTGATGCTGTAGGGAATATCGCAGGGAGTGGAATCGGGTCAAGGTGGTCACTTGAGTTTGGATGGAGTCCGTAGCGGGAAATCGACAGGATCGCGGTTCGAGATTGAGATGTAGTCGGTAATTGATTTTGTGATATTCCGTCAAACACTGGTGTATTCCTCCTCAAAACACAGTAGTCGTGGGGTTGAATGGGAGAGATGTAGTCTGGTTGTTCGGAGCTCCTGGAGCTAGCGGGGTTGCCTCAGGCCACCAGGGCGGTCACCCAAAACAACTACAATTACCGTGTACGAGTGAGTGGGCTGGACTACTGATACTGGAAATATTGTGCGACGGTTGCGGGATTTTCAAAGAAGTCAAAGCCAAGAGAAAGATTGGTGAGGCTTAAAATCTCACTGAAGCAAAAAGGGGGTAAATACAAAGACGCGACCCGGACTACTCAGTAGTATGCGGAAGGCTTAGGGACTAAAAACAAAACTACAACGCTTATGCGCCTTCACGTGCCTTGCGGTAGCTAGCCTGCAAGATAGTTAGATAAGGATTCAGATCGGAAATCACCGGATTTCTTACCTCTTGCTCGACTTGCAGCGCATCCACAGTTGGGGCAAGCTCGCTGAGGATCTCGTAGGCTTTCTTGTGGAACTCCAACTGAGCGGCGATCAAGTCGGCCAAGTTGCGCAGGGGCTCGGGGGTATCAAGGACCTGCAGTAAAGGAATACCAAATTAGCAACGGATTTGACAGAGAATATCGGCACATCCAGCGCAAGATAGCCTCAAGGCTAAAACACATACATTCTTCATCACGCTAACGGCCTCCTCAGTCTGGCCGACGAACTCATCTTCAGCCTGCTCAATCTCCTGTCGGGCATCCTCGCTCAGGTTATCAAGGTCACCACGAGCAGCAGCCTTCTTGCTGGCCTTGACAGAGTCAAGTGTCAGACGGGCGTTCTCAACGTTCTTGCGGGCCTTGGCGGCGAACATCAAGTTGGTGTTAAGGGTGGTGTTCCAGCCAGCCAGGAAGCGGGACTGGATCTGAGAGTCCTGGGCCAGACGGGCCTCGCCGACCTTCTCCTCAGCCAGAGCATACTTCTCCAGGGCGTTGGCGAGCGGGTCCTCGCCATCCATGCTCTGCGCAAGGGTTTGCGAGCCGGCGAGCGAGGCACGTGCGATCGCATGGTTGAAGGTTTTGGGTTGCGGCTTGGCGGAGGGGGGTGCGGTCAGGGCAGCCTGGGCCTCAGCGGGGGAGCTGGCCTGCGACAGAAGGCTGACCTTCTCGTTGATGGTGCGACCAAGGTCGTTGAACGACTCGCGGATATTGGGAGGGTAGTCATAGGCCTCGTTGGAGTATTGGGAGCTATTGTGAGGGAGGGGATCATCGTCCCCGCACCGGTCAGTCGTCATCCTGTATACAAATTCTTGAGATGTAAACACTCACGTCACCTGCAACAGCTTCTGATGAACCAGTTTGAGCGCATCGACGCGCTTCTCGAGCTCGATGTACTCATCGGGGAGTTGGGTCTTGTCCTCAGCCTGACCAAGCTGCTCCTTGATCATCTGCTGGGTACGCTGCGCAAAGGGCGTGAAGTTCGCGCTAATCGTCAGAACAAAGGAAAAACAAAGTTAGTAACTATTGGGGCCTAGAACGGAGGGTACGTGGTTTTTATTGTGGGCGATCCCCTGAGAGGGAGAGTAGAACCGAACACTCACCTGAAATTCTTACCGAATGCCTGCATTCGATCCATGATTGTAAAATTTGAGAAAGCGAAGGAGGGAAGAGTAAGTGAAATAGGGTGAGATGAATGGATGAACAGCTACGAGAAGGTGCGATGGTTTATCCCGCGGCGCTGCACCGCCCCACACCGCACCAGCCACGGTTTCTTCATCCAATCGAGCTACATCGAGTCACCTTGATAGTAGTTTAAATGACACTAATGATTTGGAAAAATACACCGAGAGAAGAGTATAAAAGAGGAAAAAAGATGTAAAGTAGAAAAAGGTCTCGTCAGTCCGTAAATCATATCTCGTCTTCTCTTAAGAAATGTGATCTCATTTAAGTCAAGGTCGCCATCATGGCACGCATTATCCTCGAACTAGGTTCTAGAAATAATTATTAGCATTGCAAGTGAAAGCTAGGTTCAGGGCCTGTGAACTTACCTCTGCGGTCTTGCCGGCGAGTCTCGATTATTTCCTCCTCATTGCCCCTGTTGTCAATGATATCCGTCTCGCGCTGTCGCGTGATCTCGATACCGCCCTGTCGCTCCAAACGCAACAACCTCGTCTCTTCTTCTAGATCATCAATGTAGTCCGATACATCATGGTCACTGTGACGGGGTCGCACTAGAACCAACCCACCAGAGTCGCGAGGCCTCGCCTCAATTCGCTCTTCGATATAGCTAGACCGAGGCTCAATGTATTGGACGGGAGCAGACACGTGCCCCTGTGCATGCACCGATACAGACCGTGGTCGGGAGACGGTATGCAGGCGTGATCTATCAATAGGCCGTTCTACCACTTCCTCATACTCATACTCATATTCCCGGGGGCGAGAGGGTGCCTCGACAATGAAAGTCTCGTGGCTAGCGCGGGGTGAGTGATGAGATTCAAGCAGGAGATGCTCCGTTGTAACCCGCTCGCGTGGCCGTTCAACTTCCAGATATTCAGCTAAAGAATATCAGTACATAATGCTCTTCAGAATCAATGGCAACACAATTCACTCACTCTCCTCGAGCATGGGTCTTCTAAATTGTCTACTGAGAGTAATCACTTCATCAATCTGCTCCTTCGACAGAGCCTTCTGGATGATAATGGTATCCTCCTAATAGATAATCAGCATTAGATCCCAGCCCAGTGGAAGAAGAAAGGCCATACCTCCTCCTTGAAAGGATATCCCAAATCCAAAATCGCGTGAATATGCACAAACTTCCGCGGAATGCGCGTCTTGCCTTTCCGCGGATAAGGCTTATCCTCATGCCGGCGTCTAGCCATACTACCAGATCGTCTGCGATGACTATCCCTCTCCTTGAATTCGCGAAACTCCTCGTCACCATAGTAGTCCGGCTCAGCGATACGAATATCCTCATAAACCTCACGCTCCCGATAGCGACCCGGTGCAGGCCGATGCAGTGGTGGCTGAGGCACCCTCGGAGCCCTCGGCGCAGGCTCCATCTTGCGTCTAGGAATGCGATCGAAGGTATCAAGGGACGACTGCCGCCTAATTAAACGTGGCGGAGCAAAGGATGGACTCTCGTCTCGGCGACGGCGACGGTCAGGCGCCACTAGTGCTCCTGATGTGTGAACCAGGTGCTCATCTTCATAGTGGCGGCCCGGGGCGCGTGCGGGCGGACCGTAGCGGTCTTCTTCTTCGAATCTGAATTCGAAGCGTTCATCTTCCATGCGGCGGGGTCGAGAGCGAGCTCGTTCGCGTTCCATTACTGGTGGTCCTCGCGAGTATCTGTCATATCGATCGCGAGAGTCGAGGGTGCCCGATGACGAGCGATAATCCTCGTAGCGAGACATATTGCCAGGGATGTGGAACGAGGCAGATTTGACCGGGGTTTGTTTATTTATGAAAGTGCCTTGTGAGGAGGATGTGAACCGTGGATTATGACGAGGGCGGCTGACTCGGGCCGCTGATGGTGGGGTTGGCGTCAGCCACGTGTGAGGGTGAAGGAGGGAAAAGGGTCAGACTCCAGGGACAATAGAATGTTAGAGATAAGAATGTGGCGTAAGTTCAGCTTCGAAAATTGAGATCGATATTCCACTCTTCAGGCAGAAGCCATGGCAGTGATGACATTAGGTTTCGTTTTCCTTATGATTTGGTGTGGGGGTTTGGTCTCCGCCACACTTAGTCCCTTTTGGGTCTGTACTACTGTATGTCATCATGCCTAATGTAGGTACACTGTACATGTACATGTGCTGCGCCCATGACAGCGCACGCGGGTTAAAGTGACGACCCTGTGGCTGGAAATATCACCCGGACAGATTTATTAACAGCCCGTATGAGAACTAACTAGGTGTAGGAGTATGTGAGACACGTGGTCTATAGGAACATTCGGAGTATATAGTACTTGGAGGAATTTGGAACTTGAATTGCTGGGCACATATACATGCAATTAAGTAAAAGTGTCTCATTAGCCGGCCCCGATCCCTTACAGTTCTAGATTCTGCAAGTCACCTTCTAGACTCAAAATCCCCATGGCTAAAAATGCTCGGTCAGGCGGCCGGAAAGTGACAAACCGCCGATCATCACTATACGGTTCTTCTGCCTCTCTGTCGACAACATACTGCGGCTAGAAAAGAAAATTAGTAATAAGGCACACACCATCCAAAATACCACACTTACAGGAGCATCAGGATCATCACGGTGACGCTCACGTTCACTCGTAAAAGATCGCTCATATGGAGGGCCCCGTCCATGCTTAGCCGCAATGATCCAAGAGCTCTCGCAACCACCCGCGATAGCATCAGAAGTCTTCCACCCAGTAAGCCGTGAAATATCTTTCAATTTCGCAATGGTCCAGACCCGCTGCGCATGATCTACATACTGCACACCAGCAAAGAAGACCGGCAGGGTCATCTCCGTGAGCGAAGAACCGAGGGTCGGGCTCAGGCTGCCAGCTTGGAGATTGTAGCGTTGCGGATAATAGATACCGGCCGTGATACGGCCTATCATCTGTGCCCAATCTGCAGTTGTAGGAGCGGCTACACCGGCAGCCATCATCATGGCCGGGGGCAGACATGGGTGGAGGCGGTGCAGCAGGATTCGTCCGGCATAATACATTGCCCAAACCACCGCGATAGTGTGTGTACGGTACTGTAGGGCCGGTCCGAATGGAGAATCGATGACTGTCGTAACATCTGCAGGTAGTGGTTGGAAATCTCGACCCAGGGCCTGGACGTAGATATCCATAGCAACTAGAATTTCTTCCCATTCACGCTCTGCCTCGGCGTACGTAGCTTCCTCACCATGGTCTTCTTGTTCCGGTGTTGTTGGCTGCCCACGTCTATCATAAACGAACGCTGTTGGCACCTGAGCTGGAGGTTGCGGTGGCACCATGCCGTACATTGGGGGCCCTCCGTGTGGACCTGGTGGACCTGAAGGTGGACCTTGGCCGGGTGGGCTTTCCTGGGAAGACTCGGAAGGGGCACCAGGGCTGCTTTCGAAATTAGAAGTAGACGAACCAGATGAAGGCGGTCCTGGAGGTCCTGTGGGCCCTGGGGGCCCGGGAGGTCCAGGAGGTCTTGATCCCCCAGGTGGTCCACTGCCGCCAGCAAAACGACCCATGAACCGGAAGAGCTCTTGGCCTGGCCTCCAGGCTACACCCGACGCACGGGAATTTTTCAGCTTTCGTCTGCGGTCTCGTTCTCCAAAATCAGATATACGACCAAGCAGGAGCCATAGGTGATCAGCAGAGCCATAGACTGCGTCTATTCGGCCTACCGCGGCACGAGGGGGGCATTGGCTTCGAAGATGCTGAGGCGTACTATTCGGATAAGGTCAGCATGCGACATCAGTCATAGTGAGAGAAGTTGACATACAATGTCTTTTCACCACTGATCAAACCGAGAAACACGTCCTGTTTCGTGAACCACCAATACAAGTCGCACTGGATGCGAAAGTTTTCAATGTCCTTCCGAGAAAAGTGCTTCCTTGGATACTGATAGTGACCTTCGATATGGCCAAACTCGTCGTAGTTAACCACTTGCCCCATTATAGAGCTA
This sequence comes from Penicillium sp. VS I D KN, assembly GCA_019775415.1. Lineage (NCBI taxonomy): Eukaryota > Fungi > Ascomycota > Eurotiomycetes > Eurotiales > Aspergillaceae > Penicillium > Penicillium sp. VS I D KN. The sequence goes on from JACWFT010000010.1 coordinate 2,888,034, forward strand.
ATGAGCCCTTGGTCGATAGCATTTTCCTTTTCAGAGAAGGGGTCATCTTCAGATAAATCACTACCATAGGGATGATAGTATTGCATTGACGGGTTAGACCACCCCATTTTAGCTCGCTGTTCATTGACCCTGCGCCGATGAGCACGAAGATCCCGAGCTATACCTGCAAAATCAACTTCTCTGATCAACTGAGCAGACCCGGCCACATGACTATTCCATTTACTGTGATCGGCCGACATGACCTCGTAATAGGCCAGAAGTTGGGTAGCTGCCATAGTACCAATCTGTTTCCGCCGACCTGGAAGACCAACAGCACGGCCTAGACGCTTCAAGGCGTAGTGGTAATGCTTCAAGGAGACAGTAGTAGGGGCCTGTTGAAGATATGCAATATGCAAGCTGCCAACAGCGAGCATAGCTTGCAAAAGAGCCGGATGCTCTAAGGCTTTAAGGGCAAGTGTGTAGGTCCACAGACCTTGTTGAGCGGGTGGAATAGTGCTACCCAAATTAATCGACGAGTCGGTCGCGTGCCGCTCGAAAATCGACAAGGTGGGAGCCGTTGAATGAATAAAGTGCGCAAAGATGCGGGCTGTCTTGGGGTTGTTCAGGGGAGATGATCCCAGCGTCGGGTGGTAGGAGGATAGGATGTTTGGTTCGTTCAGGTGAGTAGTAAAGGACCGCATACGACGGTCGTCATGGTTGGCAGAGGCCATTATGAGACTCAGCTGGTTGAAACCCTCTGTCTGAGTTTGGTCTTCCATTTCCTCATCAGACTCGACGTCATAATAGTCTTCAGCTTCATCTTCAACATATACAATCTGCGCTTGAGAGGGCGGGAAGTATTGTCCAGGGGTAGTAGGCTGTAGAGGCTGCTCAGGCGATTGTGGATAGTGATAAGTTGTACTCGTTGGCTGGAATGACTATATATTCTCAACAGGGGTACCTTCCAAGCTTTAAGAGTATATCGTACCTGAGGCAATGAATCCCTGGCATAGTCCTGGTTTGTGATACTTGCCCAGTCGGTAATGGGTTGTGGCAGCTGAGGATTCACCGCACTATGCTGGGAATTAAGGTTACTTGAGCCAATTGGCTGAGGCTGATACTGCATGTAGTTGAGCGAGGGAGAGGCAGTTGTCTCTTGTCCAACTTGCCCTGCAGAGTGATCAGGCCATTGCTGAGGCATCTGCACCGGAAGCGCTGGGTAACAGAACTGTGGAGGATCAACGGTCTGCTGCAGATCGTGTTGAGCCCTTTCAGCTACTGCAGCAGTTGGAGCAGGGTACTGATATCCTGAAAGGATGTGAGCATCTAGTCGTGGCGCCAACATGGGATGTTGTGCTGCCGCCGCCGCTTGTTGAGGCGGTAGCGAGGTGAAGTCACTGTACAGCGGTACCCGTATATTTTGCTGCTGCATCTGATCATCTTGAACTTGTGGTGGGCCATATGGGCCCAAAATACCCAAGGGGTTCTTGAAGACCACTCTTTGGGCATAGCCCTCGCAGCTACGCTTGGACTTGACGCAGTTAGCACATGTGGGCTTCTCTTCGCCACATTTGATGCGACGCTTCCGACAAGCTAACGGAAATGGTCAATATGGATCTTTAATAAAAGCAGGCCCATCTTTCCACCTTCTCGACGTACTTAAACAACCTGTTTTGGTGCGCTTCTTAGGAAGTCTGCGGGGCGTTTGGGTTCTTCCCGGCTCGGCAGAACGGCCGTTACCAGAGTCGGATGCTTGTGCTTCCTCGTCAGCCATGGTCGCGTAGATTGAAACCAGTTCTATCGGCAATTGTAAGCCTGGCTTGAAGACATGGTGGGGCTGGGAAGACAGAGAGCGAAAGTCCGAGAAGAGGTTCTTAGATTGGGGGGGAATAGTTGACGGCGGAAGCAGTAAGAGTCTGGATCCGATCCAATTTGCAACTCCACAAGGGCATCGGTGCCGAGCAGAAGATCACCCGCGATCAACCATGTGTGACCTTGCTCCTAATCGTTTATTGGGCTCAGCTTTTAATCTATGCATCCCACATGGCTGATTATCTCCCATACTCTGTTCTCAGTCAGCCCATAAAATCTGACATGAGGCGGGCCCCCTGACCACATGGGTCTTGCTTAATCTCGTTTCCTTTATTAAGGGCCTAACGCTAACCACAGAGCTTATTCCAGGGCTAAAATTAAATTGATGGGCCAATGCTAATAGCGGTTGCACGCCAAGGTTTTGGCTACACACCGGACAACCCGGGAAGTCAACAATCAGAATCACGCAGGAAAGAACAATAAGATAGAAAGTGTCATTTCTTTGAACTCTAGAACTTTAAAAACTCAACACAGTTCGTAGCTATGGTAGGTTGGTGAACCGAGCGTTGATGCCTGATAACTATGGCATAAACTCGGTATTATTGGTACTGTAAACATGGTATCCAGATTACTCAATACGTGTGGAGATGATTTTCTGCCGGCGACTTTTTTTTTTATCTCCGCAGTTCTGCGTTCTCCGTTCTACCCAGAAGTTTGGCTCGATTTCTACGTTGAATTGAAGCCAATTCTCTAGCGAGACGGATATCACACTCGTACAATGTTCGCCGTCCCAGGATGGTCGCTTTCAAGCGGCCCAAAGCGCGAGACCGAGGCCGCAAAACCGAACGATTCGAGAACCAAAGAATCCTCAACTCCCAACGAAAAGAACAACGGAAACAACAAGCGCAAGCGTGGTAATGATAATGTCACCGGAAGCAATGTCAATGATATGTACCGCAAGCTCATCGAGGGTCATGTCCCGAAACCTGCCAAGCGCGAGAGAAAGAAGAAGGAGAAGAAAGAGAAGCCCGCTACTGAGGAGAACGAAGCTGTGACAAACGACACTAAAGAGAACGCCTCTGCACCTGCAGCCCAGGAGGATGAGACTGCGCCCCAGAAGAAGCAAAAGAAGAACAAGAAGAACAAGGACCAGAAGGATGGCTCTGCTGCTGCGCCTGCCGCTGGAACAAGTGCCGCAGCCGACGCTGTGGTTGCACCTCCACCAACCACAGCGACTCTGACCCCGCTCCAGCAAGCAATGCGCCAGAAACTGATCTCCTCTCGCTTCCGCCACTTGAACGAAACCCTGTACACGACCGACTCCTCTAAAGCCGTTGAACTATTCAATGCCAACCCAGAGCTCTTCAGCGAATACCACGCTGGTTTCTCCCGCCAGGTGAAAGAGTCCTGGCCCTCCAACCCAGTGGATGGCTATATCCAGTTTGTCCGCCGTCGTGGCGCTGTGCCCGTTCCCAAGAGAGGAAAGCCCGACCCCAACAAGCCGCAGCCTCTGCCCCGCAGACCTAACGGATCATGCACTATTGCCGATCTGGGCTGTGGTGATGCCGGACTTGCGCGCGCTTTGACTCCTTCTGCGAAGAAGTTGAACATCAAGCTCAAGAGCTACGATCTCCAGGCACCGGATCCTCTCATCACCAAGGCTGATATCTCCAACCTGCCTCTTGAAGATGGATCTGTTGATGTGACAGTCTTCTGTCTGAGTCTGATGGGAACCAACTGGGTGTCCTTCGTGGAGGAAGCTTGGCGTGTTTTGCGCGGCGATGGCAAGGGCGAGTGCTGGGTCAGCGAGGTGAAGAGCCGATTCGGCAAAGTGACGCGCAAGAAGGCGCAGATTGGAGCCCAGAAGCCCCTTAGCAAGACCCAGCAGAAGAAGCTACCGAAGAAGAAGTCTGGAGATGATGAGGACGATGAAGATGATGCTGATATCTTTGCTGAGGATGCTCGTCCTGCGGATAACAGCGATGATACAGATATTTCTGCCTTCATTGAGGTCTTCCGGTCCCGTGGATTTATTCTCAAGCAGGAGTCAGTCGAGAAGTCAAACAAGATGTTTGTGAAGATGGAGTTCATTAAAGCTAATGGTGCGCCGGCGAAGGGGAAGCATGCTGGTGTTGGTGCTCCTGCTCCTGCTCCTGGCAAGAAGCGCTTTGTCGACCGCAAGCCGGAGGGCAGCAATAGCATGACACCGGAGCAGGAAGCTCAGGTGCTCAAGCCTTGTGTGTATAAGATTCGGTAGTTCCATATTGAGATACCAAAAAAAGTTATGTTTAGAATCGAGACTATGTTACTCTCATTTTCAGATTTGTCTTTCTTGTTATTTTATTTGTCCGGTTCCATATACTACCGTGTTGGCCTTTCCTTATATAGTCCACTGTTCCACTGTATAAACTGTGTTCACGTCCGGAAAAGGTCTCCAGTACAATTACTCGAATGACATCAGCAGCTCTACGAATTGGAGACAATCTTTTCAAATGGCAACATAAAATGCTCATTGAGCTCCTTTAGAAGTAACTTTCAGCACTCATGCAGTATCTATTGGTTTCCACCAAGCTGTGCCACAGCCCGGCCCATCTCCTCATCATCGTAGATGCGGAATCCCTTCTCCTTGGTCACACTCGCCAACTGCACGTTCTTGGAATCAAGCTTCTCCTCCATAACCTGCTTCAGTGTCTTCAACACCAGCGTCTCAGCCTCAGAAAGAGTCAAAGAACGGTGGTATTCATTCTGCAGCTCTGCCTGGGCACCTTCGCTTCCGGAGCCGATAGCCTTGGCATCATATCGGTAGAAAGTACCTGAGGGCTCAGCGTGATATCTGCGGGAAAAAAGACATTAGCCAAAATTCAAGGTGAGGAGTCGATATTGAAACATACAGCTGAGGCCCATCCTCGTCATAACCGGCAATTAACAAAGCAACACCAAACGGTCTAGACATCACGCTCTCCTCATCATCACCACTCTCTCCGAAACGGAGAGCCAAATCGCAAATTGCCTGTGTGGTACTCTCGACGCGCAGCGGCTCGGCGTAGTTGAAGGCGTGATTCTGACATTCGACACGGGCGTGCTCAACCAGGTTTCGGGCGTCGGCTTGGAGGCCGGACATGGCGCAGCCAATGTGCTGGTCGATTTCGACGATCTTCTCGACAGATGATGCTTCGAGCAGGGTGGATGTAACGCGCTTCTCGACACCAAGGATGACTCCCTCCGATGTTGCGACCTAGGACGTGTTAGTTGTAGGCGAGGCATGGGGGCCGAGGTATTATGGAGCAAGGAGTATGTGCAAATATCGATGCGGTATCCATTCATCGAAAAGATAGGGTAGACGTACTCCGATCGCTGTGGATCCTAGCTTGATAGCTTCAAGAGAGTATTCAACCTGGAACAGACGACCCTCGGGGGAGAAGGTGCTGTTGGGGTAGCATTGTTAGTTTGATAGGTTTGAATTGGAGTGGCGGGAAGTCCTGTTCAGAATGCATACTTGATTCCACGGTCTATCGGGGAGCTGTTAGTGATGCTGCAAAGTGTTGGTCTGGAGGGACGGAGCTTACCATATTCGGATCGTGCAATGAACATATTGAATAGTCTTGGAGGATAAAACTCAACAAATCAAGAAATCAAGGGATATCCAGGAGAATGTATAGGAGGAGGGAGGGTATTGAGCGTGAGATGGATGGAGGTGGGAGCAGGTAGCGGAGCTGTTCGAGGCGGAAGCTCTACGCAAGTCGTCAGTGCCTGTTGGACACCTGGCGGATAAGGCACCAAGGCACCCGGTGCCCAAGGGTTGCTAAGTGGAGTTTCCACGGTTTTGTTTGGATTGCAATTACTACTTTTTGTTGATTTCCCCAGAGCTTATAAGGATAATTTTGCTCGAATCGATCGTCTGGAATATATGCCATGCTATACGCCCTGTCGGGATTATGTCCGTCAATGACCGCGCCAGCTACATGAACGCTCCACGACCCCGCGTTGTCTCCAATCGCGTCGAGGCTGGGCCTCGCGGCGCATCGCCGCTCCCCGACCACATGGACGCTCTCCGGTCCAGCACCGCCAGTCAAAAACACAGAATGTCCCGGGATCAGAGGAGCATGTCGGAGAAACGCACGGAGCGTACTACTATTACAACCAGAGAGAAGTCAGTGCGGAGGAATCCCATCAAGGAGTCGTCAAGCGCGGCCAATCGCGGTGACCGCGACAAGTCACGGCCCAAATACCCCAGCCAGCTTGATGGCGCAAACCCTGGAGGCTCTGTACGGCAAAAGGATGCGGCTGAAAGTTAGTTACGTTACTGCTCAAGAATGTGTCGCGTCTGCTTCGCATGTTCTTTTTGTTAAGTCCAAACGAACCGTATTGACAAGCTCTCTATAGCACCATGGGATCCGCAAGCATCATTGATTCCTCACTCCACTGCCCCCCTCGCCTGTCGTGTCTCCGTTCCCCCATCAGCTGCGACAATTCCCCAGTCACTTTACCCTCAACCGTTCCGAGATCTTTCACCCGATGCCCAAGAAACCGCTGTTTTGGAGGATTTGCTGTTTGTGTTCATGGGCTTTGAAGGCCAATACATCCATTACCACTCCTCTTATGATCCAACAGTTGAGAAGGACCGGCTGACCGGTCCGGTCTTCCAATTGGCCCCATGTCTAGATCCTACCCTGCGGGATCTTACACAGTCGATGTTGAAGATGGCCACCCATTACAGCGCTATGGAGGCCTTCGTGGAGTTGCTGAGTCGCGCCGAATATGGCGCAGTCAGCCATGCGCTCTGCGCATCAATTCGCAAGATTCTCAAGGACTATTTGATTCTCATTGCCCAGCTTGAAGGCCAGTTGCTGAACAGCCCCACATTCACGCTACATCAACTTCATCTACACACAATGTCGACGAGCCAGTGCCTCGCACAGCTATACTCTCTAGGGCAAGAACTCCTTCGCCGCAATGGCCTTTTAGAAGACCAAGATATGGACGAGTCAATAGATGACTTCGATGACGTCGACAATATCCTGGAACAACTAAGAGAAGGCGGCGACTTGGTACCTGGCGCGATGGCAAGTAAGAAAATTTGCAAGGGTGGAAATGTCCTCCGGCTGCTCACAGAGCGCTTGAATACATTTGCAGGCGATCCAACCACTAAAAGCTTAGTTCAGGGATTGCTGCGGGATGCCAGTCGACCCTACATGAACATGTTGAACGAATGGCTACATCATGGAGGCATTCGAGACCCTCACGGAGAATTCTTGATCAAGGAACAGAAGTGGATCAAACGGGAGAAGCTTGAAGAAGACTATACAGACGAGTATTGGGAGAAACGCTACACGATCCGCAATGATGAAATCCCACCTCAACTTGACAGTGTTCGAGACAAGGTACTTCTTGCAGGAAAGTATCTCAATGTGGTACGAGAATGTGGTGGTGTGGATATCAGCAAAGCCGTTAAAGATGTGCCCAAGACACTCGATGATCCCCGATTTTTGGAGAACGTCAATGGCGCTTATACTTACGCCAATGCCTCTCTATTGAATCTCCTCCTCACCAAAAACTCTTTGACAACTCGTTTCCGCTCCCTCAAACACTATTTCTTCCTGGACCGCTCTGACTTCTTTTCTTACTTCCTCGAACTGAGCGCTTCTGAATTGCGCAAACCCGCCAGAGCTGTCAATGAAGGCAAACTTCAATCCCTTCTTGATCTTGTACTTCGACAGCCGGGAAGTATCGCTGCACAAGACCCATTCAAGGAGGACGTTAAAGTACGAATGAACAAGATTGGGCTCACCAAGTGGTTAATGCAGGTGGTCAGTGTCTCCGGGATTGACCAAGATCACCCAGAGGCGGCAATCGAGAAACAGCAGGCCTCTGCCGCCCAGGCCGCAGATGATGAGAAAGATATTGTGGGATTTGATGCGCTGGAGCTGGACTACACAGTGCCCTTTCCCCTCTCTCTCGTCATCAGTCGGAAGACTGTGTTGCGATACCAACTTATTTTTCGACATCTCCTGTCTCTACGTCATCTGGAAACGCTGCTAGTCACCTCCTGGGCAGATCAGAACAAGTTGACAAGCTGGCGACACAAGTCATCTGATAGACGGCTGGAGATGTGGAAGCGACGTGCGTGGAATTTGCGGGCCAAGATGCTTGTGTTTGTGCAACAACTGTTGTATTTTTGTACTGCTGAAGTGATAGAGCCCAACTGGGTAGGGTTGATGGACCGGGTGAACGGAGCTGATGCCGAAGGTTCAGAAGTGACCGTCAACGGCACCAAACAGGTCAACCGAACGGTAGATGAGCTGATGCAAGACCATGTCGATTTCCTGGACACCTGTCTAAAGGAGTGTATGCTCACCCAGGCGAAGCTACTGAAAGTAGGCGAAGATTCGAGACTTCTTTCGCCAGGCAGTTGCTGACCCGATTACAGATCCATTCCAAGCTGATGACCTGTTGTACTATGTTTGCATCATGGACCGCTGCGTCCCTTTCGCGGGCCCTAGCTTCCGCTGACCCAGACTTGTCTGGAGAATCAGCCACAGGAGCTGAAGCTAGACCTTATGATCCCACTCGGATTGGCAAGCTTGAGGACACACTTAAGCGATATGAAGATCATTTCAACCGCCACCTGCGCATTCTGATGGACAGGTCAGTCACGTAAACGTTCTCACAAGGAAGCAGAACTGACGAGAATAGTCTGAATTACTTCGCCGCCACTGAAAGTGTTGTTCTCCTAAAGCTTGCGCATTCCCTTAGCTCAATCAGCAAAGAGGACTGAGAAATGACGACATCACAGCCAATCTCTTTTACTGCAGCTCGCATTCTTAGCGTTCTGCAGTCCCAACCGATCACCAAGTTTTCCGTATTCCGCGACTCGGACACGGCCTTTATCAAGATATTCGTATCCTCGGGCATCAAGCTTCATTGGCCTGGTTTCTGCAGAAAGGACGTACTAAACCGAAGTCCGGTACCAGGACTTTGCGGATCCATCGCATCATACCATATTCAGCCGCATAACTTACCCTATCGAGATGGTCTGCTGGACTTAATGTGGGGCCCGCGGTGGATCTCGGAGCCAGCGATAAGATAGCTCCAACCTGGAGAAATGAAGAAACATTCCTTGTTGAATTAAATGAGTGATTTTTGGAAAGACTACAGCTTTACATGACTTTAGTAAACGACTCATTTAAGAGATGTAGATGATTTACTAAAAAGAAAGGAAGGAAAGGCGCACTGCGGACTCGGACCCTCAAAGCCGGATTGTCCGTCGGATCGGTTCTTTAGGCGTGACATTGATCCTTTACTTACCCAGCCCCTCCTCGAGCTATTTATTCTCTCCTCACTTCACCTCAATATCACATCATCGCATAGCGGACAACCCCAGAACGTCCCCAGTTTGTCCCTGGAAACGACAAACCCCAACCATCCATCCTCAAACAAACAATCAGAACAATGTCCTACGATCTAATAACAAAACACCTCCGCTCCCTTCCAATCCGTCTCCCCCAAACCCAACAAGAACGCTTCGCCCTCGCCTTAGGCACAACAGCCGCAATAGGCACCTCCCTAATCCTCCCCACTCTCTACCGTGACTACCGCACCTTCCGCTCCTACGGACCAGGCGGCCCACCAAGCAATGTACTCGGATGGTTAGTCGTGCGCACGATCTTCCAGCCCTTCATGGGCGAGATGTTCGGGACAGAGATATACGTGCAGCGGGTACATGCGCTTGAGGGACACGGAGCTGGGGAGGCAGGGTTCCTCACTCTTGCGCCGGAACAGGTGCGCTCTGTCAAGGAGCGGCCAGTTGTTGGGCCCCATGTTGCGCCTCAGAGGCAGTTGACGCAAATACCTGAGGAGGAAATTAAGGATGTGGGTTTTGATTTCTGTTACACGGGAAAAGGAGACTAGGGATGTCTGCTAACTGGGCAAAAAGAAACTTGAAGCTGCATTCAGGGCTTTTGGTCGTCGGAATCACCATCTTGTTAAATTCCAGCGCTCGGGTCAGGAAGCGCATGCTGATGCTCTTTTCCTTTCTAATCACCTCCCGGCTTCGGATGCTGTCAAAGCGACGGATGGCGAGCTTGCGCATTTGCATTCGAACGGCGAGTTTTCAGGGCATATGCTTTTGGCGCCTGCAGATTGTAAGTTTGAAAGTTGGGATTGATGTTGATATTGATACCTTGCTTGGTTTCACGATTTTAGTACTGATATCTGGCTAGGCATGAAGGTTATTGAGGCGGGCTGGGGCCAGCGACACGGCTTTTCGGGCAGATCAGCCTTGTCGTTTTTGAGCCTCGGTACAAAGAAAGATCTTCCTGCGGAGTTTCTCATGATTTATGCGCCGCGAAATGATGCAGAAATTGCTACTTTCATGCAGATTGTCGAGGCGGGTATCAAGTATACAACTGGTCGCGAGGATGTGCGGTAATCTGTGGCTAGTGGAAATGTGTGCTCTGACTAAAATTCGTCTTGAATGTTGCATCTAATTTTCTATCGATGCGCTACGTGTTTGTTGTTGTTCATCTGATTTATATACCCAACTCAACTCAGGCGATGGTGATGACCGAATGGATTTGCTTGTTTCACTTGTTATAGTCTACAGACATGCTGTCTACTCTGTTATTTTTTAGATTAAATCCAAGAAGGAACCTCTCGGATCTCATATATCCTTCGTGGTCTTATTCACATCGGCGTTGGTGCTTAGTATATCCATCTACACGCCATAATTGGAGGATCTAGGCCCCTTGTGCATCATGGTTCAAGATTCAAGTAACTTTTTGACATAGTCCTAGTTTTGTTAAGTCAAACCTTTTTTTTTCTCTTCTTGCTGGCCTTCGTCTCTACCACCGCTTCACCGCACTGGGCATGGCATGTTTTTACATTTTTTTCCTTTCCTCGATTAGAGATTGAGGCGTTGCTCTGGTATCTCTCATATCCTCAGAAATCCCCATTTATTGCTATGGCTCCGCTATTAGATACCAATGCGTAAAGTATATTCCTGAGTCTCACCAGCTGAAACTGATTTATGTTGGCAAATGTGCGGTTTTGAAACCCCCAAGATCACCCACTTTGCTTATGATTGTTTCTTTGGTGGAAGTCCATGTGGCACGTCACGAACAGCTTCAGGCTACCATGACTCTTAAATACACCTTTATTGTAATCTTCGCTGAGGATCTTGGCCTTGTCTTCACCCTATAGGTCTATGCATCTAACATCAATTGATTGATGGCCTTGATGCATCTTCTTCAGAGCCCATACTCAAGGTCTTCTAGAGTATTTACTTGCCAATAGCACCGTCAGGAAGCTTTCCCAGTGGCTGCTGAATGAACATCCCAAACTGTGAAACCTGTTATGATGTTAAGACTTTAGCAGAAACAACATCAGAGCTGCAGGGCTACTGATTAGCCCAGTTCATTGAATGTTGAAGATGAGGGCTATTTGCCAGTTGACCTACTTCAAGCGTAGCGCACATCAAACAATCTCCAACATATTCCAGATTTAGAGTAATATGACAAACTTGGAACAGAACTATATGGGCATACACAACCACAAAGGGTACTTCCGAGTCTTCGTGTAATCTCAGATTTTTTGCAAGTAGAAAAATATTTCATAATATTTACTTTCTTCGAACCCGACAAATCTCAGAATCCCGGTAACACGGGACCCAAGCATCAGCGCAGATCAAACTATATTATCTCCCAGACCCAGAATTGGGGAACCTGGTTTAGATCTTGGAAATGTAATTCCTTAGTGGCGCACGGCACAAACCCCTCTAAGACCTCGGATCAGCCGCAGACTCTAGTAGGTCATCAGACCTGAGTTTGAATACAACCCTGGAAATTCCGAGATTGCCATGAACACAGCTCGCTTAGGCTAACCCACACTTCAACGATAACGGTCATACGTACTTTGTCCAGGTGCAGATGCGTATATGCATTTACTATAGCTTGCCTACCACACGGGCCTCAAGTATATGTATGTATCTTGAACCGCCCCAAGCCGAAGCGAACCGTCACACGTCTGTCGCAATCCACATGAAGCTAACGCATAAAAAAACTCGTAATATGATCCAGAGTGTCGGGTCTACTATGCAGACCCACAGCAAAGGGTGCATGCCCAGGCGAGGGGCAGGTGGCAAGAACAACCCACCTGCAAATTAGTAGAACAATATGCACAGTGAACTCGTACAGTATAGTAATTCAACAACGATGCATTGAAGCCGTAGTTGCCTGAGCTAATGTGCTTTGTACAGTAGCTCGGTAGACTACAGTAGCAAAAGACAAATACGGTTAGAGCTGGGTTGTGGGAGCCGTTTTATACGTCAATGTCGGCCCTAAGATCTGAGCTTTGAAGCGGATAGATAATTGGGCAGATTGAGGTTTATATTCTAGTCTGTTCATTCTAGACATCTGGCCGATATTTGCTTCATTGTTTACTTTACCGCTAAACGATTTATAATGGGGCTTGAGAGACACAGGTATCATTTTTCTTTGTGTCCATATAGGACACGTATAGGTCATATCATAAGAGGACCACAGGAAGTGGATAAGCACAACCTAGAACCCTAAGAACTAACTCAGACCGGGAAGAGTTACAGTCTTAGGACAAGGCAACCTCAAGAAGTCGCATCTTCCCGCTCATATCATATGCTCTTGGCTATACCACAGTGGAGCCAGGTTACAAAGACCAAAATAGCAGAACTAGCTGGTCCGAAAAGCAAGTGACACTACATGTCCACTCGATACGACCGAAGATCGGCTCAGCCCACTTGACTAAATGAGGGGGCTGGGGCTGAGACCCGAGGGAAGGGAACGCTAAGAAGATTTTTTTTGATTTTTTTAAATTTATTGAATTTGAATTCCATTCTACGATTTACTTTTGCTTGTATGGACTTTGATTAGATCGTGTGTTTGGATTATTGGGGGTTTCTACGGTAAATTTTCTTTTTGGTAAAAAATGTTTACCCCTTTCCCGTGTTTCAAGATCTGTAACTTATTTATTGCCTTTACCACCTTCCTTACTCCGATGTTGGTCCTGATTATCAGGAGACATCTCGCTTTTGTATATGTTTTTGGATTAGCTTCGATCATTAGCGGCCGGGCTTCAGGTCAATACCGGGATAGTACTTCTTAGGAAGGTCGTTGAGGAACAACACGGGCAATATTTTCTAAGGTTGTAGGATAATACACACCCCGCTATGATTCTAAGCAAAATTATAGACTACTACTAATAAGGTTAGTCGCACTCACGTTGAGGTCCTGGCTTCCCGAGAGGTGAACCATGGCGCTGGGTTCAGAGCCAAACGGCGTCACAGCCCCGGACTAACAGATGTACATCCCTGTCCAGACCCGACGCTTTGGATGCTTTGCTCCTCTTTCGGGAGGGGGCCGTCCCTCTGCCCCATGGGACATGCATGAACATACTGAAATGAGGTCATGTAATATATCGAGGGGCAAGAATACTCGGAGTTCTCCTGGTTAAAAACTCTGACCTTCCGCAATCTTGTGGGAGAGTCAGGGCGCAAAGGCACTTGTGAACCTAAAAACAGGACGTAGGGCCACATCATCCTCTTCGAGACTATGATTCCTACGCCAATAGTCTTGCTCTGGATAACATACCTCACCTGGTTCTCATCCTTGCTTTGGTTCGTACATGGCAAGACAGTATGTGATACAGAGTACCTGGTGACCTGCCTTATTACCACAAATTGTCCAGGTCTCATGTGGCGGTGATGGTCGCGGTGGAGCCCGATCTGTACAAGATACCCACTCGGAGAATTGACTTGGTCACGTTCATTTCTGCATATTCTGCGCCCATGTGGATATGTATGCCGCTTGTTTGCAAATTTGGAGGCGTAGAGTCCCGACGGTTTGGAAGGAGTCACTGAAAGTGGAACCCAAGGAGGAACCCGCACCTCCACAGTCAGAAATTCTTGGAGTGGATATCTTTTCCGCATCCGCCCTCCAAGATTTGGGGCTGCATCTGTTTTCTTTGTCACGGAAACCAGCGAGGGGCTGACGATAGGTTCCCACATCTACGCGTGCCTCTGTACTAAAGGAAATTAGCATCCCTGTAGTGAATCTGCTAAATCGGATCAGTTCGCATCCGATCATCCAATCCAAGCCATGGTCATCGGACAAGCGGTGAAGGGGGAAATGAACCAATCCACCAGAAGAGTCCCGAGGGAAAGGGATCCAACGAGGTTCTTGCTGATCTTGACCTGGCCAACCCCACTTCATGTTTGAGAGGGGGGAGTTTGTCATCGTCAGACTCAACTAAGCAAGCCACTTGGCGTCGTAACATACTGCATGCACATTGGTCGCCAAGGTTGGAGCCACTTCGGTGTACACAGTGCGAAAAGATTATGTTGGAAACCCGTCACCGAATTGCTGGCTGAATTGCTGGTTTTTGGTTTGACTGACAGCGGGAACCGGCGACGATCCATTCCCGTACCTCTGGAATTTGTACTGCAGGGCTTTCATCTGGCCTGCATTCAGCAAGGGCTGGTTCGAATTCCATTCGACTTTTCTGCAGAGATTTTTTTTTGGATCTTCATGCTCAGAGTGTTTCTTTTTCCAGCTCCCTTCTATTGTTTCGCATCTCCGGTCTGGACGGAACGGGTAATGCTAGGGGCCTATCTGATTTGATAGAATTTTCTTTTTCCTTTCCTTTGCTGCTTTTTGCGTTTTTTTCTTTTTTTTTTTTTTCTCATCCTTGGCTCAAGTTCCCATTACATCATTTCATGTGCCCGGCTTGTAACGTAGGAAATATTGTTGACCTGGTAAAGGCACCAAAGGCAACCGATTTTGATTTTCTGTCATCTGGCGCCTCAGCCGCTGAATGACATCGGAGCTTCCAGTGATTTTAGCCACTCAAGAACCAGGCAATTATGACGGGGCCGGGGTGTGTAGTGGTACCGGCGAGACTGTAATTCGCTTGATCCACTCCGTCGGGCGCTCCTGGATTCCCAAGGCAAAGAAGGTCATATGCGATACAGCGAACAGTGCATTAGCTGACGGCACCGCCGCCTTGTGTCAAGGTTTGTTAGCTTGACTTTTAGCAGCAAAACGGGTCCGAGTCTATCCCGATACTTGGGAATCCTTGGGATTTTGCTGGCGATGATCATGAACCATTTCTCGGCTACTGGACCGACCCGCCCTTCCATTCTTTTCACCCGCGTGCATCGATGTACGACCCAATCTCTCGGGAATAACAAAGAAAGGGTGTTTTGCGTTGAATGACTCAAATCGTCAGTAGCTTAAAGTCTAGTCAGGGATGACCACAAGGCCCACCGGAGGCTCTCAGGGACCGAAGGAACGAGCCGGAGGAGACTAATAACGCCGCATTGGTCGTATTGGGTCAACGATCAACGAAAGGTTCCATCGAAATAAGACGCAGGGGTTTGAAGTCCAATGTCGGATCGTCGCCAAAAGATTTCCGTCATCCGAAAAGAGTTGGCACCAAGAATAGAGCGTGTTCATTGCATTTGGCGGACTAGTTCTCTGCCCTGCCATTTGTGCACTTGTTAGTACGTACCTTGTATGAGACTGGGGCCCCTCAGCCCGTTGACAGGCGCCCACGAAGCGTTTGATCCTCGAGCCGCCATCCAGTCCGAGTGTGCCATTGCCGCCGTCTCCCCTCCAGCGGCACCCGATCGCATCCATGAAAATCACAGCCTTATTTCCTATTTCCCTCCTGGCATTATTAGTTGATACCCCCTTTGACACGGAGAATTTACCCCCACTCTTCGACAAAACCGGTCAGAACGCATTCCATATACCGGCCGACATTGCCAAATTCTGTGCACGACATTCAGGAGGAGGAAGCAGGGTTACAATGACGTACTGACAAGGCCTCTCCCTCGCTTGAGTTTCCACTTGATGACTCCATGAATGCTAATATCCATGTTCTTGGTCCAAAAGGAGCCCGGATTCCCAAACAGTGGAGCTGGACCGCCAATACCTGGATACGGTCTTTGTCCAGGGCCGTGAGTATCAGAAATATGCGATCGACCACCGCATATATTTCGGCCCAATCGACGATGTAAGATGGAGATTCGTCTTGAGTCCACTCTTTGATCTGACGGCCTGAGCAGGAAGAAGCAGAACGCCTGGACGCTGAGCAGCAAGTGTTCCAGAGGATTTTCGATAACCGCTTGGTCTTTCCACCAATTCGCCGGTTGCGAAGGGTTCTAGACTGTGGACACGGAGCCGCTTCCTGGGCTATTGAGGTTGCTGAACGGCATCCAGACTGTGATGTAAGTTGATGAGTTAGCCCTGTCCGTCAGGCATCTAACACTTGTTGTTCATAGGTAATTGGCGTTGACATTGCCCCGCACATGAGCCCAGATGATGTACCGGACAATCTTTGGCTACAGGTGAGTGATTAACCTTCTTTTCACATCTCCAGTAAGGGAACCTGAAACAGGAAATGGCGAGCCACATCCTTGATTCGTCAGTCTGGATCCTTTCAGTCAGCCGGTCGATGTATTGTTGCAGATCTGATCTGGCAAGGAGAGAATCTTGGTTGGGCTGACGGTCGCTGAT
Organism: Penicillium sp. VS I D KN; assembly: GCA_019775415.1. Taxonomy (NCBI): domain Eukaryota; kingdom Fungi; phylum Ascomycota; class Eurotiomycetes; order Eurotiales; family Aspergillaceae; genus Penicillium; species Penicillium sp. VS I D KN. The sequence goes on from JACWFT010000010.1 coordinate 2,904,371, forward strand.
ACAAAATGCTGTAGGTTGACGACTTGAATCGATCATTCACATTTCCCTCGAACCACTTTGATCTTGTACACTCTCGACTCCTTGCGACCGGCATACACCGTACTCGATGGCCGTCCTATATCCGCGACATCGTCAGGTGCGAATATTCCAGGCAGCTCAGCTGCCATGGAACCCCAGTAAAACAGCCCTTTAGAAGGAATTTGTTCCGTACTGATGCCTGTGTTCTCTTGTTTAAAGGGTCTTGAAGCCGGGTGGATGGGTTCAAATGGTCGAAGTATATCACATGGTGCAATCCGACAACGGCGCAATCACCGACCAGCATGCCCTCAGAAGATGGAGTAGGCAATACATGCGTGCCTTGGAAGACAGGAGAGATCTTCGTATTGGATCGAAGTTGAAGACCTTTCTCTTGGAGGCAGGACTGGAGGAAGTCGACTCAAACATGATTCCCCTCCCTTTGTCGGCATGGTCAACCGGTGAGTGGCTACCGCGATGTGTTACCCAAGGCCGGGTCTGACACAATGCAGATAGAAAGATGCGAGCCATTGGGCAGTGCAACAGTGATAATATCCAGCAACTCCTTCGATCCCTGGCGCTGTACCCCCTCACTCAACGCTTGCACATGTCGACAGAGACTTTTGAGTCGTTGGTGCAACAAGCACAAGAAGAGGCCAGGAACCCTTCTTTGAAGGCATATTTCCCATTGTAGGTGCTATTTTCCAGAATTCTGAACGGTCCAATTACTGACGGGGCAGATACGTTTGCATTGGTCGAAAGCCGAGATGAATAGTAGGCTGGGTCTCTCCTATATGGCACTGGTGTCCAAACTCGACCTGAGTTGATAGAAAGGCATCCTCATGCATTCGCAGCATCTTGTCGTGGTGTTTCCCCCCCGGGTAGTGTATTGCATTTTGTCGCATTTCCTCGCGCAGCTCCATGTCGAATTAGCCAAATGACGGTTAGTCAACCAAATTTGTTGATCACATCTGTACCTCACTGGGCCACTTGTATTCGGCTGCTCTACAGAGGCGTCGTGACCCCCCTGCCCCCCTCAACCCACATGGCGAGAACGCCCGAACCGACATGTAGGATGTGACTTGGTACGATGGTCGCAGCAGGAGCGAGAGATTGACTTGGCCTGTGAGTGTGGATTGTAGTACACTCACACACAAGGCAAGCGTTGAAAGCCGAAAAGCTTATTCCAGGGCTGTATGGTAGAGGGAACTTGGTTTTGTCAGATCGTCATTATGGACCGGGGTCCCGTGCGGATCGGGAGGATCACGAAGCAAATCGACAACCTTCGAGGACCACGCTAAACGTTACCGCGTGGCGCTGGAATCACCAATCAGAGCCTTACCTCTTCGATGGATTTGAAGATCCGAGAGGATTCCATCAAGATTCCTCTAACACCGGTGTATCGTGATCTCCTTGGGATTTCTGTCGGTGATCCAGTCTGGCAATCTGGGGATGAGGAGCCTCAACCCGACCATACCATGTTGGGGTAAGAAGCACCAGTGCCTCAGGCGGACCCACAGACACGCCATATCAAACCAGAAAAGTTGACCGGGTTGGAACGTGCATCTCTCATGGGAGAAAAGGATTGAAAAGCAAGAAGGGAGCAAGCCGTGGAAGAAAGAAAGAGGGGGGTGTTGACCCAAACTGCCGGGAAGGCAAGAACCGCATGAGAGCTCCCAAATGCGCATCGGACGGACTTATGTGCACATTCTTTTCGTCCTCGATCCCTGTCAGTTCTACTGGTTTCTACGGCTGCCCAATATCAGATCAATCTCTGACCTGTCAGTACCTGATCTTATCTCCTCCCTACAGTCTACCAGCACACGAGACTAAAGGCAACTGGTAATTCCATCATTCTCCAAAATATCTGACAGGCGCATAATGCTCCACATAGCAAAAGCGACCTAAAGTGATCAGCCAATGTGAGTAATCACGCAACGTTACTCGGAGGAAGGAAGAACGAATGGCACTTAGGCGCCGTTGGAAAGATGGGCCTTCAAAGCCAAAGGGTGAGCTTGGGCCCCGGTGTGTCTCCTATTTAGGAGACGCATTACCCGGCCCAACGCGCCGGGATCCAGCGCCCTATTAGAACCCGTTCCGGAATGCCCTCGAGGGACCTAGCAAAGACAACGCAGGATCCATTAGAAGACCCAGAATTTTGTTCCAACATCGACAAAGATCAAGGTTTACCATTCTGTCAAGTGGGCGCTTTTCATTTCGTTCCTGTGCCGCTTATGGTTGCTAGGCACCGAGCTAGCCGAGACGATCTCTATCTCCCTGGCGTTTGTGATCGGTCTCGACCCGTGGGCCCCGCTGAGATATTGTTACAATAGGATGTTTTTTCAGACGTTTGGTTCCAAGTCCGCACGAATGCGGCGTGACCTTGTGTCTCTGTGGGCATATAGCCGTACTGCATTCCGTGCAATATTCGGTACAGTACAACCGCAGGTCTGAGGCCGCTGTGACGGTTGAAGTATGCAGTCTGTCGTCAGTGTTATATTTGGCACCACCGCTGGGCAACTTGGAGTGGGATTTGCCTATTTTGTTGCCCAATCTGTCCAGGTGCATGGTCCCTGTGCATGGGCAGTATGGCCTATGCTGTGTTGGCGGGCTCGTGAGAAAACAGTGAAGGCAAATGGAATTGTGAGCTGCCGATTTCAGATAGCAATCAAGCATGTAGTTGCAGTACAAAAAAAATCCAAAGAATTCGGGCGCTTAAGGCGTGTGATAGATTCAATAAATTCGCAGGTTGATATGCATGTCTGAGGGCAAACAGAGATAGACACCTAAGTTGTAAGGCATCAACAGCCACCCAATCAGGGAAAGGCGGGGAGAAAAAAAAGTTGCGGAAATTGAGCTTCAGTGGAATCAACTTGCAAAGTTCCTCTCTACAACGCATCAGCCACAATGCCTTCCACCTACAACAAAGAAAAGGCTTGGGACACCGAGGACATTGATAAGTGGAAGGTAAATTCAATATTCCACTATTTCCCAAAAGCGAGTCTCACTAACAACTGAATCCCATTTAGATCGAAGAATTCAAACCCGAACACAATGTCGCCGGAAATTTCGCTGAGGAGTCCTCCTTCATGACCCTCTTCCCCAAATACCGCGAAGCCTACCTAAAGGAAGCATGGCCAACAATCACCAGAGCGCTCGAGAAGCAAGGCATCGCCTGCACCCTGGATTTGGTAGAGGGCAGCATGACCGTGAAAACAACCCGCAAAACCTACGACCCAGCAGCGATCCTCAAGGCCCGCGATCTGATCAAACTCCTCGCCCGTAGCGTTCCGGTCATCCAGGCAATGAAGATTCTCGAAGACGACGTGGCATGCGACATCATCAAGATCCGCAACCAAGTGCGCAACAAGGAGCGATTCGTGAAGCGCAGACAACGTATCCTCGGTCCTAACGGTTCAACTATCAAAGCCCTGGAACTGCTCACAAGCACCTATATTTTGGTGCAGGGTAACACAGTAGCCTGCATGGGCCCATACAAGGGACTGAAGGAAGTGCGAAGAATTATTGACGACTGCATGGCGAATATCCACCCTATTTACCACATCAAGGAGTTGATGATCAAGCGCGAGCTTGCGAAGGACCCTACGCTGGCGAACGAGTCGTGGGACAGATTCTTGCCCAACTTTAAGAAGCGCACGCTTTCCAAGCGTCGTGTTCCTCACAATGTTACCGACAAGAGCAAGAAGGTTTACACGCCTTTCCCGCCTGCACCCGAGAAGAGCAAGGTCGATTTGCAGATCGAGTCTGGAGAGTACTTCCTTTCGAAGGAGGCGAAGGATCGTGCGCAGAAGGAGGAGGTCGTCGAGCGACAGCGGTTGAAGCGCGAGGAGAAGATGCGCGAGCGGGAGAAGGATTTCATTGCGCCCGAGGAGTCGGCGCCGGCCGATGTCGATGCGGAGAAGCAGCGGAAGAAGGAAAAGAAGGAGAAGAAGGAAAAGCGCAAGCGCGAGGCCGAGGCCGAGGCCGATGGGGACGATGCCGATCGCAAGGAGAAGAAGAAGAAGAAGAAGAGCAAGTCCAAGGATGCTGCCTCCGACGAGGAATAAAACATGTCTCTTGGTTTCAGTGTTTTCGGACTTTGGCGCTTTATGGCAGAGCATGGGTCTGGCGTTTTTGTCTCTCTTTTTTCTTGTGGCCGCGTCCTTCACGGGGGCTTTCTACTGTAAAATGACCAATACCATCTATCTCTAGGTACTATATGAACAATATTGAGAAGTGATTTCAATTGCTACATAAAACTGAAACTAGGAATTGCAGATCTGCGCTGTTAAAACCACTGGCACCCATTCCTGGAACTCGCATTATCAAATCAAGTCCACGATACATGAACCTTTCATACCTCGTTGTAGCAAGCACCTGTAATCCTTTTCTGAACCTTTGTGGCCGGGATATGCGTAGCCCTGGCATGGGTAAAGTTGTGGAGATTGGAGATATTTCAGATGGTATCGTCGTGCTCCATCACAGCAGTGCCCTTTTGCTCGTGGTGGCTGATAGTAGGCTCGATCTTGTCGACCATGCCCATTTCATGCGCAAAGGTTTCATGAGGCTTCCATCTGGCACTAGTCATGGGGGTAGTCTCTTCGAGCATCTTGTCAACCTGCTCCAAACTCAGACCCTTGGTCTCAGGGATAATGAAAAAGGCGAACAAAAGACACAGGAAGAGTGCACTGCCCCAGACAAAGAACACTTTGACTTTCAGGTTAGCCTCCGACTCATCGACCATGTAAGGGGTGATCACGGCAATGACACAGTTCCAAAGCCAGTTCGAAGCAGTTGCAATGGCGACACCTTTCGCTCGAATGGGCAGCGGGTAGATCTCGCCAATGACTACCCAAGCAGCTGGGCCCCAGGTCGTGGCAAAAGCGGCGATGTAGAAGCAGGTGAAGACGATAAGGCAAAGACTCCTAAAGTCGGATAGTCAGCATTGTGATTTGGAGACAACCATCTTTCGAGACTTACGCTGCGTGGGATCCCTCTTTGGTTACGCCCACAATTGCAACAATGAACTCGCAGAACAGCATGACAAGGGCGCCATAGATAAGCAGGCTACGCCGACCCAGTTTTTCGATCATCCAGAAAGATGCCGGAGTTGTGACAACGTTGACGATGTTCATAATGGTCGACATCAAGAAGGGGTTCTTGAGACCAACTTCCTGGAAGAATGTGGTGCCATAGTAGACTAAAGTGGTCAGCTGATGAAGACGAAAGATGCATGCTGTGTATTGAGCAATGCTTAAAACTCACAGATGAAGTTGATACCACTCCACTGTTGGAACATCTGAAGAGCAGCACCCATGATGACACGGCGGAGGTTTCCACGCGCAGCAAGCCCACCCTTAAAACAGTCACTCCAGGATGTGCTCGCAATCTGCTTTTCGTACTCGAAGTTTGCCTGGATCTCAGCAAGCTCTGCTTGGATGGCAGGATTGGATCGAGACTGTCCGCGGACACGCTCAAGCGAGCGTAGAGCATCATCCATGCGGCTACACTTCACGTAGTAACGAGGGGATTCGGGAAGTAGAAACAGCCCACCAGCCAGAATAGCAGCCCAGATAAATTGCAACCCAATAGGAATACGGTAAGATGAGCGACTGTCAATGTTCTTACAGCCTTGTCCGACGCCAGAAGCAACGAGCAAACCGATAGTGATAGCCCACTGATAACCGGAAACGAGTAGACCGCGGACCTTTCGGGGAGCGATCTCAGAGACGTACAGAATGACAGTGGAGGAAACACCTCCAACGCCGAGACCAGCAATCAGACGACCAGCAACAAGACCACCGACGTCGACGGTTCCAACCTGGACAGCGACTCCAATGGAGAAAAGCAAGCAAGAGATCATGATGGTGAGGCGACGGCCGAAGCGCTCAGCAAGCACGCCTCCAAGAAGGGCACCGAAGAAGGTACCAGCGGAAAGGATGGAAGTAATGAGCGACTTTCGGGAGCTTGGAATGATCCACTCGGATGGATCTTCCTTGGTAGGGACACGGGAATTTCCAAAGTGCTGCTTGACATAGTCCATTCCAAGGACACCGGAGATGTAGCCAGAGTCATAACCGTAGAGGATACCTGGGGATAAAGATTAGTCTGGGGTATCGACAAAGGTTGTGGAAGATGTCTGACCTCCAAAGCTGGCAAAGCCACAGATCAGGTAGGCTCGCAGGGTGACAGGTGCCTCGATGAGGTTGAGGTCGGCCGTTCCGAGGACCTGGCGCGTGTTTGCCATGGTTTCAGAATGCACGTAGTCAATAGAAATGAGCTTACCACAGCGGAGGCTTTGATAAGTAAAGGGAAGAGGGGGGTGATGTGGAGAACAGAATGTCTCGTTGGGTTGGGAGGGGAAGTGAGAGAAGAGGTTGAAGAAGAAGAAGAAGAAACTCAAACATGCGTTGATAGAGAATAAAGAAGGTGCCAGGCCGCAATCGGGAAGGTGCCGTCAGCGACGCAAGTCAACTCAAGGCAACGGTGACACACGCCTGATTACTGGTTACCACGTTCAACTCAACATGGTCAGACAAGCTGCATGTTATTACCTTATAGTCAACATGCAAAATAATGCACTCGGAGCCTCAAGTAAGCATCGATATCAGTTGAGACTCCAATGGTAGTCAAAGGTATGCACAAAGAACGTCAGCTATTTATACCTGGATACTTGTGCTCCATTACCTAGACAGACTGCCTACGAGCTCTGCAAGAGGGCTCGATTTATTGTGTAGAATGTGGCTAAATCTCTGCGAAGACTGTTGAAACCCCAAATTGTAATACGACATAATCTATCATGGAAGACCTGTAGACGAAACGTGGAGAATCTGATCTATAGTACATCAACACAAACCTACAATACCTTGTCCTCTACCAAAGCCATGTTATCTACCAATTAAGATATAACACCAGCTGCCATTGTCGAGTACCGCTACGGCCATCTGCAGGACAGAACACCTGGCTAAAAGAAACACGTCGTACCAGGGTAGAGCGCGCATGAAACCTTCCGGTGTACAAGACACCTGACCAACAAGGATGATGGCCATGCACGTAACCGTTAGAGTTGCATGGGGAAGGCGGCCTACGAACCACCATATATCTCCGATAATGGTCTGGGGTGAAAGGTGAGGAATCATTCAAGGTATTCAGATCACATGCGTATAAGGAATAGTATCAATTCTGAATAGGCAAGGAAACGTCAATTGGCTACTGGAATTTTATATACTTCAATGGCATGGAAGAGGATACATATCATTTTAGTATTAGCGTCTTCGAGGATGTTTCTTCCGACTTTGTTTACTTACATTTAGCACCACGCGTATAGAGGGGTAAGGCCCAAGGGCATGGTTTGGGGCTAGTGTTTGGAATATACGAAATCAAACATCCATTGTAGCATTCTAAGGTTCAAAGTTCAAGACCCTGGTCATTATCCCTTATTCTGTGACACCGGCAATTTAAACGCAACCTGGTGAAAGGCAGATCCAAGTACCTTCCCAGCATCAACCGGCAACTCCACTGACCTCCAAGCAATATATCCATCGGGTCGAACAAGCACCGCCCCGCTCCTAGAAATCCCTAGCAACATCTGAACGTCAACATCCCCACAAACCAAAACACCAACCCCAACACAAACAGATTGAATCTTAATAAAGGACTTATTACTAAGCTCAGAAACAGCTTCACTCCACCCATTCGAAGCAGAAATCAAACTCCAATCCGAACCAACAACATCAAGGATCGGAATCCTTATCCCATCTCTCTCAACCCAGAAATGAGGCAAATGGGTACCTGGCTGTCCCATCCACTGATCAGGCTTCATAGCCCTCGGCAAAGATTCATTCGCGCCAATTATACCCTTCGACAGGTACATCTGTCCGAATTCCATCGCATCATCATCAATCTTTTCTCCGGCTGGTACAGCTGTATTAAGGTGAACCTTGTAATCAGCGCGAATAAAGATCTGATCATGCCGCAGTAGCGCAACAGGCCTCCGCTCAGCATCATACGTATCAAGCAGCTCCGGTGCAGATCGGCCGGAAAGAACAGCAGCAAGTTTCCACGCGAGGTTATGCACATCGTGGATTCCAGTATTCGCACCATAGCCGCCGCGGTTGGGTGGGAGTGTATGTGCCGCGTCACCGGCTAGGAAGACACGGCCGGATTGGAACGTATCAGCCACTAGAGCTGTGAGCTCCCATTGGGCTGTTGTGATAGTTTCCATGGGGAAATCGGTTCCAATGGCTTGGTAGATGGCTGCACGGAGAGCTTCGTCGTCACGTTTGGTTTCGTCTTTGAACATGAGAGCCCAGCGACCGTCGCTGTAAGATGCGAGGAAGGCTTTGAGGCCCGGCTGATCGATGTCAAATTGGACGATTCCTTTGGTCCATTTTTGAAGATCTGCGTGGAAGAGGACGCTTTGGATTGTTTGCATATATCCGCGTCCTTGACGTGGGATTTGGAGTAGTTCTCGTACGGTGCTGCGATTGCCGTCTGCGGCGATGAGGTATGATCCTCGGATTTGATGTACGTTTCCTTGAGCATTCCTGAAGGTGACGATTACTCCATTGGTGTCTTGTTCCACGTTCAAGACTTCATGCTGACGGCGGATATCGGCGCCGAGCTCGAGTGCTCGTGCTTCAAGGATTGGCTCGAGTTTGTCTTGAGGTTTGGCATATCCTCGAGCAGCTGAGTACTCATTCTTTGGCGAGGTGCTCGGAGGTTTTTTTTCCGCCTTTAGTATTCTTTCTGTGTCAGACCAGGATGAGTTGTTGTGCCATTTGCCGGTCACACTCTCAACATGCGCTCGTTCAAGCACAAAGTCATTTGATGCTGGATCGTTGTTGTCGATACCGACAGTGTGGTAGATCTCCATTGTCCGAGGGGTGAATCCGATCGCACGGGGGTGCTTGGAGATACCGGCGTGCTTCTCGAGGACAATAGTTGGAACTTGGTGTAAGGCCAGACATAAGGCTGCGGAGAGCCCGACTAGGCTGGCGCCAACCACGATGACGGGTTCAGGATTCTGGGAAGGCATTGGAACTGTATGAAGTGATATTTAGTTATCAGAGCAGTTGAATGGGGGATTATGATGAATACGAACTTGTCAAACGTTTTATAGACATCGGATTGATTTCTCGGGGCCGAGAGATGTATACCTCGGCGCCGAGATTTTGATGTCGGGCCTGAAGCGTCGACCACTTAAATAAGCCCCCCAAGTGACTGTCCCGACTTAAGAATTAGGGACAACTTCTGAGCAGATGAATTCGAGAGGGTATGGGATAAATCATTCAATGTATTCGTGTTCGCCATTAAATTAATCCATAATGAGGTATCTATCGTGTACATAATTAAACATTATCACCGGAGGTTTCAGACTCATTATCCTTCAAGCGCTGCATCTTCTCTAACAAAAACTTCTCCTGCTCCACCTGGCTCTTTTTGAGGTCGACGCAGAACACAAGGAGAAGAAAGCTGAAGAGACTTAATGCGAAAAGGAAGTAAAACGGAGTAGAGGTGTTTCCAGTCGGGCTCGCATCAATAATAGCGCTTGAGACAATGGGACCGATAAACGATGAGGTCTTTCCGATGATGCTGAACAAGCTGAAAAATAGAAATTCGTGGCCACGTGGTGTTACTTCCGAAATCATGATTTGCGAATAGCTGTACCAGGGACACACGAAAAGGCCGTAGAAAGCTTGGTATACCTGCGCGAAAATATTAGTCTTTTTTGGTCATTAGTTCGGATTTGGGGTGGACCACATACCCAGACTTCCCAAACGTTATGAAAACCGAAACTTTGGGTCCAGATTCCGATCATTCCCCAGCCGTCAAGAAGGATGATGCTAAATGCGATAATGTTGAACATGGTTTTGGTTCCCAGCTTATAACGCTGTTGAATGAACCAGAACGCGTAAATACCGACAGCCTAGTTGTTGACAATATGTTAAGGATTTCTTAGAGATATCACTTGATGTATGGACTCACCTGTGCTGCAATACCCACGATTAAAAGGTAGGTAAGTTGGAGAGTGTTGTAAGCGACGATCTCGTTTTGAAGAGTACCGATCACAGTGACTGTGGTATTAAGAGAGTCTCCTAGCAAGAAATACCCTAAAGTGCGGGTTAGCGATCGACCAAAGAGCGAGCCTACGAAGTATTTCGGTTTCTTACCAATCAGATATAGCAAACTTTGCTTTAGATGCCAGATCTGCTTCATCGCATGCCAGAGCTGCCACAAGCCCGCAACAAAAACAGATCGCTTGCCGGGATCTTGGCCTGGGCGACGCTTTTCGAGAAAGAACCATGGCAAGGATACCAGAAACCAGACACCTGAAGCAAAAGCAATTAGGACACTTAGGCCCCAGTTGTTATTGGCGTCGCTGGCATTGACATCCAGTCCGAACATAATGCCGACAATAATGGCTAGGATGAAAATCTCCGCCACAGATTGGACATAGAAAGAAATGTTAGACAGGCGACTGCGCATCATGGTATCGGCGTAGTTGTATTCATCGCGAGAAATCTTTCCAGAGGCATACTCGTCGGCTTTCTCCTTCATTTCGACCGTGTTACGGGCCAATCCTGGGAAAGCGGCGGTCCAGAAGGTCAATGTTGTTTGGTAAGCGATCAAGCCGACAATGTACAGGCCAACACCGACATGCCATTTGTCCCAAGTGTGAGCGCCCAGCCAGCCAAAGCCAATTGCCCATGCGATAACCGATAGAACGATCAAGATGTTGGGTCGCCAGTAACCGAAATCTGCGAAACTACCAATCGCCAAAAATACAACGATTTGAATTGCGAAAGAGATGCCGTTACACAGCAACACGATACTGTTGATTGTCCGTGACCGGCCGGCAAAGTCGAGCATGCCACTCGGTGGGGCTGCTTGGTACATCAAGTTCTGGAAAGCCGTGGGCGCGAAGTCTAAAGCACCCTTCGTTAGCTGGATTCCAAGGTTGAGACCTGGGACTCGAACTTACTGAACAGAGAAAGTCCATTATTGCCGATGTAATAGCTAGATAACCGGACCGTTTAGCTTCTCTTAGTTCCTGGACTCTGACAAACAACGCACGAGTAATAAGCCCAAATCTCCATTCGGGTCGTGCGATATTTCTCATCGAATTGGTCTGGAGCCACTTTCTCCGCCTTGTCCAGCTGGGATGAGCCCTGTGGGTCCTGCTCCACGGTTGACAGCGTGATTTCCTTGAGTTGATCCATAGCTCCCGATACGAAGTCGCGCAATCATGCCAACAAAGATCGCGTGAGAGAGAGAAAACCAACACCAAAACCTGAAAAACAAAAAACGGGGAGCAAAGAGGGGGAACTCGGGAGGCAATTTCTGCTCAGGGCTATCACGGACATTCAACGCCATTTAAATTACCCACTGGCCCGCAGCCCCGCGTGCCAGAAAACCCTGATAGAAGCGGAGACCAGTCGCGTTGGAATGCTGTTGCCGATCGCAGGACAATCGGGATTGGTCTCCACTCCGTGGCCTGGGCTTAGCGATTGCTTAGTGCCTGGGCGCACACGTGCCCTATCATAATCAACGCTTGTCAAAACGTGCGGCACTCAAGAGTCTCAAAGCGACGGTCGCGATTGGTCCGATGGAAGGTCGCTAGTGCTTTTTTTGATTGCGGAAATGATAAAAATGCCGAACCCCCTTGGCACGGGAAGTTGGCGAACAACCCGAGAATCACCTTTTAACCGTGACCCAGGCCAAGCCGATTGAGAACCCCGAGATATTTACCTGACAATATGTGAGGTGTCAATATGATGGCGCTTTCACATCCAATCACGTCACAACCATGTGATGGTATAGCAGGGGTGTTAAGACGATACCCCTCGCTTTTCTATCGTCTGAATTTCCCACTCTCTCGATCGACCCCATCATCTCACTCTGACAAAGTGGCGGATGACCGCAAGTCCAAATAAAATGACCATGATATCGCTTGGGAAGAACACAAAAGCATTTCCAAAATATAGTCTCGGTTATTTCTTGATCCTTGGGTCCAAGACGAACTTGCGCATTTCATCTTAGAATACATGGTTCTAGTATAGACAATGAGTTGATGATATTGGGGAAATAGGTCAGAAATCCGCCAAAGCGAAAAGATACCAGTAATGATGTCGTTACATGGATCTCACAGGGCTCCCAATTGTACAACGAAGATGCCGTGATACGATATATCCACGACCAAACGCCAATACCCGTCCTGTTCATTTTCCATTAGGGCACCAAGATTATGTCCGCATGAAATCGGGCTATTCATCATCATGGAATGGTTCGATCATGGCGGCACAATGTCTGACCATATGAGAAAGCCAGGTCCCAGATGGTTTTCCGCCTATTTTGAATCCTGAAATTGACAATGCGGATCTTAATTCACTGTATGACCACTGGCAGATATTGTCCTTCAGCTCTACATGCAGTCCTAGTCCTTTCTCTAGACCGGGTCACTAGACCATGTCGATGACTTTACTTGGGAAGCTTACCAAGCGGCCCTTGTCACTTCAAATGAATGCCATGAGCTTCAATGGTGCTTTACCAGGGCCAAAGCTCCCGTACACTTTCCTACACTGCATCATCATACGTGGAAGCTCTGGCAGAGCTTCACATGTATATTTTGATCCATCAAAAAGCCAACTTTATCTCTATAGATGACTTCTGACGAAGTTTTACCGCCAGAAAGTTTTCCGGAGGCTTGCCCAAGAGAAGAAACTGACCGACGTGACTCTGGAGGGCGCCTGGTACACATCATGCTGCGATTCTTTCCACCCTGCCCGCATGTTGCTCAAAGAAAAGAAAGCGGTCGCCGTGCTGGGCTGTGACCATACATATTCTGCGCCCTTGGAGTTCTCCCACGCACCACCCTGGTGGCTTCTTCTCGAGAGGCCAGAGTTCTGGCCAACAGGCTTGCAGGACTGGCAGAACAAAATTCTGGTTGGCGTTTAAACAAATTCTTGTATTTTTCATGCAGCTCAGAGCCCCAAGCACTTGATGAAAAATATTGCCGAAAGATTGATGAGAGCTTCTATGAGGACTGTGCCACCCATAGCCTGGGCTCTTAGAAAGAAAGACTCTCAAATATAAGTGAGCAGGAGAATAAGGAAATGGAAGCCTTGGTGAGCTCGAAATCTGACGGGCGCAGTGGGACATTTTAGCGGGGTTTCAGCTCCTGCTTCTAATGCAAGCCCACACATGAGATGATTTGTGAAATGTGACTTACGCAATCAAGTGGATATATCGAGATGGAAGCATTCATGTGGATTTAAGGTCATGAACGAGTGAAAACCTCATTGCAAGCCGATCCGGTATCATGTAGTGGATACAAACAATCCCAGGGGGGTTTCAAGGGTTCGATCAATCGCTCGGGAAATTTGACAGTGTCTCACTGCAATTGAATGATGCACTCTATTGACAAAAATCCACACTGCATTCCTGAAGCAGTGAAACCCAAGTATGGCGATAATGTACACTGCTGACTTGCGGTATGCTTAATTCCGAACCCTGAAGTGGGGCATCATTTAACCCCGGCACTTGACTGCCGAAATCCACCCAGTCCATGAACCTCAGGAAGCTGCTTTGTTGCTTCATTTGAAAATTTTCAGTAGCTTAAACTAGTATTGCTGTGATTTGCGATGAATGGATTCGTATATTCATTATTTTTGTCCAGTGATAGCCATCCTGCCTCATTAGAACCAACGGTTTTACGGTTCAGGTTGACAATGATATCATGGACCCATACCATAGTCAGCACCCTAACTCCGGGAACCACTCATGTCATTCCAAGTGCTATAAATTGGCAATTGTCGCCATCGTAACTGTTGATAATCAATTTACTATTCCTCTAGTTCGTCCAAGCAGCCTTCCAACCGCAAAGATGGTCAAGACACTCCCCTTCAGCGACCTCCAAGTCCCAACCCCGGGTTTCGGTGCAATGGGCCTGAGCTTTGGCTTAGGTACCAGCCTTAGCCTCGAGGAAGCTGAGCCAGTGCTGCTGAAGGCAATTGAACTTGGATGCACATTCTGGGACACTGCTGTAAGTGAATATGACGATAGCGGGGGAAAATCAAAGTAGAGCAACATCTGACAAAAAAAAATATAGGTGGTGTACCAAGCCGGCGTCAACGAGAAGCTCTTAGGAGACTTCATCAGAAAACACAATGTTCGGGACAAAATTTTCAGTCAGTGATCGTTGCCTCAATCCACCCTTATCTCCCGCTAACCAGCGCCATGTATAGTCGCTTCCAAGTGTGGATTCCAGGTTATGGGAGGAGATGGATCTGTTACCAACTCTGCATCGCACATCAAAGAGTATATCGATGGTACCATTGAGCGACTTGGATTTACGCCAGATCTTTATTATCTCCACCGCATCGACCCGAGTACGTCTTCCCTCCCCGATATCTTTATGTTAAAGTACTAATGATCGCAGATACACCTCTTACGGAGTCAATCCCTGCACTCGATGAGATCCGCAAGGCCGGCAAGACAAAGTACATCGGTCTCTCGGAATGCTCCGCCGCCACTCTCCGCAGAGCCAACTCGAGTCCGTCTCCCCAGCTTCCAGAAAATGACCAATTTTACTAACGCACTGAATAGTCGCCAAGATCGACGCCGTCCAAGCCGAGTACTCGGCCTTTGAGACACTCCACGAAACAGATGGCTTAATCGACACAGCCAAGGAGCTAGGCATCGCCTACGTCGCATACAGCCCCCTGGGCCACGGCTGGCTCGTCGATGACTTCAATTTCAATTCCCCTGACGATTTCGCCCCTGATGATTTCCGTCGTAAGGCCCCGAAGTTTCAAGGTGAGAACTTTTACAAGAACAAGGCTATTGTGGAGGAAATCAAGAAAATTGCCACTCGCAAGGGTTGCAAGATTAGTCAGATCGCTCTGGCTTGGGTTGCTTCCCAAGGACTCATTCCTATTGCTGGTACCACCAAGGCTGGTCGTCTAGAGGAAAACTGGGCCTCGAGGGATGTTGAGTTAACCGAGGAGGATAAGGCGGAGATGCGGAGGATCATTGATTTTGCTAAGCCTCATGGTAACAGGTATGCTCCTGCGCAGCAGGCTATGGTTGGTCACTAGAGACTTCACTAGGGCGAAAGCTGGACAGGGTAGCCAATACTAATGAGAAATGCCAAATATACACGTTACATTGCTATGTGTATACTCAAAATACTCTTCATACATCTCCCCAACGCCACATAATCAGTTAATGTTCTATACCTGTATTGTTCAACGAACTAGCGGTGTATTATTAGAATATCTCCAGCCCTCGGCTATTCTATATCCAACAAAGCGTCCTTTTTTGCCCACATTTCACGTATAATCTTTGCAAATTTCATCTTGCTTGCCTAAATTGAACGTATAAATGTCCTATTCAGATCACAGTCGCTCTTTGACGGGCTCAGTACACCTCCATATGCAAAGACGGAACATGATGGCTGGATACATTTTCGATAGTAGCTTTTCGGATCGCATTGCGAAGAGAATGTCGTCTTTCAGTTCCTGCCTCAATACTTCCGAGGGAACCCGCTCAAGCCCCTCAACAGAAGAAGTTTGGCGATCATGTTCCTCCGCGAAGGCATAAAAAGCATTGAGTTTCTCCTTGTCGGACACAGAGGCAATCTGTACCGTCGCGTCACCTAGCAATCCAAATAAACCAGACTGTACGGCTTCCTGAAACCTAGCATGAATAATAACGACACGCATAATGACCCACCAGCTGGGCACCTGTTCGAGGACATCAAACCTCTCTGCTTCCTGGTCGCACGGCAAGGAGAACCACTCCCGCATTATCGAGGGACGGCCGAACAATGAGCGAGTTTCCCAGGCAATACAGGCCAATGCACTACCCTCACTATCTTGGTAAATTGCTTGGTAAAGAGGATGCCAATTGATATGCGCAGAGCCTCGTTTGAGGTCTATCCAGAAATAATTGGCATAGCCATCGGTTGTGGTACAGCCCCAAGACGCATCAGCCGGTGGGTCGTCATTGTCCTCTAGAATGACACCGGCTGATTCGTGGGCAACGATGCGCGACTCTTGACAAACGCGAGTGATGACGGGCGGAAGGCCATTCAGTCTAGCTGTCCACTTGACACTGCAGGGATAGGGGCTACTAGTATCAGGGTTAAAATAAAGCCCCTTGGCGGTCGGAGTATCGAGTTCCCATACGCGATATGGTATGCATAGACGCCAGATCTCAAGCCGCAGCTCGGTGGGGAGCCTTGGAAAGAAATGAAAGGATTGATCAGCCATGTGCAAGACTTGCAGAACTAGAATCCCTAGTCAGTCAAAGAATCATTTGTATCGACTCCGGGATTGCGGATAACTTGCCTGTAATAGTGGGGTTGATGGAGCTAAGGGTAGGAACGATCGGGTTTTCTCCTTTGCGGTGAATCCAGATGTGCCGGGTGGTGGTAACGATTATGGAGATGGGAAGGATAGAGGACTAGCTAAAAGTTCCATGTAAAGTTACTTCGAAGTGAAGTGTTAGCCAGGAATAAAAAATAGAAGAGACTATAGTGATTCAATCCAAATTTTGGTGGGGTGATTTTTTTTTGGGGGGTTTTAGCTCTAAACCTGAATCCCCACCGAAGAAACTTTCTCAAGTGTTTGATATCTCCTGACACTTCTGCAACCCCCCTTTGACTGAAAATCATTTAAACCTGCCTGTGAGTATCGCCCCGGCCACGGGCTAGCCCGGGGAATTTGTCCTAGTATCATGACTATGTGCAAATTCTGCAAACATAGATCACTATTAACACTAAGCGCGCGGGGCCGCTTGCGTACTTTTTTTCTTTTTCTGGCGAACTATCGCAATTTACAGAAAGGGGTGGATATAAGGGACGTGTAAATGCCCATTTCAGGCGGATGAGGAAGAACTGCCTTTGTCGGCTGTGGTACATCATAATGTTACCTAGGCGATGCCAATACACCAAAGACATACAGGATGATAACATGGATATGATGGATGATTCAGGGAAATCCTGGAGCTGCCGTTGGGGGGTATAAATTCTTCGACAATTCTTCTCATTAATTTCCCGTCATCACTCCTATGTCTCCGGTAGTCCAGATAACCTTCATCCTCCAAGTCTTAATCTTCCACAATCCATCTGTATCTTGAACAACGTCGACATGGTATAGAGAGCCACCCATGAAGTTTGTCGCACCAGGTGTCTTTCCGGTATTTGGGCGGTAATGTTGAGAAAGCGCAGAAGCAGTCAGTGACGCGGTAGATGCCCCTTCGATATAGTTGACACGGACATTGCTGATAAAGTGAGTGGTGTCCAGCTTTGAGACCATGTCAAAGGATTGG
Source organism: Penicillium sp. VS I D KN (assembly GCA_019775415.1). Lineage (NCBI taxonomy): Eukaryota > Fungi > Ascomycota > Eurotiomycetes > Eurotiales > Aspergillaceae > Penicillium > Penicillium sp. VS I D KN. Next base: position 2,921,720 of record JACWFT010000010.1, read on the forward strand.
GTGCAGATCTCATTTAGGCCGTTCAGGACACGGCCATCAAGGTCGAAGACTGCATCAGGAAAGAAGGAAGATTCGAGAAGAGCTTTGTCGTCTGTGTCAAATGCAAGGACAGCACGGTGGAGCGTGTCAGTGATAGCCTCGCGGGTGGTGAGAGAGGGGAGAGCAGCTGGGAGAGGAGCTGGGAAAGGAGTTTCCATTTTGTTTGTATGCTTCTAAGGCGTAAAGGGCTTTGTTTAGACTTTAATTGGAATGCCCTGCAAGGAATCCCGCTAGTTATTATATATTCATGGCATTGACGTTCAGTCGTACGTACCACTACAGTTGGAATCTTCGGATTTAAAGTTCTTTTGTTTATCTCCGAGTGTCCACATAGTTGGATGGAATCTTTGACCATTCTGAAGATTTGGGTCAACCGGAAATGTTGCTCGGATTTTTGGTATCTTTCTATTATCTCCGAGTTCCCTGTGGATCTGAACCGTACGTCTTGACCAATGAATACTTTTTCAAAGTGCATAGCTCAGCATTAATTACGCGCGGAAATAGGGTCAGTTTTCATTAGGAGCTCCTCAACATTGCTTATCAATCCAGACCCACTGATGTATTATTCGGCCCGGCACCGGTCATATTTCCTCACCAATTGCACTGTGAATGTATGTAATTACCGGGTAATCCATATGCCTCCGACCGATACCCTTACAGGCTCCGATACATCAACAACTTTGCGATGCTCGCCGCCTATGAGTAAAATGATCTCTTGAAGCCAGTATGTGCTGTGTCGAATCCCTTTTTAGTGGCAAGAAGTGAGAGGTCTCGGTTCAGAAGAGAAATCCTCTGCAGACTTGTCTTTCACACATTCTGACTCAAAACCTTTCTTGATTCGGGAGCCAAGTGTGCGAAAGCCGCGAGCAATAGAGGGATGTCAGCTACATTATCACCTGTGTCGACAAAAGAAGATGTCGAAAAGGCACCAGTAGTGACTACGGCACAGCAATTGCCAGTATCCGATTTGGATAATGGCGTTGTCGGTTGGGAAGGATATGATGATCCATTGAATCCTCAGTACGTTGACGGCTGGACCTGTGGTCTGCTTCCAGTTCTAACGGTTAACAGAAACTTCCCGGAACGCAAAAAATGGCTTATTCTGGGCCTAGTCAGCTTCGTTACATTCTTGAGGTAGGACTTTGTGCATGTATATCCCTTGTGCAGAAGCTTACCATATCAGTCCTTTGGCCTCTTCCATTCCAGCGCCTGGAATTGAACTGATGGATGAGACTTTTGGTGTCACTTCAACAATCCTCAGTGCACTGGCTGTCAGTATCTTTGTTCTTGGATTTGCGGTAAGAAGAACTTCAAAACCCTCCCCCTGTCCCTTTACGAGACATCAGCTAACATGATTTCTTAGGTGGGCCCTCTCATCATGTCTCCACTAAGCGAAATGTACGGACGCCAAATTATTCTGAATTTCTCCAATCTCCTCCTATCGGTCTGGCAGATAGGATGTGCTTTGTCACCAAATATGGCGAGCTTGATTGTATTCCGGTTCCTAGCTGGACTTGGTGGTTCTGCGTGTTTGGCTGTTGGTGGTGGAATCATTGCTGATCTCTTCCCACTTCAACAACGAGGACAGGCAAATGCGCTCTTCACGATCGGCCCTCTGTTTGGCCCAGTCATTGGGCCTATCATCGGTGGTTTCATTGCTCAGCGTGCGGGCTGGAGATGGGTTTACTGGGTCCTCCTTATAGCCGTTGGGTTGGTGACTATTGTTAATTGGATCATCGGTCAAGAGACAAACCCGAAAGTGCTCATCAACCGGAAGACAAAAAGACTCCAGAAAGAAATGCAGCGAGATGACCTTCAAAGCGTTTATACTGCAAAAGGTACCTTGAGTCCTTCTGCTCTCCTGATCCAGAGCGTGACAAGACCAGTCAGAATCTTGTTTGGGTCTGTGATCTTGCTCCTCCTAGCTCTCTACATGTCTTTTGTCTTTGGTCTGTTGTATCTTCTGTTCACCACCATCACCAGTCTTTTCACAGAAACCTACGGCTGGCCAGTGGAGTTTGCCGGTCTCGCATATCTGGGTATTGGTTTTGGCTTTGGTGCGGGTATTATTGTTGTTGCAAAGACCTCAGACAAAACTGTGGTCAAGTTGACCAAAGCGAACAATGGTGTCTATGAGCCTGAGATGCGCCTGGCTCCTTGTCTAATGTTTGCCTTGTTCATCCCTGTCAGCTTTTTCTGGTATGGCTGGTCAGCATATTACAAGGTACAATGGATGTGTCCGATTATTGGACTGGCTCCGTTTGGCTTCGGAATGATGGGCATTTTCGCACCAATCCAGACATATTTTATCGATGTATCCGGCCAGTATGCTGCCTCCGCTGTTGCCGGTCTCACAGCGATCAGATGCGTCTTTGGTGCATTTCTTCCCCTGGCAGGACCGTCTATGTACGATGCCTTGGGCTTGGGTTGGGGAAATTCCTTACTTGGCTTCATTGCGCTGGGCTTGACACCTGTGCCGGCTTTGATTTACAAGTATGGTGGTGTGATCAGGCAGAAGTATCCTATCACGCTGGATTAATATGATAATATGAGGTATGAGGAGGGCATGAGGAGGCCCGATATTTGGTCAAACAAGAGAGGAGGCGAAAAGGGTTGTAAACACTTATAATTTACATTCATAATTCAATTAATTAAATAATAAAACTTCCATGATTGGGATGAAGCTGTCCAGTGAAGGTTGCGTAAGCTTTCAAGTTCAAGGGTTTTAAGTACGTATAAGCTTAATCGATACTCGGACATACCCGGAGATAAGAGGTTGGCCCAGCCATTGCCTCATCCCCCCACGTTCATCCCAAAACAGACATCTCCCGCACTCTTGAGTTATTAGAATCTCACTAAGCAATGGAACGCAAAAAACACCTCATTCGCCCCACAGGGGCCTGTGAGAGGTGTCGAAGAAGCAAGGTCTCACTTTACCCCTGCCTACAAAGCTGCCGGAGCTAAGATTTTTCGACCCACACCAGACAAAATGCGACAAAACTAGCCACCTTCCATGCTCTTCGTGTGCGGCGCGTAATGTTGAGTGTACTCTGGCAAAAGCCAAACGCAGGGATAGAGATTCTTCCAGGTCAGTATGATTAGATTAAATGAAATCACGGATATGGAATCTGATCGGACGGGCACCTATGACAGACCGGCCCGTCTTCTTTCTATAGAGGACCGAATTGGTCGAATTGAATCACTCGTGACAACCTACCCACTTAATGTGGAGGCGCCCTCAAAAGCGAATCCTGGCTCACTTAATGCACTCACTTCGGTTATTGAAGAGCAAGCTAGACTCGACGAGAAAGGCTCATTACACCTTTTGAAGGATGGCGAGACCGAGTTCATAGGTGTGTTCATCAACTTCGCTTGGCGGGTCTTTGAAATTGTTGCTCGAGTCGAATGACTTACCTTGTGCAATGCTAGGCTTGAGCTCAGGCTTAACGATACTATCGCCCGCTGGGCTTGAATGGCTTTCAGCGCGGATTGGACCGTCTCGCATGCAACAATTAATGGCAATTCTCAAATTCGTCCGCTCCTCTCCTTCACTATCATTAGGTCACTTCTCTGGCACTGCTGCATCGCAACCTCGACGGGAACTTCCACCAAAACCTCTAGCAATTGTCTATGTCAATGGTGAGCTTGACTCCCGAACAACATCTGAAAGTAGTGAGCTAATCGAAATGAAGCATTCTTTGAGAACCTACAGCCATGGCTTCCCTTTATTCAGAGATCCACCTTTGATCACTACTTTGAACATCAGTACTCAGACACACCACCCTCATCTTCTTGGTATGCTATGCTGAATGCTGTTATATGTCTTGGATTTACCTCAATGAAGCAAGCGTCTATCTTGACGGAAGATGAAACGAATGCCGCCCTAGGCTACCTTAACAATGCGATGTCTGTGGTTCCTGACTTGATATTTTCACCCGTGGACACATTGGGGATCCAAGCGCTTTTAACAATGGTAGGCTGCCAACACTGCTATGCGGGGGTATTATCCACAGTATTGACTATGAGTCCAGGCGACAATCCAAAATTCAAATATGGCATTTCAAGCAGCTTCAATGCTTTTATCTATCGCCGTGCGCCTTGGTCTTGCGAAAGGTTTCCACCAAAAACCCGCGGGCGGTTCTATAAACACAGAGTCTTCTATTGCGAGGGCGAACATCTTTTGGATTGCCTATGTGATGGATAAAGGGATGTGTATCCGGCTTGGACATCCCCCGTTAATAGACGATGATGAGATTGGCATTGACTTACCCTCAAAAGAAACGGAGAACGGCGAACCAAGGTTTCTTCGACACATCGTTGAATTGTCGCTCATTCAAAGTAAAGTGTGCAAGTGGATGTACTCATGTCGATATCGGACGAAGCCTGTGGACCAGAGATTAAATCTCATGGCTGAATTGGACAATCTGTTGGATTCCTGGAAAAATGAACTTCCGCCGAAATTCAGGCCAGAGAACTGCTGTTCGACTGGAATCATTGGTCCGGTCTTGAATATGCACATGGCCTATTACTACGCAGTAGCAGCACTCCACCGCGCTTCATTGGGCTTATCACTCGAGCCTGGCCTTGAGAAGGCTCTGAGATATGGGTCTATCAATAGAGTACAGAGGGTGGAGTTGAGCGCTCAACTTTGTCTTTCGGTATCGAGAGCTACGATCGATTTACTGAAATACGGGAACGGCTCACTTCCCACTCACTATGTGACATGCTGGTCAGTGGCGTCTTTTTTCTGTTAGAGAAAGATACTCATTCATACAAAGGTCAATCTGCTTCCACGTCCTCGTTGCCGCCCTGGTTCTGTTTGTGCATACTGTCAACAATCCACACCGACCTGAGGCTCACTCCAACCTTGCATACCTTCAACTCTTCGCGAGAAGTGTACACACATCACCGCTCACTGAGAAATTGCCGATAGGGAGAGGCTTCAGCGCCCTTGCAGATTTGATCGCCAGTATCGCTGCCTCTGTTATCATCGGCAGTCATGAGGCCCTGGCCACAGAAGAGTCAAACACTGCAGGCGATCCTCCGACATCTGCCAGTGGTGAATTGCCGATGCCGCAGATGTCAGGTGTTACTAACACCGCTAGTCTACCATTAGATCAGGGATTTGATGATGATCACCTACCTGCAATTGAGACAGCCTCAAATGTCTTTGATTTTCTGTTCCAATCTCTTTCTCCCTTCGATATTGAGATGTGATGAGCGGGATTTAATGATCCAAGGAAATTTCTATACCACATGATTTATATATCTCAATCAAGAGACTTCTGGAACATACGCGTCCAAGCGCTGTGAAAGTAGTAGCAAATTTTCCAGTTCTCAATAGTGGTTTTGCCGTGTCATATTGGACGTGCGACACTGGTAAGGCGTGCATATATGCGCATAGGAATCGATTGTTCATTGGCTTCCCACGTTTTGTATCCTGTCTGTCGTAGAACCAGCGCCGCATCGTGCATGTGCTTTGGCAAAGGTGGTGTGGTTCTAGCGAATTGAAAGAGCAGCACATGCGATGCTATATATAATAAGGCTAGGATTGGGCATGAGAGAGAAGATCCTGGGTATCCTAAGGTAATGGACCAAGCATCACCTCTATTTGGACCCTTTACGCGTTGTTTCCTATCGCTGATAGGCTCTCTACGCAAAGTGGGGCGCTCTCTCATCTGCACCTTTTGGAACTTATCACACGCCAAGATCGATCCGTGTGCTTCTGTCCTTTGTACCGGAAGTTTGGAGAGGGGAGTTCGTAAGCCAATCTGTGTTTCGCTTTTTGGTCAATTCCTTTCTCCCCTGATCCTGTCGCTCAGTTTAAGTTACGGATATCCCACCACTAAAATAGAGCTTGAAAGCCAGATTTATCATTGACAGCTAGTCTTTGGTGCTCAAACACTCAAATATCCACCAATAGGAGCACTGGGATCGTTACCATCATGCTGCTGGGGCTATCTGCTGCCGCCCTTGGTTATGTTCTTCTCGTGGCTGTATATCGCCTCTATTTTCATCCCATCAGCAAGTTGCCGGGGCCTAAGCTAGCTGCCGTCACCAGCCTTTATGGATTCTACTTCAATGTCATAAAAGGCGGTCGGTATATATGGGAGATAGAAAAGATGCACAACAAATATGGTGCGATAGCTCTAAGCCATGAGGCGACTTCAGCTAAACATTTATTCTTCAAGGTCCTATTGTCCGAATCGATCCCAACGAGGTTCACATTGCGGACCCCCATTTTTACTCGGAAATATATGCGCCAAAGATGCGTGACAAGGATCCCAAGTTCGTTAGACTTGGCGACATACAAGGCTCCATGCTCTTCACAGTTGACCACAATCTTCATGCTTCGCGTCGCGCTGTCCTCCAAAATTTCTTCTCGAAAATGTCGATCTTAGGGCTAGAGTCCATGATTCAGAAAAAGGCCGATAAGCTTGCGCAAAGAATCAAAATGGCCTACCAGGCAGGCACGGTCTTCAACCTAGATGCCGCATTTGCAGCTATCGCGTCCGATGTGATCGGCGAATATTCATACGGCTTTAGCCTTGATTACTTGGACCATGAAGTTTTTGGGAACGAAATCAGGGACTCGATGTTGAGCATATTGTCTCTTTCCCATCTGATGATGTTTTTTCCTATCCCTTTATCTGTTGTAATGGCAATCCCCAAACAGCTTTTGCAAAAGCTTTCTCCAGCGTTAGTAAGCATCCTACATGTACGGGAGTTGGTTCTTGAACAGGCGAAAACCGCACTGAAAGACAGTAGCAAACGAGACTCGGCCAAAAACACAATTTTTGAGGCTCTGACCGATCCCAGCCTACCTTCCGAAGAAAGGGCCCCTACCCGGATACGTGATGAGGCTTTATCTCTATTGAATGCAGGGACTGAGACTACTGCAGGTATACTAAGGGTCATCTTCTTCCATCTACTACACGATAAGACTAAGCTGCTTAATCTTCGCAACGAATTTGAACAATCCCCCAGTGCTTCTTTTACGGAACTGGAAAGACTGCCTTACATGGTAAGTGACGCTCGGTCAGACTTCTAATAAGAACTGAGTTGAAACAATTTGATCTAGAGGGGAGTGATAAATGAGGGGCTTCGGCTTGCTGGCGCCATCGGTCGGCTGCCCCGATGTGTGCCGACAGGCACTGGACTTATGTACAAACAATGGGTAATTCCACCAAAGGTAAGAGCTCCCAGAATCAGGTGTGAGGAGTTTGACCCCTAACCTTACCTATAGGTCATGATAAGCCAGTCCCACCTTTTTATTCATATGAACCCTGAGTTGTTCCCCAATCCATGTTCTTTCGACCCTGAGCGCTGGATCCGGGCGCAACAAAATGGTGAACGCTTAGAAAACATGCTCGTCGCCTTTTCTAAAGGACCTAGGCAGTGCCTTGGTATAAAGTAAGTGATTCTCCAGATTCATTCTTCTCAATTCTCAACACTGACCTATGTGCTCCGTAGCCTCGCGATGGCAGAACTATATCTAATTGTTGCCACGCTGGTGCGAAGATTTGACATGGAGCTGTATAAAACGACATCTGAAGATATTGAAACCTATAGAGACTACCAAGTTGGGTTTCCGAAAGAGAAGAACCAAGGTTTGAGAGCTATCATCACTCAGGATCTGTGTGCATAGTGCAAACTCCTTGAGATCATTCGGTCAAAATAAGTCTGGCTAAGAAAGACCAACATCTATTACAATGAACAAGCTGAAAGTGAGAAGAATACAGGATCGAAAGCCCATTACCGTAAAAGACTATCACAATTGGATTGTAAATCAAAGCAGTTCCATAATCCTCTGGAATCATCTCATAATTCGTATGTGTCGAAAGACTCAAGCCAGGTAGACCATTCTGGATTTTGAGGATACAGCTCCGCCAAACCAAAGTCCATCGAGCCTAAGGAGAAAGGCTCTTGTGCCTCTTCTTTTCCAGCCTGTCCCATCAAACCATGTGAATATAGCTCAGTTGGATCTAATATTTGATCTAGACATCGCGAAAAGACTGCTTGAGCTTGTTTGCAGATCTGATAGTTGCTCTGACCAGATATAGCTAGCGAGTCACAGCACGAGATGAGCACACTGATGTCCTGAATTAAAGTCGACCGACTAAGCGCCACTGATGGACAACGTTGACGGTTTTGTCGAAATAATTCTAAGATGAGGATGCTGGCGCATGGCATTGCGTAGAACACCATCTATGTCTGACATCAGTCTCCAGCTTTGAGACCAGAACAATTCTGCAACGTACCAACCACTCCAAGTTTGGCGTAGCTATCCGGTCATGCTTCTTCATAAGCGATAGTGCTAAATGCAGAATATCATGCGATGTCTGGATCAGACTCTCGCGATTCCCTTCGTTGTGAGTAATGAGTAATTTGTGGAGGAGAAACTTGGTGTAAAGGTATTCAAGCCGCGGACCTAGAACAACCCAGACAGCACTTGGCAGCATAGTGTCACACATTGACTGCTTGTATTGTATTTGAGGGATTGATTGCCAAGTTGAAGTCAACTTCGATAATATTTCTCTAGACAAAAGTCAACTTGTATATCTCGACTATTCATGGAGCCACGAAGTACCTAGCTTTTTGAGCGATACTTGGTATCTGTGGGCCGAGTGAAAGCTCCAAGACCTCCTCGCGGATCATGTTAAGTAGTAAAACAGCCCGGAGACGGGAAACCGGATTCACCATCGCGTTTCCACTCCAGCCGTTCTCGTCAAGTTCGGCTTTAGCAGATTCGAATTGTTCGATCGGGCCGATTATAATGTGATCAGGCAAATCAAGTGGTAAATCCATCGTGTAGTACCGTCTACTAAGACGGGGTGGCCGACCAACAAAGGTCGCCAGATCTTTGTCCCGCTGGTGAGCAAGGGCCATGACTCTTTTGCGAAGCTCTATCAAATATGGGGGGCTTGACTTCTCGTTGAACCCCATGTGGAACCCAAGAGCAGCTATAGCTGTTGATAAGTCACCTATCAGGCACCATGCACGTGAAGAATCATCACCAAAACACCAAGTCGCAAGAATGGACACCGATACCAAAAGCCACAGAATTAGGTCGTTTGTCTGCTCGACTTGATCGCAAAATGCACGGGTTTTCATGCAAGCGTCAAATGCCATAATCATAGCCTTGTGGCGATTGAAGCTCGACTGCGCGCGAGCAAGAAAGGCTTGGTCATTAGTCCTCACGGTTGCGATATATGATCCAATTAGGGTGAAGCAAATGCTAATGGTCTCCCAACGCAAACGAGGTCCAGAAAGGGCTATTTCGATGGCATCATTTTCCGCTGATATAGGCAGCTCGAGCGGGCTCGCCGTCTGTTCAAATATTGCTATAGCTAAAGTTGTTAGTTCGGCCACAGATGGCCTGCTCCCTAAGCGTCGTAGGGTGGCTTGTGTCGCTCGCCAGGCTGCATTGTAAATAAGTGAACCGCATTGATCGACTGCATCGTTTCCGCCCAGTCGTTTGTCAAGATCATGTAAATCCGCATTGAATTCGAGCAGGGATCGCAGAACTTCCACACCCTCTGAGATGGCAGCTGGTGTCACCGGATATGCCCGTTTAGGTGTGAATATGCCCGTTCGAGTCAAATATGCGAACACGCGGTGAGGTTGTCCGCCATCTAAGTCTGCAAGCGGCATCAAAGAATTATGCATGTTTACCAGTCCGGTCCCCCGATCGTAGTCATAGTCTGCAGACAATCTCTCGTTCTCAGATGGTGATAAAGATGCGCACACTGGTGGAGTGGCAGCGGTTGCAATAGGCCGTGGGCTTTGCGGGGTGCTGGGTTGACTTTATGTTCATAGAAGGTCACTAAAGCGAAAAGGGGATCTCTTACAGCAAAAATCCAGCATAGGAGTCTGCGCCTCGTGTCATCGGCGATGGGTGGTAGTGACACTTTGATGAAATTTTGCGGCGTGTACATCGAGCACAATGTGGCCTTGCATGATCGCAACGAAGTTTCGACCTTCGACAAGGCTCGCACGAGGAAGGTTGGCCATTGCGGCGAACTCTGTCAGTCATTTTCAGATGTCCTTAGCTGCAACCCCTTTCAAACGATACAATATATAGCGAAATATCATTTCAAGCGGATTGAAATCGGTCCGTCATCCTGTTGAGATGTAAGGAAGGGTGGCCAGCGTCATCGGGGTGCTAGGCTGTATGTGGCCTAGTACTCCGACATTCTCGGAGTTAATCAATCCTCCGCAGCCATCAAATAATGTCTTATCAAGCTGCAGGCAGAACTCTTACGCCTTTGAGAAGAACGTACTATTTCACGATCGCAATTGGAATGCAGTGCTCGGACTCGGACTGCGGGCATGCCCGAGCATGTCGAAGACTTGCTCCGTGAACACGCCATGCCGCCATGTTCTCTCACTTCGCTACAGTATTTAATACACAGCAGCGCACACCCAACGCGACAATAATTCCAGTCGTGCCAAACTTTTTTTCCCGTCAATCTCTTCTGCATGGAACCACAACATATAGGTAAGCCTGATGAGGCTGCGCAAATTTTCACGCACTCGCAAGAACAGCCAATAGCCGATGCAGAATCCGAAGCCGCCGCGCAAGGCGACGAAATGTCGGGAAATACAAATGGCCTGAACGGAATCAGATTTGCCCTTTTACTTACGTGCATCCTTCTTGGAAGTTTCTTCATTGGCTATGTATGTATGTCTTCTAACAAAGTTGAAAAATCAAGCTGATGATCAGTTGCAGGATACCAGCTGTATTGCGACACTAACTCCCGTCATCACCGATGAATTCCAAGCACTCAATAACCTTGGGTGGTATCAAATAGCATAGTAGGTCACCCTCGACCAGTCATCAAGAGGCCCTCTGACATACCCAAGTCTGCTTGCTGAATCTGCAACAATGTTGATTTACGGACAACTATACTCATCCTATTCAATGAAGACGCTCTACATGGCCTCATTTTCTGTCTTCGTTCTTGGCTCCGTACTATCCGCCGCAGCTCCAACATCTATAGTGTTCATTCTTGGGCGTGCATTAAGCGGTTTGGGAGCAGCAGGCATATTAGCGGGTGTGAATATGTGCGTGCTGGGATCTTTGACCTTAATCAGGAGAGCCTACACAATATTAATCCATTCCTTATAGTATCATCGCACATACGACAACACTCAAGCAGCGGCCTATATATTCAGCGATCACAGGCGGTGTGGAATGTACCGCTCTGGCTTTTGGTCCATTTATCAGTGGAGTTATAGCCCATTACTCAACATGGAGGGTCAGCTTCTATATCATTATCCCATTTGGTGTGCTCATCATCACATTGGTCTTCTTTAGCGTCGGTCACCTTCGCCGATCCGATAATGCACACATCAACAGCAAGGACCGTCCAAAGCGCATTGACTGGACAGGCTTCGCCATAAATGTACCGATGACTCTATGCCTGGTCCTCGGCTTGCAGTGGGCAGGCATCACATACTCCTGGGCTGATTGGAGAATCATTCTGCTTCTGGTAGTTGCTGCAGTACTTCTTGCTGCATTCCTCCTCATGGAGTACAGAGCCGGAGACGAAAGCATGGTCCCATTAAAAGTGCTTCGTCAGCGGTCTGTTGCCTTTGCTAGTCTGATTACCTTTTGCAATTTCGCGCATCTTGCGGTGACTGCCTACTACGTAAGCCGCCTCTCACCCTTTCCTGCCGGTAAAGTGAAATGCTAAACAAGGACAGTTGCCAATATACTTCCAAGCAGTGCGCGGCGCAAGCACACTTGCATCTGGTCTGATGTATCTACCCTTGGCCGTAGCATTGGCTATTAGCGCCCTGGCTGGTGGTCCTTTGACGACTTGTATAGGCTACTACAACCCAACCTTAATTTTCGGTAGCATTCTCATGACGGTGGGAAGTGGACTCATAACTACACTCCGTCCTGACACTGGTCCCGAAAAATGGATATCTTTTCAGATCCTCTACGGACTTGGTATAGGCTTGGCTTTTCAGCCTCCTTACATCGCCGTTCAGACCGTACTTCCAGACTCCATGGTTCCCACGGCTTTGGTTATGTTGAGCTTCGCGCAGCAATTCGGCGGTATTGTCATTCTGTCTATTGCTCAAAATGTTTTCCTAAACCGACTCACTTATAACTTGACCACACAAGTACCGGGGTTGAACCCCAGTAATGTGCTGGGCAGTGGTGCACTAGGTCTTATTGATAGGATCCCAGTGAAATTTCGGGACCAGGTCCTAATGGTCTATAACGAGGCTCTTGTGGACGTATTCTATATTGCCTTGGGTCTTACATGTCTTGTCGTGGTCAGTACGCTCGGTATCGAATGGAAGTCCTTTAAGCAGGGGAAGAAGGGACCTACAAGCTAAGGGGTCACTGACGGTCGCCATCTGGCCGGGCACGTTCTTGGGTGTTGGCATTTAGCGCAAAATGATAGTTAAAGAATGAAATCTGACAAAATACTTGACCGCAAGGAATGAAGGACGATTATAGCATATTTTTAAAAAAAAACAAATCATTCTCTAGCTACCTCATAAGATTCACCGCCGAAAGTTTTAATATTCTTTCCAAACCTACAGATGCTCTCTTACCGCATTTCAATGTGTCTCCTTTGTTCTCAAGGTTGCATTGCCCCCTAAATTTCCGTCTGGATCAGGCATGTCAAGGGATAAGAGTACTTTTCCACTGGGAAGGCCACAGAACAAGCCTTGTAGTAATAAATAACCATATAGAGGTATCCCTTCAAGTAAGTTCCATGTTACATAAGACAATCAGGATCCTCAGAGTTTTGAGTAATTGTTGAATCCTTAGGGGTCACGACGCTTATCTGACGCAGAGTCACTAGTCACTGACGAGGAAGAGAGATCTGAAAAGTAGTATTTCTGTAAGCGATCCTGAAATAAGTCAAACGCCCAGTGAATTTGAACCGACTGAGAATGCGGGGGCTTTGCCTGAAATTCTGTATTTTATGATTTCATCTTGGTGAATGAGCCTCTTTATCCTTTATAAACGCCAGAAGCCCAACCCGAATAAGATGGATTCATCCTCGCAGTTCGCATGCAAGCAATAGGCCGAGTAGATTCGATAGTCCCTCGAGATTCCACTTCTTAACCAGCTTTTTTTTTTCATTTCTCTATGGGAACGGCGGTAAGCCGGGACCTCGGTGGTCGGGGTTCATTTCAAGCCCGAACAGCAATGATGACTAAATCGCCTCAGCAACTCCACCACGGATCCACCCTCTGCACTGAGGGTTTGCGTGGGGCTCATGGAAGTTGAGGAGGTATAAGAGTAAAAGATTACTTACACGAACTGAGAGCAAATTCTTGATATAATCAAGTCTTTGTGATTTTCTTTTCAAGTTTATTCCATTCCTTATTGATTGAAGCATTGTCATTGCAAAATGTCTTCACCACCATTTGTTGCAGTAGCTGGCGCCGCCGGTGGCCTTGGCCAGCTTGTTGCATTAGCGCTCGTGAAGCGAGGTGCAACTGTGAAGGCTCTCGTGCGCCCTAACACCAATCCATCGCGTACCGAAAAGCTTCGCAATGCTGGGGTCATTGTCACTCCTGTTGATCTTTCTGCGGTCCCAACTCTCACTCGTGAACTGACTGGCGCAACCTGTGTCGTCTCCACCCTCCAAGGATTAAGAGATGTGATTCACACCGCACAGGGGCAGCTTCTTGATGCCTCCGTTGCCGCCAAGGTCCCACGGTTCATCCCTTCGGACTTTTCGCTCGACTTCACAAAGACTAAGCCAGGATCCAATCGCAACTTGGATCTACGACGTGAGTTCCACGCTACCTTGAGGAAGTCAGGCATCGCATGGACGAGCATTCTCAATGGTGGTTTCATGGACCTGATGGTTGGTGATTCGCCAATGATCAATCACAAGGCGCATACGGTCGCGTACATCAGCTCGACCACTCAGCTCCTCGATTTCACAACGATGGCGGATACTGCTGCATACACGGCGGCTGTGGCTACAGATCAGAACCCTACGCCGAACTTCCTTCGCATTGCCAGTGATACTGTCTCTATCAACGACATCACTCAGGCACAAACCAACGTTGAGGGCGTGACATACAAGCCCTCCTGGATGGGTACTGTCGGCTCTACGCAGGTCATGATTCGTATTATGCGGTTCTTTGGCGGTGAGGATGATGTCTTCCCTGCATGGCAGGGCATGCAATATATGGAAAACATGTTCTCTGGTGCTGGAAAGCTTGACCCTCTCGATAACAACCGATACCCTGATGTGAAGTGGACTAAAATTGAGGATTTCTTTCGTAAGCACACGAATAAGTGATTGATTATCATGAACGATCTTTCTGTCTTATTATTTTTCATGCCATGGATTCGGCGCTTGCATTAAGTACCATACACTCTTCCCCCATATGCCAATCAAGCAAGTTCCTCCCCATCAAGTCCACCACCATTGAAATACACTTCAACCCCCATTCACCCCCATTTGAGCCACAGAAACAGATTCAAGCCTAAAATACGTTTTGCACCTAGCTAGAGTACAAAGCCACGGCTGACAAAGTTGGACTAATAACGGAGCGGATTAAGGGAATTTATAACAACTTCAAAAATAATCATACTGTTGTTGATTGCATTTATATCATTAAGTATAAAGGCTACCTAGTAGGCTCGTACGATGTTTCTTTTAATTGATCTCAACCATAGCTACCATCTTGGGTATCGCATGCTGATTGCTCTTAGCAAGCTCGCTTATATGCTCTTCCACATAACTAGCTGCCATCAAATCGTTGACTGCGGGCCCTGTGTCTAGTGGTAATTCGGCGCCATAAAACTTCATAAGTTCCCGAGCTGCATCTATAGAAACCAGGTCGCCTGCACTCAAGATAAATGCAATCGTGTTCAGTCAGATATCCGGACAATGCACAAGTTGCTCGACTCCATAATCACCCAGAAATCCATCGCCAAACTCAGCCGCGATGAAATCCGGCTGGGCTTGGTCAACTTGGTGAAGGATACCCAAAGCTACCTCACACGACCTCTGCTATATCGCCACAGGTTGATGGCAAGCCCACGTCCATAAACCCTATAACAGGATCTGCCCCTGCATCGTCCATTTCAATTGAATCGCGTAGGAAAGCTACCACGGTCGGTTTGACTGCCGTGATTCTCATGTCATTCTTTATCAGCTCGCGAACCAGTTTGCAGATCATAGTCATCTTTTCCATATCCATGCATGTTCCGTTGTGGCAGCTGCTCTATTGATCGATACCATCGGGATTGAATAAATGAGCACTTTCATTGGCTTCATTTGGGTTGCTTGTTGTCCAGTTTGCTGGGGTGTTTTACTTTTGGAGTCATGAGTATCGCAAAGCAAAGGAGGCATGCCAACACTAGTGTAGAATTAGAGTTTTATGAAAATTTTTGAGTTCATAGAGCTAGAAGAAAACGGAGAATCCAAGGTCATGAGTGTCCGAAAAACATAAAGAAACAGGCAGGAACAAGCCGCGTTAATGTTTTGGTGATCTAAACAGTAGAAAAACCTAGCTGTGGGAAACAGCAGACGATCTCTCTGTCGGTATATTAGATGATGTAAGCTATCTAGATCACATGATCTTTAGTAAGCACGCACATAAAGTGTGGGCAGACAGGTAGAAGAATGGACAGACAGCTTGCATATACTCGAACGGACCCCTATTGGTCCAGATCACCGCCATGATTACGTGTACGGACACTCTTCTTTGGTCACGTGATGCAAACCCACGGCCCGAAAGGAGAAAAACTCTTCATCTCCTTCACAGAGCCATTGTGGACACTCTCTTTCATCCAAAGTCCGATATGGTGTAGTGGCTAACATCGTCGTCTCTCACACGACAGCCGGGGGTTCGATTCCCCCTATCGGAGTAATTTTTGCCCTCTTCTTCATCAGATCATGGAGTTTTATGTTTTTGTTCGGTCGGCGTATAAAGAAGTATGAACAATATTGGCTAAAGAATTTTGGAAGATGAGGTGTGATAATAAGCAAAGATAATGGTATGACAACCCCTTGAGACCATGGCATTGTATGAACAACATGTGGTTTATAATTGATGTCATAACCCACTTGAAAACCATGGATGAGACAACATGATCCAGATTCTACACCTGTGGACCGACGTTGCCAAATATACATCCGCTCCAAAATTCGGGAATGCATTCCAACATTTGAAGCCGGGGGTGAAGTATGTCCGTGTACCTAGGTATGTACAGTATATGTACAGTATATATATGGGCATAGGGATCTAGAGGTAAAGGGCTCAGATATCAATTAGCGCCGACACCCATGCTGTTAGGTTCCATCTCCGGGAGATATTACATAAGGTTCGAAGAACAAAAGTTCAAGCTATACAATGTCCAATTGGCGACAAAGCAAACGTGACACCTGCGGGCATTGCATTAAGGCATGCGTTTCACAAGAGGTTACTCCACATATTGAATTGACCTGTACTAAAGAACCTCGGCCTCTACTGATGACACAATCGTTGGATACACGTGCACGGATAGGCAGCGACTTCATAAGTGCGACTGACGTCATTGTAAAATGTTTGTTCTTGACGCTGAAGGTGTTCAGCCTCTAATGTGCGGGGACTGCGACCGCATCAAAGTCCTTTGTAGGTGACTGCATTAGCGTCATGCCAAGGTGGCGAAACTCAGCATTATGAAGACGCGCTAGGGATAAATAAGGCACGAACCGTATAAAACGGCAGCACAAAGAAAAGGAAAGAGTTGATCCACTGCAATGCTCGAGTCGAGTCACAACGGTAACCCCGCACTTGAATCATGTAACGATTCAAGCATGGGAACTTTGGCGGACAGGCTTGGCTTACGGTAAGTCGACGATCGCAGGGCCCGTGTATCAAGATAGATTAAATCGCAAGACAGATTCATATTTTTGCTAAGATCCACCGTGGCTTGGTGGCGGGTTCGTGGCTTGACATGTATCAAACCGAACTGATAGGGGTCAATGATTTATCGGAAGGAATCAACTTCAATGCTCGGAATTAGGGACGGATTGAAAATTTAGACGATCCGGTCGATCCTTACAAGTGTGGACCAGCAATATCCAAACAACATGCAAACCCGAGGAACTGCCAAAATATCAAAGGTCAAACGCAATGAACTATGGCGGACGGGGCGGACGGCAGGGATTCAATCTCCTGTAGCGCGCTATCAAGGTGGAGAATAGGCCCCTGATGAAAGATACTGCGTTGTGGTTGTACAGTAAGCGATAGCAGAAAGCGAGAAAAAGGGAATTCCGACGATCGCAACTTCTCCTTCGTCCTCTCCTCACTGCAAGCTCGTGCCAACAACGTCGTGCACGGCGAACTGGCTCGGATGCGGTCGGGAAAAGAAAAAAACCCCCGGTGGAGATTGCAGGCCCACTGAGAAATCAAGAATATCGTTAAACCCGCTCAACCAGAGCCAATTGGTGGTGGTGGATTCAGACGGCGCTATGCCATGGTTCAATCAATGGCGCACGTCGACTCCACGGCGGGTCAGGACAGGAACCTGAGTGGCTTACGCCACTCCCTTATTGACTGGGATTCCTTTCCTGCTGCAAAGCTTGAGTTGCCAATGGGGAACTTTCGATGATCCAAGGCCCATTGCGTCAGGTTCCATGTCCACCATCGCTTAGCAGGGACCCAGAGAACTTAGGAGTTCATTGTTTCCTCGGTTTTCCCTCCACCCTCAAGTTTTGGTTTTTTCGCCTTTGTTTGCCTCGTTGGGTGCTACGTTCGCCCACCTTTCCGACCGTTGGATATCTTCAGGCCGCGCCCTGAACCTTAGTGGGCTTGGCATTTTGGAATTCGACACCCGTCGATATAAAATAAGAGAAAGAATTCCTTAGCAATCATGGATGCTGAAGATGGAGAGCTGCGGAGGCCCAGAGCGACCGTAAGTGGTATCCGACCAAGAAATAATCTAAATACATCGCCGTCTAACCTTTTTCCTCTCCATTTTAGTCGGGCGCGGCAAGAATTGCCTCTCCCACTGGGAGCTCTCAGTTTAGAGACGAAGCAGTCTCGCCGAGGGGAAGAACATCAGATGCTAGAAGACCATCAAATCTCAATGATGATGATGACGGCGGCCTGCGACGCCGTAGCCGCGGAAGCAACCCCAGTCTAGCTCCGAGAACAACACTGGCGGCCCGAACCCAGGGCAAATTCACAATGGCCGGTCCGGAAGAGACACCACAACTGCGAATGGCCCAGGAGCCTTTCGTGCAACCTGGATATGGTGAGCTCAACCCGTCATATGAGCAGCCCGCCAACGCGAAGCCAGTGTGGTCTTTGGCGAAGCCTTTACCCCGTGTGGTGCGACCGGGCATGGTGCCAACCAGGGATGAGTTGATTCAGCAACGTCAAAATGCCCAGTTGCCATTAGAAAATTCGCAGAGATATGGTCTGGATGTCGACCCCACTGACCTGGAGGAGGGACGGATCGAAAAGAACGCTGACCCCCGGAAAATGGCGGCACAGGTTGAGGATGCTCGTCTGCAGCGTGAGCAGGCCTTCATGAACAAGATTCTCAGTGGTGACACCACGTCTATGAGACAAGGGTCGAGACAAGGGTCCCGTATGTCTCGTACTTCTTCGAGTCGCGTCAGGCGTCCGTCTCGCTGGAACAACAATGATCAGGATGCGTTGTCGGCAGTAGAGGAGGGAGGTTCTTCAGTGACAACTGAAGACGCCCCGGGTAGAAACGATTACTACGGCGATGATTTGCGACCTATTCCCGAGCAACAAGAGCCGCCACTGGTTGACGACATGATTGAGGATAAGTTTGAAATCCCTGTTCTTGATGAATCAACACACCCTGAGGATTTGCACCCATTGGTTCAGGAACTAGTGGAAGACGAAATTCACAACAACCACACCACTTGGTCTGTTTATCGCACCCATCATCGTGAGGCTCTTGCCGAGGCCCTGGGGACCTTCGTTCAGCTCACAATTGGTTTCTGTGCCGATCTTTCTGTCACAATTGCGGATGATGGTAACCCTAACACCACCGCGTGGTCTTGGGGTTTCGCCACTATGATCGGTATCTACATTTCTGGTGGCGTGTCTGGTGCTCACCTCAACCCTGCTATTACTATTATGCTTTGGTTCTACCGTGGTTTCCCCAAGAGCAAGATGCCCGAGTACTTCGCTGCTCAATTCCTTGCTGCCTTCTGTGCTGCTCTCGCAGCCTATGGACTTTACTACGAATCTATCCAACATTGGTTGTCGAGTAATCCGGATACTGGCATCGTCACTAGCTTTGTGACCAGCCAACGTGAAGCCTGGATTGGCGCTGGAACTGCTTTTGGTAACGAGTTCTTGGGAACGGCCTTCCTCGCATGTACCGTTCTGGCGCTTGGTGATGACCAAAACGCCCCGCCCGGTGCCGGTATGAACTCCCTCATCGTCGGACTGGTCATCACTTGTTTCAGTATGGTCTTTGCCTACCAGACTGGGGCTGCCTTCAATCCCAGTCGTGACTTCGGTCCTCGTCTTGCTCTTTTGGCTTTGGGGTACCCTAGCGAGTTGTTCCTCAACGCGTACTGGTTCTACGGACCCTGGGTTGGCGCCATCAGCGGTGCCTTCGGTGGCGCCTTCTTGTACGATTTCTTCATCTTCACTGGTGGAGAGTCCCCCGTCAACTACCCATGGGAGCGCACGGAGCGTGCTATTCGGAAGAGTCGTATGAAGTGGGCACGTCGTCTGCATCTTTCCAAGAAGGAGAAGGTGGAAAACACCGACGGTGCCCCCGTCGGAGTCTAAGATGTTTCTGCGTTTTCCTTGACATGGGAAGATTGCAGAGACGTCCTTTCATTCAAATAAAATGTTCAGAGCGATCATAAATTGATCTGATCAATGCGATTCGCTCTGAGCGTCTGTGTATTTAATTCTTGGGAAGAGTGCGCTGTGAATATTGCGTGGCGAACATTGTTGCATGACTTTCTTTTATCAAGTCGAGCTGTCAGTTGCATTTTGATTGTATAAATACCCTCTTACGAGAGATCATCTATTGTTTTTACTTCACACTATGATCCCGATCTTGTAGCATCCTACTCAGCTTACTGTGGGTCTTGTGCAACGACCAATTAGATAACCTCAACTCGAAATGAAACTGACTCCTTCACCCACCGAGGTTCCTTCTCGAAACACCAACCTGATACTTATACCCTGGACCAAGATCCCTTCAAGTATTCAGAATTCTAGGGCCAACCCCACAAAATAACCGAAAATACCGCATCTGACAGGTGGACCCGCAATGCCCCGCAAAGGGCTCAAAAGAGTCCACACAGGCTGCAAAACATGCAAGTAAGTAAAGTACCCCAAACCCAGAAAAGTCCTAACAAATCAGAATTCGCAAAATAAAATGCGACGAAACAAGACCAACCTGTAAGAAATGCACCTCCACAGGCCGTAAATGCGACGGCTACGAAGTCGACCAAACAATACATCCCCACCACATCCAACCATCCCAAATACCATGGGCAAGCGCAACAGAGATCCGAACCCTGGAATTCTTCCGCAAATACGTCGCCCCAATGCTTGCAGGTCCATCTTCATTTTGGTCAACTGTAGTACCCCAAATGACGCAGCACGAGCCTATAGCTAGACATGCGACTTTGGCTACAAGTTCGTTTTTCGAACACTCCGGTGGGAGTAAGCATTCCCCCACGAAGCCTGATTTGAGATTTGCGACGGGCCATTACCACAAAGCTATCACGGGGATGATTGAGGCTAGGAACAGTCTCGACCTTGACATAATCGTTACGGCTAGTATACTTTTGATTGTTGTTGAGCTTTGGAGGGGAGATCCACGTGCGGCGATGATTCATTTTGCGCATGCCAGGCGGATTATGGATTGCTATACGCCAAGGGCGGAGTTAGAGAGGGTTTTTGGGTATTTGAACTTTTTTGTTCTTCTTTTTTCAGAGTTCTTTGATGCGTTTCCGAGACCGAGATTAGGTGGATCTGTTCTCAGTGTTGGGGACTTTTCCACGGCCGAGGAGGCGAGGGAGGGTTTGGAACTGCTTACGGGACGATGTGTGGGGCTGGGCTTTGTGAGGCTGGATAAGGGATATCCGAAGGATGGGATACGGCTTGAACGTAAATCATTGACTGAAGATCTTGACGCGTGGTTTGTGAGGTTATGCTACCTTGAGCGTCGGGGTGTGAGTTTGGTGAAGGGTGGCCATCTTTTATTTGAGGCAAGATGGCTTGTATGCAAGATCTGGGCGAATGATGGGTTACAATCGGATGCAGCATATGGCGATCGTGAATATTATTTTGGACGCATAGTTGAGCTTACCACTAAGGCTGAATCTGGGGCACGCAAATTCATGTTCTCGATGGAATTCGCAGCTATACTGCATTTTGTGATTCGGAAATGCAGGGATGAGAAGATTCGCCATGAGGCTCTCACTTTGTTTGAGCGGGCTTGTTGTGCAAGGGCAAATTTGGAGTCCCAGTCTCTGTCTTGCTACTAGCAGATCTTTGATAGCTTACCTTGCCTTCACTTCTTGACTAGTAACGATATATGATATGAACCAGGAGATTATTGTACCTTGTAAATATTGTTACTACAGGACTGTTTCCAGAGTTTAGACATCGATTGCTGAATTGATCTGTTTGCAGGATTAGGCTCCTGAATGTGCCAAGCCAGAGGACTGCACAGCTAAAAGCTCCAGTGGAGACACGTGCCAAAAAAAAATGAGGGTATTCCGTTTGCAAGTCTGTTATCAGGCAGCAGAATTGTCGACTATGAAAGGACTCCCTTGATTTTTCCTCTTCTCTTCTTTACCACTCACCCTTGATATCAAAGATATCCGGGGATAAAATGTGAGGCAAGTGGTGTTTTCTTTTGCCCATTGTGAGTCACACTCAAATACCAGCAAACATGATACATCGAGACTAACCTTCTTATTCAAGAACAAAATTCAGGAAGAAAGTCGAAGATGAAGGCAGATCATGCTGACTACGATGAGTGACAAAATCCTCACATGAACGGAATACCAAGACTGCTTATTGGTGGACTGGCCGAGAAAATCTCGAGGCCAAACTAGCTAGCTAGGTTTTGAGGCTCAAGGTTCACAGCACCTATCACAACGAGAATAGGAGAAAAATCTTCAATGTCGGTCAAATTATATCCAAATCACTGAAAGAAAGGCCACTCAATTATTCTACGCGGATGCTGATCTGTTTTCGATAAGTACCGACGACCGCATTCGGGGATTGAAAACTACCAAGGCCCTGATTGACGGAGGGTCGACGTCTAACTTGATTCCCCAATACTTGGTAGAAGCGCTACATCCCACACCATCAAATTGCAAGGAGGTGTGATGGAAGTGGTCACCGGAAAACGAAGCATCGTACCACATGCAGTGTGGATCTGCGTGGAATTACATGGGACAACCCGGGTGGTTGCCGCTCTGGTTGTACCAGGAAGAACCGGCTATCATATTTTACTCGGTCGCCACTGGATGCATGACACCGGTATCCGAGGAGATTACAAGCTTGGCACTTACACAATCCTGGGTGATGATGGGACCCGATCGAAGCTTCCACGTGCCGGAGATCGATCCGTGATGTCCGAGCCCAGCAGCTCGTCTGCAAAATCACCATTGTGGGTGACCGTTAATTCCGCGGATCGGGAGGACGATACGGAATTGGACGACGAGGACTCTGATGGAGATGTCAGTGAAGGGTGCCCAGCAACGGAACTTGATTCCCTGGTGGTACTGCTGATTTTGATGCGACTCGATCCAATGTTCTGGCTCGGTTTCGACTCTGGTTCGCGATTGTTGACAAAATTGAAGGTTCAGGAGACTTCACACGTGCACAGGTATTGCGTCTCTTCCTCGGTGATACAGATCGAACAGGTGCTGGAATCTGCGTCGGGTTGAGAGGTTCGTCTATAAACTTCTCCCTTGTGGTGACTGTTTCAGAATGGATTAGGCTTCATGGGCATAAAAGTGAGATACCTCGCCTCTCGTGGGACCTCAACAGGATGGCTGTTTTTTTTTTTTTTTTTTGTTTTTTCTTCTTCTTTTTTTTCAGAGGCATGGTACTAATTGGGGAAAATACAAAGCTGATGACCTGTCGCAAACTGCCAGGCCATTCATGCCACTTTAGAATCATGTACAGTTAATTTGGAATAGGATTCGCAATACTGCTGCTAGAAAAGCACTGTAAGCTGCCCCGAAAAACTGCTAAACATGAGCTTCAAGTCTCAAGGAATTGAATTGAATGTTTAGGACTGCATGTTTTGCCTCACCTTCCTGTGAATCGATGGCTTTGAAATTACTGAAAAACGCACAGATTTGTAGAAGTTGAGATACGAAAGCAGTAAAAAGGTGAACAGTTCTCAATTCTTCTCATAAAAAGCCTATGTTGAAGATGTACCTAAAGGGGTACAGGTTGAGACAGAATCCCGGAGAGTCAGAAAATCCGATGCCCTCGTCAAGAATTAGACGCCTGTTGGACTGTGGATGCTAAATCCTTCAGCAGGAACATACTATTGGAGTCGACATTGCTCTAAGCAGAACATGCGAAGATGTCCCTGATTCTATTTGCTTTATGCTTGAGCTCTGGCGATTTCGAACGCATTTTTTTCCGCTGGCTCCATCAGCAACATCACGTTTGTCCTCTCCTAGCAAGATTGAGTGAAAAAATTTGCAATTTTATGCTCCCAGGGCAAGCATTGCAAACAACGTCCCTTTGTGGTCGGTCAAGGTGTGCAGCGAAGCGAGCTGCTTCAATCACTTGTTAAGCATCACCGCTCCTGATTAGGGTTTGCGGCGGCTTTCGATTTTCGCATGATATAGCTCGTATCTTCCATCTTTGCGGCAAGCGAAGTATAGGTTGATCTGGTTTTCTAACAGAATTCGGACTCCTGGGTGTGCGCTTTCGCAAATTTCGTGTACTGTCGCCATCCGACCACATCTTCCTCAATGGGTCATAAGTCACCAGTCCACGTCTTAGAGTAGAATGAAGTGGATCTAGATAGACTCTCATCTGCAAGCTTCCTGGGCCACTTTCCAGCCATGGGAATCAAGACAACTCCTCACAAGCAGCTCACGGGGCAAAGAACACTACCACAAGTACCTGGCAACACAGGCACATGATATGACAATCATTTTGCTGCCTTGGAGAAACAAGCCTTTGTAAAACCGTCCTCTGGAGATTTGCATTGACTGCAAGAGCTGATCTCAGGAGCTGGACTAAAGCTGAACAGACGACTCAATAGACTCATGCTCTTTTCTGGATCACCGAGTTCATTCTGACATCTTCCCAAATATTCCTTGACTTGCAGATGTGGTGAAACCCTCAAGGGGCCTGGGACAGCACCATCGGGGGTAACCCCCTTAATGGCGATGTTAAGAATTAGTGAAAATTCCTAGCAATATTTGACTTCAAGAAGACAAGCACGCTAGCAACGAGAAATCATGCACCAAGTAACAGATAACCATAGGATATCAGAGTGAACAGTCTTGGTCATAGTAGCATATCACTGGCCTCTCGATATTACATCACCCAAGTATTCTATGACTGTTGGGCTGTCGGAGGATTGAATACGCCTTCATAGCATGTGCTTAACACTCCATATCTCGTTTTGTGGTTCTTCATATAGGCTAGCACCTGCCTTATAATGTTTTAGTAAAGGGTCTGTTAGAAACCACCAAACGTTTCAGTCAGACATACCTACTGTATGCCGGAAATCGCTTGAGTCTTTCGTATCACTTTCGTGATGTCGAATAATGTATGGAGGTCGACTAAATCCTCTCGGAGCAGGTCCCCGATACCTTCTGACAGCCAACGCAGCCCTTCTGCGCATTGCGTAAGCGTTTTGACGGAAAAGGTGAGAAATCGGTTCATAACAGCTTTAACCAGTTTATCAACCGATAATAAGCTGGCCAATGATAATACTGATATAGTCCTGTTGGGAAACCATGGCCCATTGGTTTTATATGTCTCTGCTGGTGATTGTCGTTTGGTTGAGGACATGCTGAAAACAAGGCCCCATCGGTTGATTCTTTGGCCTTTCTGGTGTGGCTATTGTGCTGTGGTCAAGCCGTTCTGTAAATTGTCTACCTAGGCAGGCGGCTGCTGCACGCTCCTCGGCTGTTAGCTTTTTCAGATTGACGAACATTTTTGCCAGATATCGTGCCTTGAAGTTGGTTTCTTGGTCATGCCGTTCGTGTCAGCAGGGAGGGCAGCACTGAAGCCCTGGCCGATTCATTGGCATCTCATGGCGCATAAGATCTCCTGACTCTCTGAAATCGGTTTTGAATATAACGAGTCAATGTGCGAACTAGTATTTTCCCGTAGTGTCATCCTCAAGTCGCCGTGCCAATATAAAATAAATCAATGGTCCAAAATGTCAGCCAGCCTGCGACCAAAATGATAAGATTTGGTGCGTGCCAGCGCGCTGGGTCTTCCTACGTTCCTACAGTCCTGGCCCGCGTGGGTCCCCGCACGACATACAGTGGATTTGTGTCAGACACGCTCCGCCATCTAACTTGGCATCGCACGTTCCGATAAAGCACATAGATTGGAGACGTCCCTGGAATACCGGCTAACCTGAGAATGAAGAAAAAATGCCATGGATACCTACTGGCACAGACTGTAAATCGTGTTAACAAAATATACATGCTCTATTTATCTATATGCTCGCATCATGGTATCTTAATGTAACGAGCCAAGCGTTCACAGCTTAGCCCTGCCTGTCTCAATTTCAGACCAGCCTGACTCATTAAGTCTCTCGTACTTGGTTCCATTCAACCAGTAGAGGGTGTCTGTCGAGTCTTTGCGGGGATCCCAGCCCTTCTTGGCCAGATCACCCTTGGCCTGCTTGAAAGTGACACCAGTCGCGACCCTGAATTCCAAGTCAATATTTGCATCTGCAATTCAAGAAAGAAAGCAACTTACTTCTCGATCAACCGGACAAGTCGGGGGAAGGCGTATGATGGGACACCCTTCTTCTTTAACTCAGGGTAAAGTTTGGCAGCGAAGACATCCTGGAAGGCTGGGGATTGATCTTCCAAAGTGATTCCCGCAGCACCAGCCTGACCATCGTACCTAGAAGGTATTAGCGATGCTTTATTCAATAGCGTCATCGATCAAACATACCCGGTAAGCTTCACACCGTAAACCACGGCATCATGGACACCTTCAATACGACAGATGTGATCACGAATCTCACCCGCGCTAACATTCTCACCCTTCCAGCGGAAAGTATCACCGACACGGTCCTGGAATCTGATCCACCCAGACCAGTCCTGAACAACAAGATCACCTGTGCGCTGGAACAAATCACCCTTCTGGAACACATCACGTAGCAATTTGCCCTCGGTGGCCTCCTCATTACCCAGATACTCAATCAACAGGCCGCGATCACGCACACGTCCAATCGCCTCACCTTCCTCACCCAGACTGGCACGAACACAGAAACCAGTCTTAGGATCCCGCCACGGCATCTCAGTATCGGTATCATACTTCACAATGAAGTTATCATCCTCCAAAGACCGACGAATGGGGCCAGAAAAGCCCACCTTTCCGGCACCCCAGACGCCCTCGCCATGGTTATCGAACTTAGCAACTCCCTCCGTGGAACGGTAGAACTCGCGAATCTCAGGCACATTGAATCGTGACTTGAACTTTTCCCAGATCTCGGCACGGAGTCCGTTACCCGAAGCAACGATACAGTTGTGCTTGGCATCATATGGCGACGGAGGTGTGGAAAGGAGGTAGCGACAGAGTTCACCAATGTACAGGATACGCGTGGCACCGGAGTCGTGGACATCTTTCCAGAATTGCGAGGCCGAGAACTTCCGGCGGAGACAGAGTGTTCCGCAGTTTCCGACTGAGTAGCACAATCCGGTGAAGAATGCTGTGCCGTGGAAAAGGGGCAGAGATGAGTATGTACGTAGGGGGTAGTACTTGGATTTGTTGTTGGCGTCACTTGAGAGAGGGTTGGATGTGACTACTGCGAGCATGTTTCGCACTGCGCAGGCCTTAGGCTTTCCTGTTGTGCCTGAGGTGTAGATGAGGGCTGTCAAGTCCTTGAGTGTGCGCTTGGCTGGCTTCAAGCCTGTTGTAGGGTATCTTTGCAGGTCGGCTGCTGTGATAAGTTCCACTGGCCCAGTGGAGATGCCCTCGAAGGAGGTAAGACCGAATGATACATGTGGTAGGTCAACGCAAACATGTTGGGCCAAATCGGGTGTTGAAATAATGCACTTGGAGCCAGAAACATTGAGACAGTGAATAAAGGTGTCATCTGGATTTATTAGCAATTATTCTTGCGCATCGAGGTAGGTGACTTACCCCGCAAGTTGGTGTTGATCATAGCGGCCACAGCGCCCAACTTCGATAGCGCATACAGCGTCACCACCATTTCCGGGGAATTGGTAGTGAAAACACCAATGAAATCACCGGCCTTGATTTCCCGCTCGTGCAATAGAGCAGCAAATCGGTCAACCACTTGAAAAAGGATAAAAGTTAGCCGTGGACTATGCATTGAAGCAGACTAGAGATACGCACGGTCTTTCAATTGTGTGTACGACCAGGTTTTGTGCTCAAACCAGAGAGCATCTGCTCCTCCCTGGCCCTCGACCTCAACAACCCGCTCAAGCAGCTTGTAAATAGTGGCAGATTCGCCCAGCTGGCCAATGCGCTCGCCAAGACGCTTGCCAAATGCCTTGTCGTTGAAATGGGCAGACAAGTCTGTGGAGATTGAGAACTTCGCATTGAGGTATGCCCCGGCAGCGACGGACAGAGCCGACGCCATTGCCACAGCGGGCACACTCGCTTCAGCGAACAGATTCATTTCGTCCAAGGGGGCGCAGATGTTTACAGTTGGCGCAAACGAGGTTCAATCGCCGAGTAAATCTCGGAGCAGCTAGGACAACGATTCTAGTCACGCTTCGCACGATTGTTGCGAATGTGAAGTCCGGGGAAATCGTTGGGAAGTTATAAAAGAGACCCACCCCCCACAATGGTGAGCTCAAGACGGAAGCTGGCTAGATATGATCTGCCGTTCGTGACGGGGCTAGCAAGGGTGGATTGGTACGGCAAACTCAACTTGTCACCCAAGATGATACCCCAATCTTGGCGCGGTTTACCCCGGTATTAGCTTGACGGGTTACACTTACGACTTTTCATTCGGCATGTAATCCATGATGCTTCAATGGTCGCTATAAGATATCTCACATATACGATTTCAATGTTTCTTTACAACATATCCGACATCGGCATTCACAAGCGTGGTCAACGTTATACAGCTATTGAAACCATTGATTGACATACGTAACCCGGCCGCCGTGTAAAATACGCCATCCCACCAATGAGAGCCCCTGTATCCAGCCGAGGACTCTCGAATACACGTATGATACACCCGTCTCCGTAATCGCAACGGCATTTCCTTCGGTTGCAAAGCAAGCACGGCCTCCGATGCCGAGATGCCGGTGCTCAAGGAGCCGCGGTCCAAATCTTGCCCCACGTTCTGTAACCCCGGATACTAAATAAAAAAGACCGACCCGTCCTATGTAGCTGTTCTTTCGTAACTTCTCCAGAACATTCATATTTCAAAATGTCGTCCCCTCAGCAGCGTTTATCCTCGGTCGGCAACCAATTGGCTGTGCCTTCGGCCAAACAGCGCCTTCTCGCAAAGAACCCCGACGATGTCGTAGGTGCAAGTCGCAGATTCAGGTACAAACAGACAACTAATCACAATCTTCTCTAACCAGGTCATCACTTACCTTGCGCGTACACCGCTCACCAAGGCCCGCAAAGGTGGCTTGAAGGATACTAGCATCGACAGCCTCCTTATCTCGCTGCTCACCGTGAGTGCCCTGGACGTGAAAGAAAACAAAACACAACTAACACACATAGACCGTTCGCGAAAACTCGAAGATCGACCCCAACCTCGTCGAAGATGTCAGCGTTGGTAACTGCCTTGCTCCAGGCGCCGCCTACGTCGCGCGCTCCGCCGTCCTCGCCGCCGGATTCCCCGTCACAACAGCCGCCTCAGTCTGCAACCGCTTCTGTTCCTCCGGTCTCCTCTCCATCCAAAACATCGCCAACCAGATTATCGCCGGCTCAATCGATGTCGGTATCGCAGTCGGAGCCGAGAGCATGAGCACAAACGCCGACGGCGGTGCCCCCGAGATGACCGAGCGGATCACCAAGCACCCCATCGCATCCCAGAATTCTCAGCCCATGGGCCAGACATCCGAGAACGTCGCCGCGCAGTTCAACATCTCGCGCGAACAGCACGATAAGTTCGCCGCGGCTAGTTACCAGAAGGCCGAGCATGCGCAGAAGGCCGGCTGGTTCGAGGATGAGATCGTCCCTGTTAAGACTCAGATCAAGGATCCCAAGACTGGCGAGGTGAAGGATGTTATTGTTGACCGGGACGATGGCATTCGTTACGGTACTACTGCCGAGGGACTGGGCAAGATTCGTTCTGCGTTCCCGCAGTGGACTCCTAGCGCTACTACTGGTGGTAATGCTAGCCAGATCACCGATGGTGCTGCTGCTTTGGTTTTGATGAAGCGGTCCCGCGCTCTAGAGCTTGGCCAGCCTATTGTGGCTAAGTTCTGTGGTGCTACTGTTACTGGACTTGAGCCTAGAATTATGGGTATTGGGCCATCTCTTGCTATTCCTAAGATTCTGGGCAAGTTCAACTTGTCTAAGGATGATGTTGATATCTTTGAGATCAATGAGGCTTTTGCTTCTATGGTGAGTTTGGAATTATCTTGTTTGGTCTGGAGTCATACTAATATCTGTGCTAGGGTGTCTACTGTGTCAGCAAGTTGGGTCTCGATGAGACCAAGGTCAACCCGCGCGGTGGTGCTATGTAAGTGATCTGCATACTCTCTAAGTGGACTATTTCTAACAACCTTTAAGTGCCTTTGGTCACCCTCTCGGTGCGACTGGTGCCCGCCAGGTTGTTACAGCGCTGTCCGAGCTGCGTCGCCAGGACAAGCGCATCGCTGTGACTTCGATGTGTGTGGGAACTGTAAGTCTCAAACTAAACATAACTCATCAATATATACTGACAGCTATGATAGGGCATGGGTATGGCCGGCATCTTTGTTTCCGAGCATTAGTTTTGCGGTTATCAGATCAAACCTATTTTATAATCCTGTACATACCCCACGAACACGTTTCAAGCCAAAATTACCATCATCCAGTGAATTTCAATTAGTCTTCGCCGTTGTGCCCAGAGCTCTCCGAAGGGCTGCATCATCACACTTCAAGACCATCTCATTCTCAAAGAACTGGTCTCCGCAAGCTCTGTCCAAGCATTTCCTGCTGGTGCAGCTCTCAGCTTGAAGAGTTTAGGAACGGCCTCACTATCGTGTTGTAGCATAAAACTGATTACTACGCGCCTAAAGACTGTCACGACTACTACCGCGAAGTTAGATGATGTTGTAGACCTCGTCATGATACAGGTGATATCCAATGTTGGGGTAACAGACGCTTCGTCCAATCGGATTTACGGTTACTCGACCAGTTTTCGTGTCTTTTTGCGCTTGGAATTATTCTTGGATGCACTTTTTGCCTTGGACCAAAACTCAAGTAGGCACTGGTGGCAAAGGATAGGGCGCCCGATTTTGTGGTATTGATGCAATTTGCGTTTCTTGTGCAGACGCTATTTTGGTCGGGATTGTTGCGGGGCTTCACATGCAGGTAGTTTTGGGTCTCTTTGCTGCCTATCTTGCGGGTGTAATTGTCTCCTGTTTGATAGCTTGGTCGCAGCATCGAAAGAGACGCCTGTGTTTGATGGAACGCAGTCAAAGGCGAGGGAGTCACAGAGCTCGCAGGATAAGGAGACGCCAACAGGTCGAAGGTGTATGAACAGTATTATAAGGAACCTGTGGGTCGGATATTGATCCCGCTATTCTTTGTCAATCTTCGTGCTCTGTATACTTAAAACATGCTAAAATGTTAGATGGGCTTCAATTGGATTCGCAATTCCTATCACGGAGATGTTCTAAGGAAGTATAGTATGGCGGGGTATCATGTATGCTTTATTGATGGCATCTGGAAAGATGCTAACAGGGTTATGGCTGGTGCGCTTCTCCTCAAGTGCCGTGTCTGATATGATGAAAACGATTCGAAAGCCACTTTCTTATTACATATGTGCTAGATCAACCTGCCCTAAAAATAAAGACCATTCAGGAGAGGGGTCTACTGTAAGGAGGTCAATCTAGCAAGATCCACAAGGCTGGGCCCGAGCCCGAGCCCGAGGCATAGCCCAATGGTCCACAATAGGGGTGAAAACGCAGCTTTATTCGATATTACCCTTAGCCAGGAGTACCAAATACCCACTCGGACTACTAAATCAGCGGCGACAGTTGAACAACCCCTGAAGTCGAAGTTTTTGTATCCGCCATCGATACGAGGTCTAGCCATGGTGGCTCGAGGGGTAGTTGGGTACTTGATTGCGTCACTTGCGCAAAGCCAAGGAATCTTCTCTGCAGGAACAGAAGAGACAGATACATCGGAGATATATTCGGGAATCATCTGGGCGATCACGATATGTACATGCATTGGACCCGTTTGCGTCGGGACCCTTGTTCGACGGGTTCAGAAAATGCATAGCACTAGAGGGAGGTCTGGGGTGGATCCATTAGGGATTTGGGGGATCTAATTTGGGAACGGAGCTCATAATTATAGCACAAACTGGGAAAGTTTGACAGATTCGATCCAATATTAAGATGAACGCGGATGCATTTAAAGGAGGGAACAATAGGCTAGACCGTAAGAGATCAAAATGTAACAAAGGCCGATGGAGTCTAGAGTGCACATCATTGCTATGAGCGGCAGAATCGGAGATTCACCGCCACAACCGGAGACTGATGCCTGTGATATAAGGCATACACTTCCAGGTACCGATGGGCCCGAACGGGCATAGCGCGCAGGATGATCCCGATCACAAAGCCAAATCACACTATGATTTGTTGCATGTGTGGCTTCGCTCATCTTCTAGAGGTACTTGAAACATGTGGCTGGCCAATACGGGGTCAACAATAATTCATAAATTGGATTGCAATTGCTTCATCGAGAAGTGTCTTGAAAACTCGGGCGATCCCGTGTGCCGAGGCTTCCGGGGGTCGAATAGGAATTGGCTTCTAGCAAAAAATTCGAACACTCCCATCCATGGATGAATAGGGGAGTTCAGGTGGATCGAGGGTTACAGGGACTTTGTTCTACGAGTCAAATGATGTAGCCGAATGCAAACTTTAATGGGTATGCCAACCAGCAGCGAAATAATATATCCGGGGCCAGCAAATGACACAATAGGAATCCGTTCTCCGTCTGCCAGGGCACAAACCCACCTTCCAGGCGATCATTGGATGTTCGAGTATTTTTGGAAACCACTAGACCAATAAGCAGGAAAGGACAAGAGACAAGCAAACGTGTCGCGCCCCACTTCAGGTTCCATTCGTCTACACAGTGGCGTTGTCTAGACCGGATGCGATGCCCTACCTATTTTTCATTTCCCCAGATACATATTGATTCCCTTTTCTCTCTTTCCTTCTTTCATCTCTCTTTCTCTCTTCAAAAATCAACTCTCTCTTTTTCCTTGTGACACTCTTTTTCACATATACTGTCATTCTTTGCAATCAAACTTGCTACACATTCATTATATTCTCACTTTCATCATGCAGATGAAGCAGATTCTCGCTTTGGCCGTGTGCATTGCCTCGGCTGAGGCCGCCTACAAGGGTTTCAACTATGGCTCTACCAACGAGGATGGTAGCACCCGCTACAAGGCCGACTTCGTCTCCCAGTTCCAGAACGCTAAGAACCTGGTTGGCACTTCCGGCTTCACCAGCGCCCGTCTGTACACTATGATTCAGGATGGCACCACCAACACTCCTATTGAGGCCATCGAGGCCGCCATTGAGGAGGAGACTTCCCTGCTGCTCGGTCTCTGGACCTCCGGTGGCAACATCGACAACGAGATCGCTGCCCTGAAGTCTGCCATCAGCACCTACGGTACCTCCTTCACCAAGCTGGTTGTCGGTATCTCCGTCGGTTCTGAGGATCTGTACCGTAACTCCGTCACTGGTGTTGAGTCCGATGCTGGCGTCGGCATGAACCCCGATGACTTGATCGAGTGTATCGAGTCCGTCAAGACCGCTATCTCCGGCACCTCCCTGAGCAGCGCCACCATCGGTCACGTCGACACCTGGGACGCCTGGACCAACACCTCCAACTCCGCTGTCATCAGCGAGATTGACTGGCTCGGCTTCGACACCTACCCCTACTACCAGACCACCGACGAGAACGACATTGACAACGCTCAGGCCCTCTTCGATGAGGCCGTCGCTAAGACCAAGGCTGTCGCTGATGGTAAGGAGATCTGGGTCACTGAGACCGGTTGGCCCGTTAGCGGTGACTCTGAGAACGAGGGTGTTCCTTCCGTCGCCAACGCCAAGAAATACTGGGACACTGTCGGTTGCTCTCTCTTCGGTACCACCAACACTTGGTGGTACATCCAGCAGGATTACGGTGCCAGCCCCTCTTTCGGTATTGTCGGCGAGACCCTGAGCACCACCCCCCTGTTCGATCTCACCTGCCCCAACTCCACCACCACTAGCACTAGCACCTCCGCCACCGCCTCCGCCACCGGCAAGACCTCTGGCAAGTCCTCCACCGGCTCCTCCACCGGCTCCAGCTCTGGCGCCAAGGTCTCTGGCTTCTCCGCCGGCCGCAAGGGTAACGGCACTGCTGCCGCCTCCGGTTTCCGCTCCATGACTGCCTCCGTTCCCCTGACCTCCGCTTCCGGCTCCCCCGTGTCTGGCTCCAGCTCCTCCGGCTCCGGCTCCGGCTCCGGCTCCAGCTCCAGCTCTTCCGGTTCCAGCTCCAGCTCTGGCGTCTCTGGCTCCAGCTCCGGCTCCAGCTCCTCCAGCTCTGCCTCTGCTTCCTCCACTGCCTACACTGGTGCTGCCACCCGCCCCGCTGGCTCCATCTTCGGTGCCGTCGTCGCTGCCCTCGCTCTCGCGATCGCTGTCTAAGTGCCTCTAAATGGGCGTTTGGAGTGATGGACTAGGTCACATATTAGTAACTAGATCTTTGTCGGAGTCTTTTGGGTAATGATTACCTGGGTATTTATGGGGTATTCGATTCTTACCTTCGTTTACAGATGTACTTCTTAGAATTTATTTGAACTTTGACTTCGGCATTATCTCGATATTGGCGTCCGTTTAGACTGGTAATTGCTCTGATGCAACGAATTATTTTCTTTCTATTTCATGATTTTATCCAACTTCAGAACATGTTGTGCACTTGTAGAATCCAGGGATTGTGTAGAACTCTACCGAGAAGTCGACGTCCATGATAAGGTTGCGGCTTGAACTTTCATACGGGCCGATCACTACCAGAACCACATTCCCAGCAAATGCTGTCAGAAACTCAAAACTATCTTGCGTAAACTTTATTCATGTGCATGAAGTTCCAACGAGTGTATAGAAATGGATTGAAGCGACAAATCAACTGCAACAAACTTCACAACTCGACAGTGCCCTCTTTTATATTCCTCCTTCCAGACTCATCTCAACACAAGCCACATAGTATGCTTCGAATCTAGGCCTTGCGTCCACGGCCACGGTGGCTAGTTCCGGCCCTCTTGACCTTCTTAGAGCTGCTGCTCTTGGGAACATACTTAATACCCTTGGTAGGGCAGTCAGAGGTCTCGACTAAAAGAAAACATTAGTATCAACACGTAGTATGCGAATGAGAGATCAACTTACGAGGGGTAGAAGGCTCGTAGGTACCGTTGACAGCACTGCCATAGACATTGAAGTAATAGTACACCTCGTAAAGATAATCATCGTCACACAGCAGAGTAACCTCGTATCCACCGTGGATATCACCAAGGGCATCCTGGATCTCAGCAAGAGTGTAGGTCGCATCGTTGGTAGGAGTAATTCCAGCATCGGAAAGAGCCTATGGTAAGTGTGAGTAACCAAGCAAACACTGAGCACTAATTGCGGAAGGAGAGGGAAGGAGAAGGTTATTACAGTGTACGTATCCAGAGTCTTGAATAGATCAACAACCTGCTGGAAGAAGTCACCAATTTCCTCGTGATCAGTGTAATCGGTGTAGCAGCTCGGCTCAATGGTGTTGATGCAAGTTCCGTGCGTGTTCCACTCATGAGCCCAGAACTCATTCGCGGTCTCGTCATCGCTGAGCCAGTATGTGTTCATGTAGTCGAGTAGCTCGGTACGATCCTGGTCTTCAAGAATGGTCTCGATATCGGAGGCTTCGCGGGAGGTATCACAGTCCTCACCGTAGTCACCATCACAGTAGTCGGGCCTTCATAGACACGTCAAAAACCATGTCCAATACATTGAAAGTACTAATATCGGAAGCATAGGGGAGCATACCAGAGACCGTGAATAGTCCACGAGTCAGTGGGACCGACAGAGGGGTCAGTATCCCAGAATTGAACCTGGAGCAGGGAACCGCCAGGGTAGTTAAAGCAGCACATATCAGAGACAGCAGTCGTGTTGTGGCAGCTGAGAACTTCAGTGCTGCTGTCACATGTAACGAGACCAGCTTGGGCTCCCATGAGAAGATCCATAGCGGCCAAGGCCAGCAGGCCTCGCGGGGTGTAAGAAGGCATAGTGTTTAGAATGCGATCAATGGATTCAATTGACTTGTCTGTTGCTCTAAGTTGGGTCGAAGATGGCTACTTATACGTAAACGAGCACTGGGAATCACTCCAGGACTGAAGCTAACTATGTCGTGCTTCATGCAAGGCAAGAAGACCAGGAACGCCAATCGGGTGCAGATAACCAACACACATATGAAGAAAGAGATCTGATACGCTGGATAAGATGAAAGCGGGTAAGTCGTCAAATCCACCGCATTGCCCTGTAATCGAATGAATTAAAAGCGGTTATACATTTCTGCACAATATGCACCCTGAACACTAGATGCAGCCGTGAAGGACTCGGCGCGGGATGGCGCCGACGGACGCCCGGGCGTCTTGATGTGGGGTGATCTCCAATCGGGCGATTCATGGAGGGTTGACTTGGGATTGGGGAGGTGGGTTGACGCTTGCTAATTCGTCGTCATACTATTTTCATGACGCAGGATTGGCACACGTGCGTTGTTTGGTAGGGTTTCAGGGTTGATGGGCTGTTTTTGACGATGTGCCTTGAATGTTAGAATGTTAGGGAAGCGCCCCACACGAACTAAGTCTTGACGAGTACGCCACTTTGCATGGGAACACGTCAGCATACAGGAACTGTGCCATCATTGGTGGATTTGTGTAGAGTTCGAGGGGTAAGCATCAAATCGGAGAGCCATGTTTAATATTCCTCTACTAATTGTGTCGAAGATACTGTATCTTTCCAGAATGTGGATTCAAATTCAACCGTTGAGCTTGGACCGCTGGGAGTTGTTTATTGAAACCTAATATAAAGTACGAACGAATAGCATCCCAATGTAGATTTGACAGTGTCGATCACATCGCTTAGAAGCAGACGCTCTCGAAAGCAGCCACAATGGCGCACCTGACCAAATAAGGGTCTTTCCAAAGCCTAATTTTTATTGTTTTCTTCTTCTAATTAATACCCAGCAAGGCGCCACTGTAAGCCAGGGTCCCTCTGACCTCTCGTGGGGTATAGAACCATGCTAAACCAAGGAATGATGAATAAACGTGCGCCATTAGAAAGCATTCTACCAGAATGGTGGACCTTGACGGCTGTAAAACTGCAGCTTGGCTTTAACACGTGGGATGTGTACAGGGGAGCAAGCTATCCAGCGGAACCTGAGCTGGATGGTGTCAATGACCGAGTAGACAATCGACATGATCTACTATCAAGGGCTCCACAGCGTCGGGTGTTTTTGATTAATACTTACCTGAGACCCGATATGCGTATAATGAAAATACATCCGTCAATTACCTTTCTCGGTCTGTGGTGTGGTATGTGGAGAAGAAGGTTTGGTTTAGATTCTGGGCGATGTCGATGAGGCCATGATCAAGGTACCTGCCTCTCATTTTTTTTTAGAAATCCTATAGATCCCGTATTCGAACGAGTTGATATCTTCTCCCTTGATATTCAGCATTCTTTGAATCGAAAGTTCAAGATGATTACCTATGCTGGACAGCTGACGGTCTCTTGAGACTAGATATTTTAAGTTATTGAGTGACATTTATCCCGTTGATCGTGCCCTCAGTCAGTATTTGGCGCACTTAATGGTAGAATGAGGATGAGCCACGGGACTGACAAGAACGTTTTAGATCTAGCAACAAACGCCGGTCTTACTGTTAAGCCTCACTTTCTCTTGCGTGTCTCTTGAATAACACATGCTTAATTAGAATCAACTAAAAGCCCAACTCCAACTCGCGCCATACATTGATCGCATATAAAATACAGAGATCTCCACTAAGCAAGTTTCTCAAAAGTATCAAGGGTGTGCTTCCAAACAATAGTCGGGAAATCCTTTTCTCGAAGCTCAGTCATGATCGCCTCGTTGGTAAGATCCTTTCCATCGTAGTTGAGAATATAGGAACCGTTACCGGAAGCATCCTTAGACTTGAACTGCTCAGCAGTAGAGAGATATGTGTGCCATTCTCCACTCTCAGAAGCAGACATGGACATGGGTGTGCTCAGGAATCCCACGATCGAACCGAAGATAGGTCCCAAGAACTTCTTGAACAATGGTGTCGCCACAACACCTGGGAAGCCGTGGATGAAGCTGATGGAGGGGTTTTCCGATGCAAGTTTCTCGTGTGCGATCGAAACCATAGTTGAGGCGTAGCCAGCGCCTGCAGTAAAAGACCAGCTCTTCTGAAGGTCGAGATTGTCCTCCTCAATCTTGGTCTCCTTGCCACCAGCGAGGATGCTGACGACACGTGGGGATTTGGAAGCCTCGAGGGCGGGGATGAGGTTTTGGATGAACCGCATACGGCTGTAGTAGCGGAGTATGTGATTGACATCAATGTTGTTATCACCCTCTGTAAAAGTTAGGCTTTGGGTCTTTTTAATAGTTTTGACTACGAAAGAGGCTTTTCTTACCAATCTTGCTGAATGAGAGACCTCCAATAGTCATAAAAAGGAGATCTAGAGATGACAGCTCCGATTTGAGCTTCTGGCACACGTCATCCACCTCGCGTAGGTGGGATGCATCCGCACGGAGGAAAGAGTAAGTGCCGTTGTTGTTGGTGGACTTTAACTCCTCCAAGGCCTCGGCGCCTTCCTTCTCATTGCGACCAACGATGAAAATGGTTGGGGTAGCGACAGCACCAGCCAGCTTAACGGCGGTGCTTCTTCCGATACCGCCAGTACCTCCAACGAAGACCGCCACCATATTGGGGCGGGCAGTCTTCAAGGTCGCATTCCAGTTGCGGATCTGGGTAAGTGTTTGAGCCATGGCGATGAATCATGTATTGATTATTAAGCTCAATGTCGTAGGCAAATATGTTCAAAAATCCGTTGATTCAAAGCGAGGAGATCTCGAATATATGTAAGTGTAAGAGGCGTGCGGGACTAGAGCTTAAAGTCGGACAGAGCGGGGTTTGATTGGCCAACCAGACCCACTGTTCATATTTAGCGTGCGGAATTCCGCTTCGCGGATTTTTTTTTTTCATTTGTAAGCCTATGGCTACTCCGGGTAGTGATGCAGGCTATAGAGGTTCTATTTCGCTTGTTTTGCCTATTTCTATTGACAGAGCTTGATATGCACTATTCATTAACTATAAACATGCATTAAGGTTTATAAATTATATACTGCGATGTCATTAGATATATAAATGTGAGTGTGTAACACTCAGAATAACCCTGTAGCTATCGTCGTGAAGTCGGCACAGCTTTCAATCTAACTCCTTCCGGAGTTGTCTCCAGCCAGACTTCCATATTCCTCGACGTGTTTTCCATACCCTTCAGAGTCGGATCCGATCGTAGCGGGAGTGGCTCATCAATCAACAACTCCGAGAAAAGAAGAGCCAGAGGCGAGGATTTCCAGATATATTGGTTTCTGGTATGCATAATCGTAATGATCATGAAAGTCATACTCAGAACAACCAACGCCCCTGGGAGAATCATCCAATTCCAACTCACGTGGACGAATGACTGAATCGTCCACGGGATTCCGCTGACTTCCTCTTCACAGACCTTGGACCGTGCGTTGATGGTAAGCGTGGAAGCTAGTGATTGGAAGACTGAGT
The DNA here is from genome assembly GCA_019775415.1 of Penicillium sp. VS I D KN. Classification (NCBI taxonomy): domain Eukaryota; kingdom Fungi; phylum Ascomycota; class Eurotiomycetes; order Eurotiales; family Aspergillaceae; genus Penicillium; species Penicillium sp. VS I D KN. The sequence goes on from JACWFT010000010.1 coordinate 2,960,949, forward strand.
TGATGTCGGTGTAATTTCCTTCAACACCGTACAGAGCTTCGATGACATTGGAAGACCAGCTTGGTCTATTGCTTATAAAGAGCGAGCCGTGGCCGTGAAGAAGTGGGGAGATCGAGTTCGACATTGCTAAGCGACTAAGCCAGTTGACATTGTATGAGCAGTCGTCGGTGCTGTAGTATGGCTTTTCAAGTCGAGTTCCATTCGTATAACATGTGTCTGGCGTTAAGGAGAAATTTTCGACGACCGAAGAAGTATTCGCTGCGGTGGAGAAGGCAGTCCGATTTTCTGAAAATGTGCCTCCCTGCACGGTTGCATGGTAGGTGTCGACGCAGAAAAATAGCGCACATTCTGTTGCGCTTACTTGAGGTGGGACTCCGTAGCCCGATGCACTGATTGCAGTAAAGTTCAGAATCGAAGCTTTGTCCTTCGTGTCTAATTTGATAAGATTTCGTGATGATGTTGAGTTCATCAAGTACATCCCATTTATAGAAGTTGAGAACATGAATCCATTGGGTAGTTTGTATTTGTAAGTAGGTTCACTGGGGATGATTGCAGACTTCGAGAGCGTCAAAGAGTCCGTAATGTTCGCACAACGGCTACAGAATCCCAGGGATTGATATGGTGCAAATGTGCAATTTCCGGTGGGACAGTCCATCATGATACTTTTTCTGTTCGGACTTGATGTTTGGAAGATGCCAGAATAGATAGCTCCAAGTGTTGCAAGTGGAACCTGGTTCATTCCTGGACCGGCGCCTTCACCATAGTCATTATAGGTGCTAGTGTTGCAGACTTGTACGGAAGAGTTGCCAGGGGCATGAATCGGTCGCTCTTTGACAGACATGACTTGCTGAACGAATGGATCGGTAGCTGTGGATACAACCAGTACCAAACATCCAAATGTGATGAGGTGCCTGGAAAAGAATAAGTTTCCGAGTTCAAGATACAATGAGATCCACCACATCTTACCGAGGCATAGTTCTGCAAAGAACAAGAAGAGATCCCATAGCCCCACGACTTCCAGCGTCAAGAAGAGGTAGATCACTCAACTTGTTTCCACCACGAAACCACGACCACTTGAGCTGGGCCAAGCCCTCAGCCACAACAAAAGCCATAGAAGCTTTCATAACCGTACTTAAAACGGACACTAGCGCGTTGAGAGTAATGCCATAGGGCCAGCCAGGCATTGGCCGTCCATCATAATACCAGAGAACCACAATAATAGCAATGAAAAACACAATCGATGTGAGACAACTCAGAATTTCCAAGGTCCAGCTTGATGCCCAGAATGGCTGTGCCTGAGACTGTAGAAACACCTGCTCGGCAGACGATAAGGGTCGCGCTTTTGTCCTTGCTGCATTCTGGGGTTCATCCTGCAGTGGAACGTATGACAGTCTGTACTCTTCCTTTAGAGGGTTCATAATTATCAACCTTCAGAAGCAAGGAGTAGTACTCTAAATTGATTGCAGGCCAAGAAAACCCGTTGCACATGAGAACGAAAAATAGGAGTTCCTCCAAAGCCTTCCCATTCAAAATCCTTATGGAGTCGCCAACTGAAACTAGCGTTAAAAGCGTGGAGCAAGAACGGTGAGGTTTCAGATATCATTACCTGGTCGGGTTTAGTGTTGGAGCTGTTATCTGGTGAGACCCACTCAGCTTTCAGGGTCAGCACGTTGATCTGTTCAAGGTGAACCCCGATTCGGTTAAAAAAGGTCAAAGTGGAGAAGATGCAGTGAAGAACATTTGTGGAAGATTTAAAACTTGTATTTCATTGGATGTGCCAATTTTTAGGGGTTTGCAGATCCAGTGGCGCAGCAAGTCACTGTGGCAGATATGTACGTTGTGGTTTAATATTTCATCCATCAATTCTGAATGGAATAGAGGAATTATAGCAACCTGCATCAATCCAGTCCCCGGCAACGATCTTCTTGGTAGTGCCGTTTCCAAATTCCATGATATCACCTCCATTGGGTTTGCTCGCATTGAAAACTGGCCAGTTTGCAACCTGACTGAATGTCGAAGTGTTTTTCATGAAGTCCAGGAAAATATCCTGCATAGTCTCCGAAGTGTCGATTTCAAGTTGGCTGACATTACCGACATCCAACATGTAGGTACCAAAGATCATGAATAGATCCGTCCAGTGGAATGCACCGAGCCAGGGTACGGGACTGATGTTGGTGAAGTTTCCTATTTTTCGTCAATAATATGCCTATCAAGGGGAGAACAGTACATACCAGCCCAGTAGTACCGGTGAGTTTCAAGGCCGATGGATTGACGCATTCTGGAATCCGACAAAGCTAAACAGTCCGCCGCCTTCTGTTCTTCATTGACTTCGGTGGTATTGGTGCTTGGAAACTCTCTAGCAGTGTCAGATCGGATCGATGGACCCCGTGCAACCTTTCCTTTAGCATATCGAGCAGCTTCATCCGAGAAGATGTATTTTTCGTCGGCTGAAGGAGGATTAGTGATTGACAAGTCAAGCATAGTTAACGGAAGAGACTTACGCATGTAGTTCGTGAAAGCGATGGCAGGGGTGGAGTTGTAGCGATTGATATACTCTTCGATCTGGACCCAGGAGATCTGGCGCATGCACTCCAGCTCAGCCTTTGCATCGTCACCATAGTTGCAGCCGAGACCCTTCGCAACAATATCGAAATCCTGATAGACGTCGTCGACAGTGGAAAGGTTTAACGTGGCCGAAGCACCTTGCGAGATAACACCAAACTTCGCGACAAGAGGGTTCTCAGGCCAGGCAAGTGTATACAAATGTGTGAGAATGCCACCTTGAGATTGGCCCCAAAGCTTCATCCATATTAGACCTATTTTGAATCTTCTGAATGGAGAGGACTTACCATGATGTTATCTTTGTCTCCTCCGAATGCTTCGATATGTTCGTAGGCCCATTCTACAGCAGCTCTCACATCTAGGAGGGTGAGAGATGTTTCATCAAGTGCCCTGGATTTTGGGTCTAAAGAATAGGTTAATCACTGTCGTACGCCGAACTTGATATATGGGGGTCTCACTTCCAAAGATATTGGCGCGATAGTTAATTGTGATAGTGATATGTTCCTGAGATCGCGATACCCAGTGGGCTGGTAGCTGAGAAGGAATCTGGATCGCTCCAGTGATACCGCCTCCACCAGTAACAAACAAGGACACAGGGAGTTTCGAGGTTTTATTAGCATATGCTGGAGTCCACACTGCCATTGATAGGCAATCTTCAGCAGAAGACCAGGCGGTTGAGCCCTGGTCTAGCTTTTCGCCGATGTTGACGAGAAGGTTAGGTGGCTCGTATGCATTCCAGAAGCTCCATGTGTCGGGGACATACTGCGGGCAAGCTATATGATGGTTAGAACTAGTAAGACTAAAAGCGGTTGTTTTTCCATTGCTAGTTGGATGCTTACCTGGTCCGTAAAAAGTTGAGTCAATCGTTTTGTTGGACTTTTCTGGTTTCTGAGGGGGCATCCAGCGAAGGTCCCCAATTGGAGGCTATGTATCAGAGCAATGGTCAATGACTGCGAATAATATTCTTTGACCACTACGAACCTTGGCATAAGGGACACGGAGGAATTGCCGAACGTTGGGGTATGTATCGTTCAGCATTCCAATGAAAGTTCCTGTCTGGGTTTCAACCGTAAGGTTGGACCAGTTCGACAAAGTCCGAGGAGCTTCCCATGTAAGATTTGCATAGTAAGGTTGCTCGGCGTAGGCCGAGACCAAGGACATCAGTCCAAGAAGACCAAAGCTTGAGCTCTTCATGGTGAACGGAGATCGACAATCTTCAAATTCACAGACAATTAATGATGGCAAGCTAAAACATACGCAATGCAAATGATCTGCTTTTATATCCATACATCAATCACGAAGCCCCGACCGAAAGGCGTGCGACTATCCGGGCAGCCTCGTAAGTGGCGTGGTATGATCGTATCCACTCTTATCCCGAGGTGAATTGATCCGAGCAAGAAATAGTGCCTGAGCTCTATACGAAGTGGAGCCACAAGCCTGTAGCAAATCATAGCCCCCAGTAAGCCCAGGGCTTGGTGCAATGTAGACCGGAATGCGGAGTTGACCCTTAGCGTGGGGGTGGGGAACCCCGGACTAGTGAGCCAACTTAGCCTTATATGGCAATTAAGGCCGCACGGAAGGAAATGCGAAACTGAATTCCAAGTAAAAATCATTTCACCTCATCAGCTAACCCTCGTCATTGTGGAAGTGGAGTAAAAGCCCGAGAAACCTTCCTCTCGGCTTGCAGCTAAGTTCGGGGATCGACAAAGCTTTGCCCGTTCCCAGAAATTACTGGACAGGCTAGCAACCACGCCAATTCATTTATCAAGGTTTGTTTGTCCCGGGAAAAGGTTATTTCCGCTTTGTGAAAAGTGCAGGGCAAAAATGTGGGAAGACATTTGTTTGTGCAGAAGGGAAGAGCTGCGTGAAACATCCATTCTGGCAGTGTTCACGGTTATTCGTCCGGGCTCACTGTGTAGGCTTTGACCATCAGATGTTCGATTCTAATTAGAAGGATCTTGGAAGTAGAATTACTTAATCTGCAGCTGCCTTCCCAAGGCCTATATTTGATTCATTGTATACATATGTTGATATCACTGACCCTCTTCCTGAGTGAAGATTATCCACTTCCAAGTTTGGAAGTTATCGCAGATGAGTATAGTCCATTGGTACTTCACGCTCTATGGATTATCTTAATACAGTACATGAGCCCTTTGAGCTTCAAGGGACTTATCAACATATGCCGTGTACGTCTATATCACTTAACATTTCCACGCATCCCGCGCACTTATGTGTGCCATTCCTTGCGTAAAACACTGGTTCTCAAGTTCAATGAGAATAAGACTCTATGGGGCTGGGTGTTTTTTTATTGCCATCGCAGACTCCAAGAAACAAAGTGGGCTAACCTTCGCTTTAGGAAAGCTAGGCTACCACTGAATATGAGCGTTGCAGTACATTACGGTTTCCTAAGCACAAACACATAATGGACAGCAAAGCGCATAATAGCCCGGCGTAATTTAACGAGTCCTACAAAGCGAAGAATAAATTTAAGTGTGCGTGCCGTATATAGGGCTGACCAACCTCCCAAGGGATCACCAATAATGTTGACAAACCTTGGCCAGACAGTCAAATTGACTGTTCTTCTTGCCTAGCGCATTGGGGCATCGAAGCAAACATTGATGAGCCGTAGGCCAGACAAAACGCATTTGCATACCAACATACATTCCTCTCTTATCAATGGATTCGAAAAGCTCATTGGAATCATGGTTAATATCCTTATCCATGATGTATGTCGTTAATAACCATGAAGATAGTAAGCACCGACATGTCCAATTTCGACTTCCCCTACCCATCCAAATGCAACATTCTCAAGGCTGGCCAAGCTGATTTATACGAAGTCTGAACACAGTCTACTCGTGGGCGCCAAAGTACAGTGGAACATCTTCAACGTTAACGAGCAATGAACTCTTGGGCTCAAACGTTGGATTTGGAATCAATGAGATCGAGTTTTTCCGTTCATGTTAGTCAACATTATCCGTGCAGATGCCAAAATCAGGATACAACATGTATGGGTGATTAGAATAAGTCAATCCATTTCCGTGAGATACTTGGTGTTATTTATGAAGCAGTTTGAAGGGTTATCAAGATTGATGATAACCAAGTGGGGCTTGTGTACGGCTTGGTGGATCCGCAGTCCAGCCCATGGCCTCCCAACGTTTGATAGATTTGGAGAAGCACCCAAGGAATCAGATGGGAGTATGAGACTAAGCAGGATGACTTAAAGACATATTAAAGCCGGTGAAAGGCTCAAGAAAAATAAGAGTGAGGTTCAGCTGCAGGAACCAACGCTCTATCGAACCAAGTGAGGAGAAGTAAGACGATCTAATCCTAAAGCGGGTCCTCAACGATCACGTGCGAGTCGTCATCAAGTGACACCGTCCTTACCTTGCAAGCTTGCTTTAACCCATATCCCTCCCAAACCTTCTTCCTGCTTAACTTAGGCGATTTTTGACAGCCTGAGCATATACAAATCGATCGCTCCAGTTCTCACCTTATCTATCCAAATCCCGACGCCGGCCGCAATCATGAAGTTCTTATCAGCCACTTTTCTCCTCGGGGCTCCTCTGCTCGCTTCAGCCGCCTCTGTCCCCAAGCTTCTGGACCCATGGCAGATGCCACTCCAGGTCGACACCCAGGACAAAATCAGCGTCCCTGGTGAGAACCCGCTTGTGTATTGTGGAAACCCAAACTCCTACACTCTCGAGATCGATTCCGTTACGCTATCGCCCAACCCCCCCAAAGCGTATGTCTGACCGCTCCAAATGACTGTTTTGTGGTTTCTAATGGGATTTTACTGACTTTAACCACCTCAATAGTGGCCAGACGCTCACTATCACGGCCAGCGGTACCGTAGGGGAGGAAGTTGTGAAGGGCGCATATGTCAACCTGGTCGTCAAATATGGTCTCATCACCTTGATTTCGCAGACCGCCGATCTTTGTGATCAGCTCGGCAATGTGGACCTCCAATGCCCCTTGAAGAAGGGCAAGATGGTTTTGACAAAGGACGTCGAATTGCCCAAGCAGATTCCACCGGTAAGAGATTCGTTTCAACTCACCGAAGAAGTACATCATGAAGCTGACATTCGATTCAGGGTAAATATTCTGTTATGGCTGACGTCTACAATGACGACGATACCCAAGTCACCTGCTTAGAGGCAAACAACATCTCGTTCAACCTGCTGTAAATGCAACTTATCATTTGATCGTTATTCTCCGGTTTCTATAACCGCCTTGCATACGACTACCAGGTGGCTTCTCGGCTTCTCTTGATTTGAACGCTCATATTGGTCATCGCTTGCCTTGATTTTTCTATGCCAGAAACGCCTCTTTCTACGTCTCGTTACGACCTTGCCTTCGTTTTTCCATTTGATGCCTCTGTTTTCTATAAGCTTCTATCCGCTCAGATATCAGTCTGCCTTGCCATTTCAACCGTCGCTTTGCATCCATGTGATTGTCAATATGTAACTCGACCGGAGCTTTACTGAAGCTGTGGTTACTAATATATCTGCTAGCCTTCATTTGCAATTACAATACTTTCTCGGGCTAATGATGAAAAGTAATGACCAGAAACGTGGCAAAAGTCGACATCATTTGGGGAAAACAATGAAACCAAACAGCAAGATCGGTCTTGTGAGGTATTCCAGGCTGGAAACCGGATATATTGAGGTTGTATATGCATTCTCAGACATGTTGGGTATCTTTCCTCTAAAGCGTTTGATCACCCCACCACACCAAGTTTCGTAGAATACGCTGATCGAAACAAAGACAATCCCGAGACGATGGCAGCACACCGGAAGATTTTAGCAAGAATCAAATATGTAAACATGCGATAAACAAGACACGAGCTGATGACGCCCAAAACCAGACAAAGCTTCCCAGTACGGCTACTCGCCAAACAGACGGCGCACACGCTTGAGAACACTATCCTTCTCCGGGTCGTATGGGTGGTCTTTGCTGGGAATTTCGAGAACGGCGGGGAAGGGATCGGTGAAGGTGTCTACGGCGTGGCGGATGCGTTCCGCAACCTGGAATAGTATGTTAGACTGGCAAGGCATAGTATGGTATAGCTGGAACCGACATGTTGGTTGATGAGGACAACGGCGATGTCCTTTCGCTCCTGTGTGAAGGTCTGGAAGGCGCGCTCAATCTCCGAGGTCTCGGTCTTAGCGTCGACAACCAGGAAATTGCGCTGTGCGTCTGGTGGGTTGGTAACATGCTGTAATGAGTCACTATGCGTTAGCCTCATAAAAACAAATAGTCGCGAAAGCGTCTTTGGCGATTTAGCTGAACAGGGAGGTACATACTCCAATCCCGGCGAGGAGAAGACCGGTCACGGAGCTTTAGCCGACGGTCAAGGTTAGCTAGAGTGAATCGATTTCGGTGTCAGAGACAATATCTGGGAGGTTTACTCTTCATCGCCAATCACGGCGAGTAATTGGCGATCCTGCCATCAAAGAGAGTTAGCAACACTATCGGAGGGGTGGTGGCAGGTTCCAAGTGTCCAGTTTACCTTGTATGCGACGGTCGCCGCCATGGTTATCAAAGGCGAGAAACCAGGAATGGAAATAAATCAAAGACCGAGAAGAGCTGTCCCACGATCAAACCGTAGCTGAACAGTAAGTCTGGTGCAGTCTTATGAGTTGGCGTTGTTCACTGATTGTGGTTATCGCGGAGAGCGGAGAGTCGATGACATAAGCTGATGCAATTTTGTTTACTCTTATTGCTTTGATGGTTCACATCACTGGCCTTGCCTTGCTCTGTATGCCTTTATTTTGCCGATCCAGCTAAAGAAGAAGCTGCGGAGGAACAGCTTCTATCTTATAATCTTACTTTCGGTCCTCCGACACCATGCCTCGTCTTGTGCGTCGACGCCCGCTCATGGAGCGCATCCAAGCCTACTTGAACCCGTGGGACTTTTTACTTTGGGTTTCCGAGGAAATTGATGGGCACGACTGGGACCAGATGGAGAAGGATTGGGGTCTCTCCATTGGTGCTGGCCTTAATTTGATCTTCTGTATTGCACGCGCAAATAGTCGATCGAGTGGCGGGAAAGCCTTTGATGATGTGTTTGGTGAAGATGAAGGCGTGCCTTGGCTCAGCTGGCTGGTACGTGACCTTGACCTACAATTTTATTATTTGCAAAATTGACTGATATTGAAATGATCCATAGGCGACGACCCTCACGACAATCTTGGGACTTTTATCTATCGCCAATGCAGTCTACACATTCGCTCGCAAGAAGCGTTATCGCATGTTTGAAACGCCTATAGATCAGGTCCCTGCGACCCCCTCTGCACACCGCGTGCGAGTAGAATCAAGCCCGATGGCCGCGTCTCCCCTCCGATATCTCGCAAACGCCTTAGCCGGAGAGTCAGCCCAGTCCCGTGCCCACCCAGATGCCGAACGTGACGTGTGGGAGATCGCCCTCTGGGATCCCCAACCCATCAGTGTCCGTCTCTTGTGCTTGTTTAGCCCAGGGCATGTCTTGATCTACTGGCTTTTCCTGCCAACACAGCCGTCTGACCCTCGCCCGAGTGTCACAATCGTCACAACCCTCGCCCTCACAATCCTTCTATCCGTGCAAATGTCTTTCATGTCCACTTCATACACACAACAGGCGAAAGACTCAATGTTGGTACATAAAGAGGTGATGAAGGAATATGACGCCAAGTTCGTCCACCCTCGGACTCGGCCGTTGATGAGAGATGTGGGCACACAGTTTTCGGAGCCAGTCCCTGCCCAGTCGGGCTCAGACGCCGAAAACAAAGTTGAAGTCCACACTCCAACGTTTATCATCAATCGTGGATTCAAGACTAGCCCCAATCCCAATTACGTCAGTCATGTCGATCCAGAAGGATTGACTCCAAGACGCCCCACTGCCACTCCTGGACCATCGATCTTCCAAAGTCAGCCGTCCCTCCGTACTCCCATTGTGTCGGGTGATGGCTCGCCATTGGTTCGGACAGCGGGACATTCTATGCGGCAACCGCAATTCCGACCAACATCAACAAGTACAGGCGATGGAGGTAGTCTTGGGGTCTATTCGCACGCCAATTCCCCATTGAGGAAGTCAGCATCAACCGCCTTCGAGCGCCGAACTCACAATAGCGGAGACTTTGTCTATACTCCACGAGGGACGAGTCCAGTGAAGAAACAATCCAGCCCTCTCAAGAGGAGCAGCCTTGCGGCACCTATGAGTCCAGCACCTGGAACTGGAGCCCATAGACCAGGTAGCCTTAATCCCCGTCGAGAAACGGGACGATTCTAGAATGAAACCACGAATTGATTTAATTTTAAATATGTTATGACTTGCTTTTTGGATGACTGAAACGTTCATGCCTGCAGCCAGATTCTACATCCAACTGAATAGTCTTCTATGTACATCCTACCGTCTCAGGTCACGAAATGTACTGGAATCAGGTTTCGCGTGCAGTAGCCAGGTATCGGTTAAATACCTCTCTTCTGACATTTCGTGGCGAGAAACTGATCCATGCTTTACTCGAATGCAGCATCATTTTGACGTCTTGAATTTTCCGTGACCTGCCACGTTCAAGAATGTAGAACGAGTCCCTTTAGCTCCAGATTTCAAACAGTCAATTTTGATATTCCGAATGAAAGTTAATTCGATTCCTGCTGCCAATTGCCAGATCACGCCCTAATAGGGCGGCAGGGTATAACTGTTTGACACGGGCATCCGACTTTGTTCAAAGATTCCTTCTTCAATCGACTTGCAGTTTTTCTCAGATAAAAAGAAGCTTAAATTAAGAAAGCAATTGAGAAGCGTCATACCAGATGGAGGCGGGTTCATATCGTGATGCATTCCAGAGCGGGGGCTGGCATTCTTCACCCCGGGCCACATGCCATTCCACCCAACCAGACCACACCATTATTACGCGTTGAGATCGCGGGATTTGGATATTGAATTGAGTCCGATGACCGTACGCATTCCCTACCTTGTTCATTTGTACTGCTTCAAGAAACACCTTTCGAAGCCGTCCAACCTACCTTCTCGACACAACCCTAATTCGCAGCACCTGCCGCCAAACCACCATTATTGACAGCCTTTTATACGGCATGGGCCAGGGACAGGGTCTATCCTGGCTTAAGTGTCGGAAATACTAGCGAACACACTACAGCACAAAATGGACATCGAAAGTTGTGTCGAATTACCTGACGGACACCTCGTTAACCTCTCTCCACGACCCCAACGACAACCCCAGTATCAAGCATACCGCGCTCATTATACGGCCACTGAGCTATACCCAACTCCACCTGCCCGAAACTCTCATCGTGTTCCACCATCCGAACTTGAAGACCGTCGAGCCTCGCCAGATAACATGTATCAGAAAGAGAAAACTACCAAGCTTCCGGTGCCGAGATCGTTCGCCGAGAAGGCCAGGGAGCAAAGGAATCAAACTCCCAGCCCTACTGGAATCCCCAAATCATCGTCGGCCGGATTCTCATCGGGGGGATCTGGTGGTCAGTCTGGGGAGCGAGACCGAGATCTCAACATGCGGAAAATACGTGGCAGGTTTGAGAAAGAATCACCACTGTCACAGCGCGGCTCTTATATCCGGTCAAGAGAAAGCGACAGAGTTCGATCTGAAGGGGGTGCAAACTCTTGGCAGCAGCATAAGTATCCAGCCAAAACCGGCGCAGAAGTCCAGCCATCGCAACGCGGAGCAAGCAAACCTCGAAGTGGCATCCCCAATCCTAGCGCCAACATCAGCAAAGTGGTAACAAGCCCGCGTTATGAGACTCGTAATGCCGAGCCACAGAACAAGTGGCTAAAAGAGGGAGGTCAATGGATCAACCGAGAGTCCCGCGAGAATATGCATCAGAGATCGGGAGCAACAGACACCACCGATTCCAGCCCCCGGTCCCATCCTTCAATTTCGCCAGTGTCTGCTGAGGACTCCATGACAGACTGTGACTGGGAGGACAGATTCGTCGTTCATATGCCCTCTGCTAAGGATCCCAACCCACCGACCATGACTGAAGATCAAATTGCCGATTATCAAAGAAGCATTGAAAAAGTTCACCGGGAGGGGAACCGAATGCTTGACCCAAATACTGGACCCAGTCCACGGGGCTCGCCGAGCGAAGGACGACGCAATTCCTCCACATATCAAGAGAGGCGAAGGAAACCGGAGCAATCCAAGACCTCTGAGAGCGTGGCACCAGAGCCTCGGCAGCCTCAGCAGGAAGTCGAGAAGGCGAAAGTTCCAACCTCCCAACCTTATGAGACTCAGGCGGACAGCAACTATTATAGCCCTGATGAGGTTGGCAAAAACCGCATCAGCACTATATGGGAAGAGTCTCCCACAAAGCCCAGAGAGAAACGAAAGTCCCACACTGGGGATGGTTCCTTCTTGGGTTGCAAGGAAATCAATCCTTGCCCGAAAGACCCCGACGAGATACTTCTCTTCTCATCGGGGGAAGACTCTACCACCTTGCAACCCCGTCCACTTGCCGTGCGTGCGAAAAAGAGACAGAAGGAGAAAGAAGCCCAGGCGGCCCGCAAGTCAACGGAAACGACCGTCCTACAAGAAGAGTGGTCACAAATTTCTCAGAACTCCAAGAGCAGGCACTCGCCTGTGAACTTGTGTCAAGAGCAAGATTGCCCTGATAACCAGATTCCAACTCCAAGCTCTCGGGGCTCGGGTAAAGAAAATTCGTGCCCCAGGCCAAGCATCGAAGACTCTCCAGGTAGAATGGACGGTGGACGTGGTGATGACGACGTGTTCATCATCACACCTACTGTCACTCGTACTTTGCTTCCCACCCCTACACCAGAAAAAGTGGCAAAGGCGGAAAAGAAAACCTCTGTCTTGAAGGCGCAAGGGCTACGACGTCCTGGTGGAACTGGCCAATCTGGGACTGGAGAGGCCGTCAAGGCTGTTCGAGCCAAGGCTCAGGTCATCTCTACACCTGCTGGGCTACGACATGTGTCAGGCCTTGCGCAAGTCAAATCAGCTCTTCCCTCGCTTACATCTTCGAAGACTACTCCTTCCTTCTCGCCTTCCAGGGCGACGACTCATGTCAGCAGTAGTCCTGCGTCGACGGAAAAAGTCTCGAAAGAAGAGCCCTTGACGGAGAAAGAATTGAAAGATGACGACCCAAAACCAAAGGATAGCCCTAGTCAACGGAAGGAGAAGGAGAAGAGCGAAAAACCAAGCAGTTCAATCCGTGGCTTCATCCGTACCTCGGCAAAGTCTACAGGGCTCGTCAGGTCACCCACCGAGAGTCTGGCGACAATACTTCGGAACGGGACAGAGTCTTTGCGCAATCGCGCAGAATCCCTACGCAATGGTTCAGGATCTCTTGTTAGCCGCAAGGGCTCAAGTTCCCCCGTGTCTCAAGCCTCACCACCAACTAGAGACAATTCAGACTCTTCAAAATCTGCCAGGTCTTTCAGATCAGCTAAAGAGACTCTTTCATCCTCCACGAAGCCATCTCCAGCCAAAAAGGAGTACCGCACTGCTAGGGCTTCCCTCGAAAAACCTCCAATCCAAGAGAAGCCACCCCCAGTGGAGCCAGAGCCCCCGGTTGAAAAGGCCACGCCTCCACCAGAAAAGAAGAAGACCAGTGAGAAGCCAGAAAAGGCAGAAAAACAATCTCCTACCCCGGAGCAGCTCTCTCGAGCCGAGCGACTGGAAAAGTTCAAAGAACAAGCTCGCCTCCGAAGAGCAACCAAAGTTGTCGACAAAGTAGTCGATAAAGTTGTTGAGATCGCAGAATTGGATGGGCAACAAGTAGCCACGTCCAAAAAGAGTTTACAAGCAAATATCACGGATGTCCACGACGACCTCCAAAACCTGTCTTCAGGAGAAAAAGACGAGGAGGATCTCACCAAAGAATTTTCTATCGCCGAAATTACCACAGACAACGACACAAACACCATCGCCCTCTCTTTGATATTTGAAATTGTGTTTTTAGCCATTACGAACATGCATAAATTCGCTCTCCAACTTAGCGACAGTCCATACATCAAATTCGTGGTTACGAACATATTGAACATGACACGCCATTGTTACCACGTCCTTGGCACGATCTGCAAAACCATCTCGGTTTACCAAAACACGGGTTCTTGGCCCAAAGCCAAGAATGATCAGGCTATTAGTCGATTTTTAGTCGAGTTCCTGCAGGCTATAGTCTACTTGTTTATCCTTGGTTTTGGGGCACTGGTTGCTGGGCGTGCGGCTGGGTACGTGGTTCTTGTCGGGACGTGGATTGTTTGGTTTGCTAGGCCGTTTGCTTGGGCTTTTCAATGCGTTACCCATGCACTTATAACTTGATATCATCCACTCACTTATTAGGTATCTATCCTTTTACCTTGACGGTTTTGTCTCTTGGTGGATTTTAATATCATTTGCCTATGGGCCAGCGTTTTGTTTTTTTTAACTCCTTGTTGCATTGACGTTCATATATGAATGGCTTCGTCTTCTAATTTCCCTTTACGTAAGGGTATACTTACTAGTTGGCAATTGGAAGCCGTGTAAAAAGGATATTATCCTCCAAAAACTTCGATGTGACGTAATCCTATGTTTTTAAAAATTCCAATTCAGTCAAATATGCTGGACGTCCCCGTGTTGAATGTGGGAAATAGCCAAGCTTTTGTATTTCTTCTGATCGATGTTATATCTGAAGTAAAAATGGGATCCCATGCCTCCATAGGCATGACGGGATCCAAATATAAGTGGTTGTAAATAGCCAAAAAGCCAAAAAGTTTTGAGAGGCGCCGAGCATCAGGATGGTCCGGAAATGATGAGCACATATAGAACGAAACACCGCTGCTTGCATGGAAAAGAAAATTTAGTCGCAGACGAGAAGGGATAAACATCTCACTGCGATCTCTATACCCGAAATTCAACAAGGAAGGAAAAGAAAAAAGAAAAAAAGAGAATGGAAAAGGAGCCCAGATTGGGCATGATTATGTTGAATTGGATTCTTCCTTCTTTTTGATCCTCCGTTTCATCTGGATGGTCCATAAATCGGAGAGAAATAGACCATCGGAAGAAAAGCACCAGGCCTTGGTGGAGTAAAAGAAAAAAGAAGTACTCTGAAGCGTCGTTGTTAAAAGGGACGGGGTATCGGTACAGTAGGAATGTTGGATGTTGAAATAGAAAAGTGAACGCTCAGGAAGAAATCGTTGAGAGGTCTTCAATCGTTACGCCATAAGACATTGCATGAGAGCCGGAGAATTGGTGTTGGATGATTCATCTCGGGCTGGTATTCGTTGAGTATCGTTGAGATAGGTGATGTTGAATTAGGTAGAGTGTAGTAAGTAGTGTTGACAGGGGCCAAGGTGTGAGCCCAGATGTAGGGGTGGTCGTCAATGTATCCAGCGTAGCTGGGTTCCCGGTTGAGTGGAAGGGTGTCTTAGTTCTTGATCTCAGTGCCGTTTGGCTCAATAGTGCCATTGGCCTCTACTGGCTTTCCGGCAACTTCGACGTCAAGATCCTTGACAGTTAGGTCCTTGAACAAATCAAAGACAGCGTTGGAGCGGTGGAAGTCGTTGTCAACTATGGGAGCGTTAGCTGGGCTGTCAAGTTCAATGACTTTAATGTGGTCTTACCGATGTTGACAAGATACCGGTCGTCCATAACCTGTTGGATCAGCTTCCGACTGGGACTGGCGGCATCGTGGCACTTGGCCCAGTCTTCACCCAGGCGGTAAGCCTCATCCTTCCACGCCAAGAAACTAATGGTCTCGGTAATGGTAGGTTGGATGATTTCTCGGCCAGCGAAAATACCCCAGGTCAAGGCGTTCGGGCTGTCGTGTGTGTTAGTTCTCAATTGACCGTCCTTGGAAACAGCATGGTATGTCATGTCCTCATTGTTCTCGATGCGTGAAATAAGCTCGTCCATCAAATATGAGGGGACCAACAGCTCCAAGTAAGCCTTCTGGTACACGAAACCATTCTTGGGACCCCATCCGTACACGGGGTGGGAGGACTTGACGCCATTCACAGCGGGTTGGGAGTTGATGGTCAAGAAACCCCGGTTGTTCAAGTCCACCAAGGGGTCTTTGATGTCATTGGCCTCGATGGTGATCGGGGTGTCACTCCAAGGCAAACGTTCCAATTTGCCACTCAAGAAGTTGACAAAGATATCAGATATATCCTTCAGGCACTTCGGCTCGCCCCACAGCTTGATGTTCTGCTCGTTCGAACCCTTCAGACCGACACCGTATGCATCCAGTTCACCAAAAGCAGGCGATCGAGAATCGGTCCAGCGGCCGTTGGGGAACTCATCCCATGATTGTGTGCGAGCGACATATGAAGAGTTGCGGTTGCGCCAGAAAACTGGACGCACATCCTCCGTTCTCCGGCCCAGTGCCAAAGACGGCCGCCATGGCAGCGAACGTTGAATAGGAGATTCTTCGGATGGCACAAGACCCAGTTCCTCCAGAACTAGCTTGGTTGCCTGAGCCAGGTTCATGGTGTAGAAGTGGAGGTGGTTAATGCCAAAGGCCAGAAGCTCTCTGCACATTTCAGCGATGAGGCGCTTGCCAATATCCCGGACGGCAGAGTCATCATTCTTCACGGGCTCGAGGGCTTCCATCCAATGCGGAGGCACGTGGGCCTTCGTCCAGGTAGACCGGCGCAAGAACGAGGCATAGGTTTGAATGGGCATGATGCCAGGAATGATTGGCACATTGATACCCTTAGCACGGCATTTGTTAACCCATTTCTTGAAGTTTTCCACATCATAGAACATCTGGGTGATGATAAAAGTACTACCGGCATCCACCTTCTCCTTCAAATGATCGATCAATAGATCCACATCTGGGTTGTCGTCCGCACCCTCCGGGTAGCCACCCACACCGATATCGAAATGGTTTCCGTATTTCTCCCGAATATACTTGACAAGGTCCTTGGCATACCGAAATCCTCCATCGGCGGCTTCCCAAGCCTCCTTCTCACGGGGTGGGTCACCTCGCAGAGCTAGAATGTTGGTGCAGCCAGCCTTGTACGCAGTCGAGAGCGCCTGATCAATCTTTTCCTGGGGCATGTCGGTACAAGTCAAATGCATGCAGGTCTCGAGACCGTAGACCGACTGAGCAACGTTGACCATCTCGCAAGTCAAGTCCGACAAACGGCCACCCGCGCCCCATGTGATGTCAATGAACGAGGGACCCAACCCGTGCATACGGTCCATGCGATCATAAAGGTTCTGTACACCCTGAGCGGTTTTAGGAGGAAAGAACTCGAAGGAGATGCCCGGCTCCCCCGAGGCCTCCTTCTGTGCAAGCTTTTCCCGGATATGCATGATTTCGTATCAACCTACGGAAACTGTCATGAGTAATCTGGTGGCATTGCAAGTTGGCCAATTTGGGGTCAAGTAGTTCCGATCTGATTCTTCTCTCAGAAAACAAGAATCTCTTACCGATAGAGGTAGGACAGGATTTATGTGCAAATGTAACCACCTGAGGCTATTCTGCAGTTCTCACAACAGGGTCTCGCAGAATCACCAGGATTTCCCGACCTATTTGCTTTGTGACACCCACGTGAGGATTCGACAGGGATGACCCAGTCAATACGAGAAATAGAAGAAAAAAAAAATTAAAACGAGACAAAAAAAAAAAAGGGAGGAGAAAATGGGTCAAAAGGGGATCTCCGTAAGAAGGGAAAGAAAGATGGAATTCGAATTGGGATTCGGCGGGGAAGGCCGGCGATCGGAGCTAGCACGTGCTCAGGTCAACTGGTGGGTTTGGTAAGCAGTACAACCTTCACTTATGATAATTAAGGGGAAGACAGTAGGTATTTGGTTAACCCTTTGATGTTTCTTCTTCTTCTCTTATTTATTCATTCAATCCGTTGGGGCCAATGCTGCAATCATCTCGTGTTGCTGGGTCAGCTTACCTCGTACATACCTGCCCCTCTATGATCTGCCCCTCAATTACTTAAAAATTTAGATTGACTTAGCTAACCAGTCACCTTTGGCGGGGCGGACTTTTATTCGCCGATAAACCTATCACCCACTTTTTTTCTCTTGGGTTCACCTTCAAGATCTACCTTTTCAGTGTGTCAAATATACATACCTTCTTCTACAAACCTCAATCCCTAAAACCATCCACCATGTCCGCCTCTCAAGACTACAAGAGCACTCTGCTCCCTCTCCTCATCGACAACAACGTCCTTTCCTTTGGCACTTACGTCCTCAAGTCCGGTCGCGAGTCTCCTTACTTTTTCACCTCCTCCCTCATGCACACTGCGCCCTTGCTGCGCGCCTCCTCTGCCGCTTACGCCAGTGTACTGTCCGCCGAGCCCTTCGTGACTACCGCGGCTGACGGCACCACCAAGCCCAACTTCGACATTATCTTCGGCCCCGCATACAAGGGCATTCCCATCTGTGCCGCCGTCACCAACGAGCTTGCCGTCCGAGACTCGCTCTCCGCCTCGCCCAAGGGAACCTGGGACAATGTCAGCTACTCATTCAACCGCAAGGAGGCCAAGTCTCACGGCGAGGGAGGCAACATTGTCGGTGCCCCGCTGAAGGGAAAGCGCATCGTCATCGTAGACGATGTCATTACCGCCGGCACTGCTCTGCGCGAGGCCGTTGGCATCATTGAGAAGGAGGGTGGTATCGTTGCTGGTGTTGTTGTTCTGCTGGACCGCGAGGAGCGGGTTAGCGATTCTGAGTCCAAGAGCGCCATCGGTTGTGCGCAGCGCGATCTCGGCGGCAACATCCCCATCCGTGCCGTCATTGGTCTGCACGATATTATTGAGCAGCTCAGTGATAAGATTGGTGCTGAGGATATCCAGCGCCTGAAGGATTACCGTGCCCGCTACGGCGCTGAGTAAGGAAGGGGAGATTACGGCCTAAGGCTGTCCCTTCGGTATATGATGCATTGAGAAACGATGTTAGAGATAAAAAATAAGAGAGCGGCTATGATACCAGGATAGTTTGGAGTTTACTAGAATCCATTTATTCACAAGCACAATGAGACAAACCTTGGAATGTTCTCCTCTCCTTGGGTCCAAGGTTGAGGAATATTTGACACATCGTTCATGAACCGGTAGTACAGTCTATGGGTCTGACTTTGGAGAAGTGCCCGTGCTCCAACCGGGGAATTCGGAACGATATATATTTTATATCCCCAGACCTCATTGCCTTTGGCTTGGAAAGGAACAACATGGCAGTCGATATTCCCAAAACGAAAGCCGTGCAGGCTATAATAGGATTGTCAAACCCAGCCGCATGTATGCTATCGCCCCTGTTTGGAAGGTTGTACAGGCCAAGCACAACCCGTCCCCGAGTTCAACCGTGATGTCTCAGATATCCAGGAAAATGGAAGATCAAGCCCACTCTGAAAGAGCATACTTCTAAGTAGAAACTTCTCGGGGGCACCGGGTGCGTGAATTTTAGAGGTCACACACAGTATAGCAAAGATAATACAGCAGGGTTGATGCTTTGAGATATTATCTACATTTCCAGCTCAACAAGCACCTATGACTAGAGTTCTGCTTCTCAAGCCTACTGAGCTTACGTTCAGATAATAACCAGCATTTCAGGATCCGATGGAAGTACCCGGAGCCAAACATGCATAGCTTAGGTTTTGTAGAGGTTAAGCTTACGAAGGATTATCAGAATGAGGCTATAGGATATGCTATTGGGGAACGAGTTACAGAATTTAGGACATAATAGCAGCAGGTCCCAGGCACTTGACTTGTGAATATGCTTCCTGATAATGTTTACTTGGATACACTAGACAATCTAAAACCTAACATTGGAAGCTTGGTTATTTCCTATGACTGTTTTTGTGTCACAAAGGGTCGAATGAGGACACAGCAGATTTTGAATAACGATGGACTAATGACTAGATACCTAATCATACAGATTCCCCAATCCTTGCATTATCCAATGGTGGCTTGGCGGTTAAAGGACACAGGATTCTTGACCACGATATACCTGGAGTTGAGATGGACGGAATCCTGACAGATATCTACATCGAAGATCTTGGATTTGACCAGTCCTTTATCTCGAGTCTCTCAATGGCTGAATCAAAATAATCCACACCGCCACACGTAGGCTTCGGGGAGATGCATGCGCCTTGCCGAGAAAGGCAATGAACCAAGGGACCCAATGCTACATGACGCCTCATGATTGACTGGGCTATGTTTTTATATAAGACGCATCAACTTTACTAGTACTATGAATGTACATATGCGCCGTCTGGTAGCTCCAAGGACTGTAAAGCACCGTCATCAGAGCCTCCGTGCCCACGCAGCTGCCTATTGAAAGACAGATCATCATATGCTAACCAGAATGAAGATAAAACATATGACCTGACTCAACTGGTTTTGATCTCAACAGGCCTTTGACCGTTGGTTGTTCCATCGCCTAAAAGCATAGTCATACTATTACGCATGCAAGTGACGAACCATGACATTGTAACATTCTATATGGCAATCAGGATGGCACACATGACTAATACTCATTTATACTAGCACTGGGAAAGCAGAAAATTTATTCAAAAGCATATACGAAGCTTATGTTATAAATCCAACCTACCCTGGAGGGTGACCACGTGTGGTAAATAGGAAGGGTCCTTTTATGAAGGTCGAGATTTAATTATACTTTTGGAATGTGACTATAGCGAAAGCCTCCAAACATTTCATATTAAAAAGACTTGTTCTATCATTCTGTTATAGTAATCATCGAATACTCCAGTTCATCTTTGGGTAGATAGATTGTAAAGTAATAAAGAACGTGCCATTACTCAGCTTCCTTTGCTAGGAGGAACATTAATAAATAACAATAATCTTCAGCCACTGTGGAACCTTTCATACGAGAACATTCGCCAGACTTGAGATACAGAGATTGAAGCACATTCTCACCGTGCTCCCGACCTCGCCGGCCACACGTGTCACAGCAGTCGAAATGTAAATATGATCCCTGATGCGGCCTAAGAATGCACAATTTCTCAATCATGTCTCGGTAAAAAGTACTTGCCTCTGGGTTCGACGACGAGAAGGGCCTGGGGTCAGACTACGAGTGATAGTGTAAGTCACAGCCCTCAACAATATATCAATCACCTACTTTGGAAATCCCACCAAACGGCGCTACCGAAATCAGACAAAAAGCGGTAGATCTTTTAAGCAAGATATTTCCGACTCCATCGAAGCCAATGTTCAAATTGGACCGATAATCGATCCCCGCTGCATGTTTTCCTTTCCTGGTCTTTGTCTTTCCCTACTCGCATGGTGCCTTCTCATCCTTGAAAATGTACCACCGTACCCTGTCATACAGACACCGCATCTTTTGCACACTGGAGCTTATCGAGCCACAGCTATTCCATACCAGCCGTCGGTAATGCAAATAGCTATGGATGATGCTAGGAGCTTCCAAACGAGGGCGTCGTGTCGTGAGACAATCATCAACTTTGTTGTCTGAGCTCATTCCCTTCGAAATAGTATTCGTCAACCATGTACCCATCAAAGACCCGAAAGTTCCAGATGTACCGTGAGATATCTGCCTCCTATCAGCATTCTCTTTTATTGACACCGTTCATTCCGGCGTTGAGAGAGTCTGACCCCAGAGCCTATAGATTTATTTGTGAGGTATTATCAAATCATGTACTTGCGGTGAGGAGACAAGTGACTTAAGACTCGCTTCAGAGCATGTAAGAGCTAGTTTCTGCTGGGTTTGTGTTTTTACTGGTTTGCTACAATTCCACCTATTCCTACCAAACGACCTACAAGGTTTCTTCCTCTTGTTTGTTTCTTCTTTGGCTTTTGCAGTCTGGTCCAATCCTTGAGCGTCTTGAAGGTCATTCCGGCGAATTTCACCTGAAGTATCTTAAAGCTCGCTCTTACATTCGTTATTTTAACCTATCCAGTAACACTGATCCTTCGCGCCTCATCGTCACTCAAGTGTATGGTTTACTTAAGCTTATTCTCCCACGACTCGACTATTGATTCTGTCAGACCTATATAATTATCCCTGGCTTGTATACATCTCCTTCTCCAAGCATGTTGTCACATGCATTTCACACCTGATGGACTAACTAACCAAAGGCAACAGGAACCCGGCTTCAGACACTCTTTGATGCCTTTCTAACCTAACATAGTGGGTTCTCTCATAACTTTCGGCTAGAAAAAACACATGCTACCGTTTCAGCACTTCTGCGTTTCTGCTCTCCACGTTCATTACGATGTATTGGAAACGCAAAGGCTTTGTTCTTGCCCACCTCACGGCTTTGGTATCAAGTTGGCCGTACGATGACGCCCTCACTGAATATAACCTCAATGAGAACCAGACGGCAACCAACCCAGCAGAGTATTGGGGAGAATGGCCCAACCATACATACTACCCATCACCAGAAAACTGGCGCTTCCCTATATATACCCTTTTCCTCGATCGATTCGTAAACGGTGATCCAACAAACGACAATATTAATGGCACACTTTTTGAGCACGATTTGGACTCAACCCAGATGCGTCATGGTGGTGACGTTGCTGGATTGGTTGACACGCTTGACTATTTACAAGGAATGGGCATCAAGGTAAATTTCAATTCCAATTTTGATCTCAAATCTCTTTTGCTGAGTCTTTGAAGGGGATATATCTTGCCGGCCTTGTTTTGATGAACCAGCCTTGGGGGGCAGATGGTTATTCTGCAATGGACACCACCTTGTTGGATCAACATTTTGGTACCATTGATGCTTGGAGAGCTGCAATCACGGAGATCCACAACCGTGGCATGTATGTGATTTTCGACAACACGGTGGCAACGTAAGTGACTTCAAAATTATCATTACTCTCGGTTTTTATGAGGTGCTAATGTTCATCAGCATGGGCGATCTGATTGGATTTGACGGATACCTCAACACAACAACACCATTTTCAGTCAAGGAACACAAAGCGCAATGGAAGTCAGACCGCCACTACGTCGACTACAATTTTGGTAATTTCTATAATCAGACCTGTGAGTACCCTCGGTTCTGGAACGAGACTGGTTATCAAGTAGACCAGTATGTTCGCGACGAATTGAAAGGCTGCTACAACAGTGACTTCGATCAATACGGCGATATCGAAGCTTTTGGTGTTTATCCAGACTGGCAACGTGAACTTGCCAAATTCGCATCTGTACAGGACCGATTACGTGAGTGGGTACCTACAGTCAGAGAGCGCATCATTAGGCACTCATGTATGATCATCTCTTCGCTCGACATCGATGGCTTCAGGTATGACAAGGCTACCCAGGCTACTGTTGATGCTTTGGGCGACATCTCGAGTGCTTATCGTGACTGTGCTCGACAAGTTGGCAAGAAGAACTTCTTCCTGCCAGGAGAAATTACCAGCGGAAACACTCTCGGCTCTGTATTTCTTGGCCGTGGGAGACAACCAGACATGGTTCCTAAGACGCTTGATCAGGCATTTCATCTCACGAACTCTTCTGATACGCTATACTTCCTGCGGGACGAAAATCAGCAGGCCATTGATGGAGCCGCATTTCATTACTCTGTTTACCGCTCTCTCACTCGCTTTCTTGGTATGGATGGCAACCTGGCCGCTGGCTACGATGTCCCAGTTAATTGGACGGAAGCTTGGTACGACATGGTGCTCACCAATGATCTTATCAACGCGAATACCGGTAATTTTGACCCGCGTCACATGTATGGGGCTACAAATCAAGATGTGTTCCGGTGGCCAGCCGTAGAATATGGGCTCGAGAGACAGCTACTCGCTCTCTTCATTACGACGTTGCACATGCCGGGCATTCCATTACTACTCTGGGGTGAAGAACAAGCGTTCCACACCTTGGATGCATTGGCTTCTAACTATATATATGGTCGGCAAGCCATGTCTCCCGCGACTGCTTGGAAAACTCACGGCTGCTTCCATCTGAACTCGACCCAGTACTTTGACTGGCCGATCAAGTCTGGCCGAGATGCCTGCCACGATGAGAGCGTCACATACGACCATCGAGATCCCTCGCACCCCATCAGAAACACAATCAAGCATATGTATCAGATGCGAGAGGACTACCCCGCCATGAACGATGGATGGTGGATTCAGTTGCTGTCCAATCAGACCCACAATGTCTACTATCCTGGTTCGAATGGAATCGCCACTGAAACAGGCATGTGGTCTGTTCTACGAAGCCCTTACTTCCAAAAACAAAATCTCGGAAAAGCAGGGAACCAGACTGTGTGGTTTGTGTACCAAAATGACAACGTCACAGTCACATACGACTTCAATTGTACCGATCCCGATCAGGCGCTTGTAGCTCCTTTCGAGACTAATACCACCGTTAAAAACCTGTTCTATCCCCATGACGAACTGACTTTGAAGAAAAGTCCGACAAAGCTGCATCTAAACGGTTCTTCGAAATGGAATGGCTGTCTGGACAGTTTAACCCTTCATCCGTACGAATTCAGGGCATATGTCCCCAAAAGCAAGTTCCGTCCTCCACGGCCTATGATCACCAGATTTACCCCGGGGCATGATGTTCCAGTGCTTTCCAAAGCCCAGCCTGGAGAAAGTGAAGATCTGAAAATCGGTATATACTTCTCTACGGAAATGAACTGCAGCATGGTCACTCACGCCATCACCCTTGAATCAACAACAGAAAATGGGAAGGCACCTTCAATTGATCAAAACACCATCAATTGCCACTCTCTGGACCCGGAGGACTCGAATCTCACTGGCCATATACCCAGCACCTGGGCATGGACAGCGACTCTTGCCGGAGTGTATAACGGAGTGCACCGGCTGACAGTCAGTAATGTGACTAGTAGCGACGGAAGCAAAACGAACGCCATTGATCACTTCTTGATTCGTATCGGACAACATGACAATCCGATGACCTTCACTTCTGCCAACTACTCCAGCAGCTTGCTTCACAGATACGAAAATGGCTCACTGTTTATTCGACAGCATGCGGCAGGAGCCGATATGTATCGGTACTCAACAAACTGGGGCAGCACATTTTCAGAATGGCTACCATACCAAGGCGGCAATCACACAATTGAAAAACAGCCTTGGTCAGGAACAAAGGCCCAAGAGTGGAAGGCGGAGCACGTTCGTGTTGAATACTGGAATCGTTTCACAGGAAGCAGCGACTATGTCCAACAAGGCGATACTCCCGACTGGGAGACTGGAATGCCACGACGCTTCCCTCATCTGTTTTTCAACGGCCCTTTCAATGAATACGGATATGACGCTGGATTGCCAAATGCTGTGAAACAAGCTGCTGATCGTCTATGGAAGTTTCGCTTCATGGCCGAGTGGCCTGCGCAGGGCCAGCTGAACGTCTGGGGAGTCAATCCAAATGGACAACCTGATCAGAGTTATATTTTTGGGGACTCAGATGGAGATTCTGTTTTAGATCGCCTTCCACCTTCTTCGCTCAAGACAACAGCGATAAACATCACACGGCCGCCACCTCGTCCACATCTAGCGTGGAGGATCGAGCTTGACGATGCGACGTTGAAGTTCAAACTTGTACCTGCGGGATCAGAATATGCTCAAATGGCGCTTTTCTTCATGCTTTGGATTATCCCCGTTCTAAGTGCCGTGGCATGTGCGACTGTTTTCATGAAGACATTCTACCGTATCAAATTCAACCAAGTCGGCGTGAGTGAGAAGAAGACTTTAATCTCACTAGATGCTTTCAACAAATTCAAGCCTGATGAGGCCGGAGGATCCAGAAACTTCCTTATGCGTCTGGCAAGCAAATCCAGCTTTCTGCAAAGCAACTCGGCGTTTGGCAACCGAACATCCCAACGACGCAGAGTTCTAGTTGCGACAATGGAATACGATATCGACGACTGGGGAGTCAAAATCAAGATTGGCGGACTGGGCGTGATGGCACAATTGATGGGAAAGCAGCTCGGACACGAAGATCTCTTTTGGGTCATCCCTTGTGTCGGGGGTGTGGAATATCCCATTGATAAACCAGCTGAATCTATGTTTGTCATGATCCTTGGGAACTCATACGAGGTCAAAATCCAGTATCATCATTTGAGGAAT
This sequence comes from Penicillium sp. VS I D KN, assembly GCA_019775415.1. Taxonomy (NCBI): domain Eukaryota; kingdom Fungi; phylum Ascomycota; class Eurotiomycetes; order Eurotiales; family Aspergillaceae; genus Penicillium; species Penicillium sp. VS I D KN. The sequence goes on from JACWFT010000010.1 coordinate 2,986,495, forward strand.
ATCACCTATGTCCTCTTGGATGCTCCAGTCTTTCGTCAACAAACCGTTGGAGAACCCTACCCAGCCCGCATGGACGATATGGATAGCGCGATCTATTACTCTGCATGGAATCAATGCATTGCTCAGACTATGAAGCGGTTCCCAATCGACTTGTACCACATCAATGACTACCATGGTGCGATCGCTCCGCTCTACCAGCTTCCAGAGACGATCCCAATCTGTCTTTCACTACACAACGCTGAATTTCAGGGATTGTGGCCAATGCGAACACAGAAAGAAAAGACCGAGGTTTGCTCTGTATTCAACCTGGATTCAGATATTGTTGCTCGCTATGTTCAATTCGGTGAAATTTTCAATTTATTGCATGCCGGTGCGAGCTATCTTCGTCTCCACCAGCAAGGCTTTGGAGCAGTTGGAGTGTCGAAGAAGTATGGAAAGCGCTCATATGCGAGGTACCCAATCTTCTGGGGATTGCGAAAAGTGGGGAACCTGCCTAACCCTGATCCCTCTGATACTGGCGAATGGAAGAAGGAATTGCCTAAAGAAAGCGAGATCAGTGTGAACAGTGAATTCGAATTCGGCAGAGCTGAGACCAAGCGTCAAGCACAAGAATGGGCTGGTCTTCACCAGGCGCCTAATGCTGATCTTCTTGTCTTTGTGGGAAGATGGTCCATGCAAAAGGGTATTGACCTCATTGCCGATGTTATGCCGGGTGTTCTTGATGCGCGACCAAATGTCCAATTGATTTGTGTGGGCCCAGTCATTGATCTTTATGGTAAATTTGCGGCGCTCAAGCTGGACAGGATGATGAAACTATATCCCGGACGCGTGTTCTCAAAACCACAGTTCACAGTGCTACCTCCGTTCGTGTTCTCGGGAGCAGAATTCGCTTTGATTCCATCAAGAGACGAACCATTCGGTCTGGTAGCTGTCGAGTTCGGCCGTAAAGGTGCTCTTGGTATCGGTGCTCGAGTTGGAGGACTTGGACAGATGCCTGGTTGGTGGTATACTGTTGAGTCCACCACAACATCCCACCTTATCAAACAATTCAAGCTTGCGATTGACAGCGCTTTGAATTCTAAGCTCGAGACGAGAGCCATGATGCGCGCAAGGTCGGCTAAGCAACGTTTCCCAGTCGCGCAGTGGATTGAAGATCTGGAAATTCTCCAGTCAACGGCTGTGCGCGTCCATGACAAGGAACGTGCAAAGTCCCAGTCTCAATCAACTGCTGCTGCGTCGGCATATAATGCTATCTACGGGATGATGGCACCACAGGTAGCGGTTTCACTGAGGTCTAATGCGTCCAGCGGTACACTTACTCCACCTTTGCAGTCTAGTCGCCCTGGGACCATGGGGTCAATGCAAAGAAATTCTGTTGTCTACAGCCGCGACCCCAGTCCTGGTGGTGAAAGTAGACCAAGATCAGGGCTCAGTCGCCAGATGTCCTTCGGGATTCGGCCTGTATCTACTACACTAGAAAGTCGTGGACGACGGGATTCTAGCAAGGGCGGCATTGAAGATGTGGATGAGAACGGCGAAGGATCTTCTAGTACACCATCTCCAGGTGCCGACGACGATAGTGATGATGAGATCATGTCCACCTGTTACGGCGAGGACGACTATACCATAGGACCTGAAGCGGCTGAAACTGAACGTCGAATAGATACCCTTCCCCCAGGTGCTCAGCCTGCTGGTATCCCTCTAACTCGTGAAGTCCTCTCAGCTCGACATGCAAGTCAACCTCCTGCCCGTTACAATGGCACACCCTCCAGCTCCAATGCTCCGAGCACGGCAGGAACAGATGATACTCTTCTTCCACCAGCACGACCCTGGGCGAATGCAGGGAACCGGCTAGGTAATGAATCACAGTTATCATTTGACTCGGTAGTCGGCGACAAAAAGGACTTTAAGCTTCAAAAGGTAGATCCGACCTTCACAGACAGCAGTGGCGAGTTCTACCGAGCATTCGAAAAAAAACTTGAGCATCTCAATGGTACGAACTCAGATTCCCAGCTGTGCATTGAACAATATCTCGAAAAGAGCGAAAAGAAGTGGTTTGACCGATTCAGAGATGCTCGACTTGGACGAAACCAATCCCCAGCTGCATCTGTGCAATTTGGCAAGACTAGCAGTGGCTCTCCGTCAGAATCCATCAACAACGACGACACCACGTCTCACGAAAGCGGAGTCCCAGAAACAAAAGAAGCTACAGGTGACGAGTTCTTCCTCGGAGAGGACTATGTCCCACCAACTGGTCTCAAGAAATGGATGCAAATGCGCATTGGTGACTGGCCTGTTTATTCACTTTTCCTAGGTCTCGGTCAGATTATTGCTGCCAATTCTTATCAAGTAACTCTACTCACGGGCGAGGTTGGGCAGACAGCAGAGAAGCTTTACGGAATCGCAACAGTCTATCTTGTCACATCTATCATGTGGTGGTTTTTCTTCCGGTTCTACAAGTCTATTCTTGTTCTCACCGTGCCATGGTTCCTGTATGGCCTCGCATTCCTCATTATCGGTGTTGCCCATTTCGAGCCTAATTCCTATGCTCGGGGTTGGCTTCAGAATGTGGGGAGTGGGATCTATGCTGCTGCCTCGTCCAGCGGCTCTATTTTCTTTGCGCTGAATTTTGGCGATGAAAGTGGTGCTCCAGTTAAGAAATGGGTTTTCCGTGCTTGTCTTATTCAGGGCACACAGCAAGTCTATGTCATCGCTCTTTGGTATTGGGGTTCGACACTGACGAAAGCATCTAACGCTGGTATTTCTAATATCCAAGGCAATATCACGAACACTTGGAGAATGACGTGCGTGTTCCTTCCGAACCTCTCGGTCACGTATAGCAATGACTTGATGCTAATCTTACCATAGGGCCGTCTGTACGCCAATTACGGTCTTCTTGTGGTGCATTGGACTGATCGTGTACTTCGGCTTGCCAAACTACTACCGTCAAACACCGGGTAAAGTCCCATCATTCTACAAATCCGTTTTTAGACGAAAAATAGTGCTCTGGAACTGGGTTGTCATCATTCTCCAGAATTTCTTCTTGAGTGCTCCTTACGGTCGAAACTGGAACTGTAAGTCTAAATATAAATAATCCGCCCACTCATCCAGCAACTAACAATTACAGTCCTGTGGATATCAAATCACGCAAAGCCATGGCAAATCCTCCTCCTCTGCGTGGCATTCTTCGGTTTCGCTTGGATAGCAATCCTGTTCGGTCTGGCCTGGATCTCCCGATCCCACAGCTGGATCCTACCCATAGTAGCATGTGGCCTCGGCGCACCACGTTGGGCCCAGATATGGTGGGGAACGTCAGGGTCCGGTCTCTATCTCCCCTGGGCAGGTAGTTACACATCCGGTGCGCTGGTATCCCGGAGTTTGTGGTTGTGGCTTGGTGTCCTCGACGCACTGCAGGGATTGGGATTTGGCATGATTCTTCTACAGACATTGACGCGGATGCATATTTGTTTTACTTTGCTTGTTTCGCAGGTTTTGGGTTCTATTGCGACTATCTGTGCAAGATCGTTTGCGCCTAATAGGATAGGTCCTGGGCCTATTTCGCCTGATATTACGGCTGGTGCGGGCGCATTGGCTAACGCTTGGTTTTGGATTGCGCTTATGTTTCAACTTTCAATCTGGTGAGTTGATTTGCAAGATCTTTTTATTATTTGAGTGGCCTTGGTTCTTATCTGACATTTTCTAGCGCCGGCTTTCTTATGTTCTTCCGTCGCGAACAACTCTCGAAGCCTTGAGTTGAGGCTGAAGATGATGGATTCGTTTTTTTTGTTTGCAAATGCCTGGCAGGACAAAGTTGTTAAGGTTATTACGTGGGATGGGTGGTCTTCATCTGTCAAGCTTTCGCTTGCTTTACACATGTTTGTTTCTTATGTTGATTCTTATTTGCGATTGATCTTTAGTCTCCGACATCCTAGTATCTATCTTAATGTGATGACCTTGCAGAATGATGCGGAGCTCAAAGACATGTACTAACACTTAATGGAAAGGGAGTGTGATTTTTGAATTCATTATTCGTTCTCATTGAGATTCGTAGATAGCCAGTAGAAGATGCGAGTAGTCCAAAACTAACTAAGCCCCGAAACATGAAATGCAGGCGGACAAATATAAGGGGGAATATCGTTCTTTGAAAGAAATCCAAATGCCAGGAGAGCCTGAAGCTCCTATTACAATTTACCGTATCCATATCCAATGCGATTACCCACAGCGCCCTTTTTAATAGCATCATAATAAGTTTACCACTCGAGTGGCTCACCCTTCACTTCACCCCGGTTGGTCTTGGGGACAGCGGCGGCGTTGATGCGAGTGGCACCACCGGCGCGAGTACCACGCTTGAGGTAGGCAGATCCATCCAACCAAGGGGTCTCGAGACTGCGCTTGGCCTCGAAGGTACGGATCTTGCCCTCCATCTGGAGAGTCAGGCCAATATCATCGAGACCGTTGGTGAGACAGTGTCGGCGGAAAGAATCGACTTCGAAGCCAACAATCTTGTTGCCCTCGGCATCCTTAATCTCCTGGTTAACGAGATCGACCTCAACCTCACGGCCAGCCGAGGCCTCAGCAGCGATCTTGGCAAGAGCAGCCTCATCGGAGACAACGACGGGAAGCATGCCGTTCTTGAAGGTGTTGTTGTAAAAGATATCGGCGAAGGAGGGGGCGATAATGCACTTGATACCGAAGTCGAGCAGAGCCCAAGGGGCGTGTTCACGGGAACTACCACAACCGAAGTTGGGGCCGGTCACGACAAGGATCTTGGCATTGCGGTAGATACCCTGGTTCAGGACGAAGTCGGGGTTCTCGGTGCCATCGGCGTGGTAACGGAGCTCGTAGAAAGCGGCGGAGCCAAGACCGGTACGCTTAATGGTCTTGAGGAACTGCTTGGGAATAATGGCGTCGGTGTCGACGTTGGAGCGGTCGAGAGGAGCCGCGATACCCTTAAGGGAAAGGAACTTGGGGAGACCAGCACTGCTACCACCGCCGGCGGAGGAGTTAGTGTGGGGCTCGTTGTCAGCGGGCAAGTCGAGGACGCGGTCGAGCTCATCCTCAGTGATGGGTGAGTCGTAGGACTCGGCCTCAACATCAACGACGGGCTGGACCTTGGCGGCAACGGGGCTGGAGACCACGTGCTCGCGGATGTCGGTCAGTTTACCGGTAATGGCAGCAATAGCGGCCATGGCGGGGGACATCAGGTGAGTGCGACCCTTGGCACCCTGGCGACCCTCGAAGTTACGGTTGGAGGTACTGGCACAGCGCTCCTGGGGAGACAGGATATCGGGGTTCATACCCAGGCACATGGAGCAACCAGCCTCACGCCACTCGAATCCAGCATCGGTGAAGATCTTGTCCAGACCCTCACTCTCAGCCTGCTGCTTGACCAAGCCCGAACCGGGAACGATCATAGCACGCTTGATGTTCGCAGCAACCTGCTTTCCACGGACAACCTTAGCGGCAGCGCGCAAATCCTCGATACGAGAGTTGGTGCAAGATCCAATGAAGACCTTGTCCACGGGAATATCGGTCATGGGAACACCAGAGGTGAGACCCATGTACTCCAGAGCACGCTCGCAAGCAAGCTTGCGGGCCGGGTCCTCGAAGTCAGCGGGGCTAGGAACGACACCTGTGATTGGGACAACATCCTGCGGGGAGGTACCCCAAGAGATGGTGGGGATGATGTCCTTGCCATCAAGGAAAACGTCAACGTCGTACTTGGCGTCAGGGTCAGACTTGAGGGTAGACCAGTATGCGACGGCACGGTTCCACTCGGAGCTGCCGTATTTGGGGGCAAGAGGACGGCCCTTGAGGTACTCGAAGGTAATCTCATCGGGCGCAATCATACCAGCACGAGCACCACCCTCAATAGACATGTTACAGATAGACATGCGAGCCTCCATACTGAGCTTGCGAATAACAGATCCGCAGAACTCAATGACGGCACCGGTACCACCAGCAGTTCCGATAACACCAATAATGTGGAGAACAACGTCCTTGCTGGTAACACCAGCAGGGAGCTCACCGTCGACCTGGACACGCATGTTCTTGCTTCGGCGGGTCAAAAGGGTCTGGGTCGCGAGGACGTGCTCGACCTCACTGGTTCCGATACCGAAAGCCAGGGAGCCGAAGGCACCGTGGGTGGAGGTGTGGGAGTCACCGCAGACGACGGTGGTGCCGGGGAGAGTGAAGCCCTGCTCGGGGCCGATAACGTGAACGATACCCTGACGCTTGTCGCTCATACCGAAGTAGGTGAGGCCGAAGTCCTTGACGTTCTCCTCGAGGGTGGTGCATTGCAGGCGAGAGTCGGTTTCTTGGATGAAAGTCTCGGCGCTCTTGAAGTCTTTCCGGGAGGATGTGGGAATGTTCTGTATGTTTTGGACAGCAATTAGAAACCGACCGGTTTAGCAAAAAGGGTGAACCTGGCTTGTACGTACGTGGTCGACAGTCACCAGAGTGCAGTCGGGTCGGCGGACAGGGCGGCCGGCATTCTTAAGACCCTCAAAGGCCTGAGGGGAGGTCACCTCGTGGACAAGGTGACGATCTGTTTAGCATTCAACAGTTAGCCACCATCGCAACCTTTTCCAATTGGAAGAAAAAGCAAGTCGGCATACCGATGTAGAGAAGGCAGGTGCCATCTTCTTGCTCATTAACAATGTGGTCAGCGAAGACCTTGTCGTACAAGGTCCTCGGTTTTGTCTCAACGGAAGGCATTTTGAATTCGAGTTTGATATCAATGGCCGGGAAAGCAGGAGTTGCAGACTTATATTTTGCGGCCACCGCGATGTCGCTGGGGAACAGCTAGAGGGGCAACGCCGACTTCGGTCGGTCAGCGGCCAATATTCACAATTTGATTGGTTGAAGTGGCAAACCAAGCGGATCCCGACATCGGCTTCTTGAAAACTGCTGTGGCGGCTAGCGGCGCTTCCGGACGGCTGATCTTGGGGGGGGGGGGGGGGGGGGGGGGGGGGGGGGGGG